>CM054129.1:79972547-80572547 GCA_028751855.1 Ambrosia trifida
GAAGGAGGGATATTTTGTGAGTTTAAAAGGATAAGTGTGTGAAAAAGGTATTTATTAGAAGTTTTAACCGCTTGAATCTTCTTTATTAGAAGTTTTTAAAACCGCCTTTGGTTAAAAATCTCTTTATCAGAGGTTTTAAACTTATTAGGTCAAACCTCTGATGATGGGAAAAGTCAGATTTGCCCTTTTGACTTAAACTGCTGATGAAGGATTACTTCATCAGTAGTTCCCATTTTCTCTTCAGTAGTTTTCACATCTGATGAGAAATGTTTTTATAAATACTTTATTCATAACTTCTGAAGTTTATTTTATCAGAAGTTACACACTTTTTCAGAAAGTTATCCCTATACTGATGATTTTTGTTCATCAGTAGTTTCTCTCAAACTGTTTTTGTTTTTCAGAAGTTTTGTTTCAGACTTTTTGACATTTGTAAGTGGAAACCAGAAAAAAGATGGAAAAGGTTAATTTGAAAACCACCAAGGTAAACAGGATGGAATCAGGGGTGGAAAAAGGAAAAATAAAAATTTTGATTTTGATTCCACCATGATAAACAGGATGGAATCAAGGATGGAAAAAGGAAAAAGAAAAATTTTGATGCATAACAGTAGTGATTGATGTAGAAGTTTGATGTAGAGTTGGGTAGAATCAAGTGTTAACTTGGATTCTAACTGATATGCAGAAAAAAAAAATAAATAAATAAACACTTACAAATTTAGCATTCCAAGCATGGAAACTAACTTCTGAAATGTTGATGTGTCAAGGGGTTTAGTGAAGATGTCAGCTATCTGATTAGCTGTTGCTACATGCTTCACCTCAATCTTGCCTTTTTCATAGCAATCTCTTATGAAATGGTATCTGATCTCAATATGTTTAGTTTTTGAGAACTGTACCGGATTTTGAATGATGCTAATGGCAGATTTGCTGTCTACAAACAAAGGTGTCTTGGTCTCTTTGATTCCATAATCAAGAAGTTGATATTGGAGCCATTGTATCTGTGATGTACAACTTGCAGCTGCAATGTATTCAGCTTCAGCAGTTGAAGTTGCAACAGATGTTTGCTTCTTTGATTGCCATGACACTAGACAGTTACCCAGGAATTGACAACCACCAGATGTTGACTTTCTTGTCATCTTACACCCTGCATAGTCACTATCTGAAAATGCTGATAACTTGGTATTGCTTGAAGCAGGATACCAGATTCCCAGCGTTGGAGTTCCTTTCAGATATCTAAAAATTCTTTTGACTGCAATAAGGTGTGATTCCCTTGGTGCTGATTGATATCTAGCACAGACACATGTTGAGAACATAATATCTGGTCTAGAAGCAGTTAAGTATAAAAGGGAACCTATCATGCATCTGTACATGGTTTGATCAACCTGTTTTCCTTGATCATCTGGTTCAACTTGTGTGATAGGTGTCATGGGAGTGGAACATGATTTACAGTCATTTAAAGAAAATTTGTTCAATAATTCTTTAACATATTTTGATTGATGTATAAAAGTTCCATTTGTTTGTTGTTTGATCTGCAGTCCTAGAAAGTACTGCAGTTCTCCCATGGTACTCATCTCAAATTTTGATTGCATGAGTTTCTTAAAATCATCACACAATTTTGTGTTTGTTGAACCAAAGATGATATCATCAACATAAATTTGAACAAGTAAGACATGATTTCCAACATGTTTAATGAAAAGTGTTTTATCAATGGCACCTCTTGTAAAGTTATTTTTGAGTAAAAAGGTGGAGAGTGTATCATACCAGGCTCTTGGAGCCTGTTTGAGCCCATAAAGAGCTTTGTCCAGTCTGTACACCCACTCAGGATGAGAAGGATCCTCAAACCCAGGTGGCTGACAGACATACACCTCCTCTTTGATTTTACCATACAAAAATGCACTTTTCACATCCATTTGATAAACTTTAATTTTGTTGGAAATGGCATAGGCCAGAAATAACCTGATGGCCTCAAGCCTTGCAACTGGAGCAAAGGTTTCATCATAGTCAATTCCCTCTTCTTGAGAGTACCCTTGAACTACCAGTCTTGCCTTGTTCTTGATTATCATACCAGCTTCATCTTGTTTGTTCCTGAAAACCCATCTTGTACCAATTGGTTGCTTGTTTTGAGGTAAGGGACAGATTTCCCAGACCTGTTGCTTGTTGAACTGTAGTAGTTCATCTTGCATAGCCTGCACCCAATTGTTGTCTTTGAGGGCTTCCTGGTACTTCTTTGGTTCCAACTGTGAAATAAAGGCTGAGAATAGGCAAAAGTTGGAGAGCTGGTTTCTGGTCAGAACACCTGTTGCTATATCACCCATGATTTGATCAAGTGGATGATCTCTGTGTTCAATCAGTTGTTGTAAACCACTGACAGGTGTAGGTGGCTCTGGTTCTTCAAACAAACTACTGAGGTCTATGATATCTGGTTCAGCAGTTGCAGCTTCTTCAGTAGTTGCAGGTGCTGAAGCAGACGTTTGAGTTTGGCCTTCAGTACTTGTTTGATCAGAAGTTAGAAAAACTTCTGATGGTGTTGTAGTTGACTTAATGACTGTTTGAGGAGTCCATGGTGCAGGATCCTCATCTTCAAACCTTTGATCACCATAATAAGTTGGTTTGGAAGAAGTAACAGCCTTTTCAGGTCCAAAGTGAAAGTTGTCAAGGTCAAAGAGTTCAGCAGGATGTGCTGGAATAAGAGTGTGTTTTGACTCATTGAACTTGACATTCAATGTTTCTTCTACTATCCTGGTGTGAGAATTAAAAACCTTGTAGGCTTTTCTAGTTGAAGAGTAACCAAGAAAGTAACCTGAGTCAACTTTGGCAGCAAACTTTGAGATAGATTCCTTGATGTTCAAGATGAAACATTGACATCCAAAAGCCCTGAAAAAGGAGATAAGGGGCTTCATGCCATGAAGAACTTCATAGGCAGTTTTGGAATGTCTCTTGACCACAAGAACTCTATTCTGAACATAACATGCTGTGTTAACTGCTTCTGCCCAAAAGTACAATGGCAGTCCAGAATCAGCTAACATTGTTCTTGCTCCTTCTATCAGTGTTCTGTTCTTCCTTTCTACTACACCATTTTGTTCAGGAGTTCTGGGAACACTGTATTGTCTAATAATCCCTTTAGACAAACAGAATTCATCCAGAGTTTTGTTCCTGAACTCTGTCCCATTGTCACTTCTAATGGTTTTGACAGATAGAGAATATTGTTTCTCTACTTGTAGAATGAAGAACTTGATGATTTCAGCAGCCTCATCCTTGGAAAATAAGAAGAATACCCATGTGAATCTTGAGTAGTCATCAATGATGACTAAGCAGTACTTCTTTTTACCAAGGCTCATAATCTTGACAGGCCCAAATAAGTCCATATGGAGTAGTTGAAGACATGCAGTTGTTTTTTATTCTTCAATAGACTTATAGGAGGACTTATGCTGTTTTCCCTTTAAACAGGATACACAGTGTTCTTGACACTGGTATACTTTCAAAGGTAGACCTCTGACCAAGCCCATTTTTGTGACTTTATTTATGGTTTTAAAGTTCACATGGCCAAGTCTCCTGTGCCAGAGATCTGTTTCTGAAGTTGATGCCCTTGAGAAGAAACAGGCAGTGTTGTTCAATACTTTGTCTTTCTCAATGTCCACTGCATAGACATTGCCACATCTTTTGGCAATCAGCAAAGTATGATCTTCTATAATCTTCTCAATCAACTTCTGGCCTTCTGGTGAGATGATCTTGCAAGCTGTCTTTGTGAAAAAGGAAGAATATCCTTTATCACACATTTGTGACACGCTCAGCAAGTTGTATTCAAGATTTTCCACCAGATTGACCTTGTCAAACTGTATTTTGCCAGAGGAGACATTGCCATGTCCTAGCACATATCCTTTGGCATTGTTCCCAAAGGACACAGATCCTTCTCTTTGGCTGATAAAGTTGTTTATCAGGTATCTGCATCCAGTCATGTGCATAGAGCCTCCACTATCAACATACCATATGCTGTTTAAGCCCCTGGAAACTCTCTGCACATAAAAGCAAATTAGTTAGATTTGGAAACCCAAGCCTGTTTGGCTTTGGGTTTGCTCTTGAGAACAGTTACAGTTTGTTCTTGACCAGGTTGAGAAATCCATGTCTTTTTGGCAATGGATTTTTCATGAAGAACTATGGTGGTATCCTTTTTAGGACCACCATCAACCTTGGTCATCAGTAGTTCTACCATGTTCTTTAGATTTTGAATCTCAGCAGTTTGTGAAACTGCTGATGATTCTGGTCTAACTACTGACAAGGAATTTTGAGAAAAAGATTTTGGTTGAGATTTTATCTTTTTCTGAGAAAAGGTGTTTTCAGGTTGTTGTTTCTTGGGTTTAAAGACTTTTTCATAATCATTTCTGATTTGATTTCCCACAACCTGTTGTTTAAATTTTTGATTGAACTGAATTCCTTTTCTGTATCTACAAAATTCAGTTTTGTGGTTGAACAGGCCACAAATTTCACATTCTTTTGCCTTAAGTTTTTGATCAGAAGGCAAATTTCTGACAGTTGTGAAAAGATTTTGCTCATCAGTAGTTTTCAGGGTCTCAACTCCTGAAGTAGATGAAACTACTGATGGCTTGTTGTCAGTTTTTGTAAATACTTCTGAAGTACTTTCTTTAAAAATGCCAGGATTTCTGTTTAGAAAGTTTTCATGGAAAGATGTGCAATCTTTCCCTTCAGAAGTTTCATTTGAAACAATTCTTCTCCCATCTTCAGTAGTTTTGGGAGAAAAATCTGTTGGTGTTTCAACATGATGGTATCCTATGCCAAACTTAACATTTGAAGCACTTTGTTTGTTTAGCAGTAGTTGATACCCCCTACAAGATTCAACCCATTTTTCACAAGTGATCCTGGTGTCAGCAAGCTCTTGTCTGACATCTCCCAGGTCATTTAGCATCATTTTGATTTGTGCTTGGGTTTCAATAGCAGAGTCAGTTAATTTAGAAACCTCTTTTGTTTTAGCACACAGTTTTCTTTCCAAATCACATTTTATCTGTGTGTATTTTCTTTCTAAATCATTGGCTTTGCCTTGTAGGTGCACGTTTGTCTCTCTTATGAGAGCAAAAGTTTCTTTGCAAGAGTTTGAACAAAGTTTTGTCAAAGATTCTTTTGATACCTGAGACAATGCAGATTTTGAGGTACAGCCTTCAAATGCCATTAAGGCAAAGTTCTTTCTGCCATTGTCTGGTTCTCCCCAGTTGATGTCAAACACTTTGTTGTCTGCATCAGGATTACACTCTGTGGTGTCATAAGGGAGACTGCTCCAGTCAACATACCCCGAGGTAAAGAGGCTTTGTTGAGGGGGTTGTTAAGTAAGAACTTGCTATCTTGACACTTAAGTGTTTAGCAAGTCCTTGTAAATCAGATTATAAGCACAGCGGAATGTTATAAGTTAAAGCAACACTTTTTATGCAAAGGCAGAGTTGTAACTCCCCCTTGATGTTTGAAACTAGATAAATGACAAAGTATTTATTATGAATCTAAGTTGTAAATGAGAATTAGATACTTAGAGAGATTCACAATAAATACAGAAATGGAATATAACAATGAGAGTGTTTGAAGGATTTTTCTGTTGAAAATCAATGTCTAAAATAGAAGGTTGAAGCCTCCTATTTATAGACGATTACATGCATGTATCTTGCCTAAAAAGCAAGCACAGAAAGTCCAGTGACAAGTTGCACAAGTTGCACAAGTTGCAACATTGAAAGAAACAAATAAAGCTAAAAGTAATATTAAACAATAAACTACTGATGCAAAAGGGCGGTGGGAAATATCTTCTGCTAAGTGCTGATGAAGGACAACTACTGAAGAGTAGTTTTGTCTTCAGTACTTCTGAAGTGAACTTGTCTGGTTTGGACTTCAGAACTTCTGCAACTTCAGCACTTCTTCATATCTTCTAATCAGCAGTTTCTTGTCTTCTCTTTAGTACTTCTATACTTAGCCAAAAATGACAGAAGTGAATTAGACTAAGGTTTACAAAAGTGGTTTCACCAATCCTCTTTGTCCTAACAAGACCTGCTTGTCTTTGGTTGGGAGAGAGGGAAACATGCCTGTGTGGACCTCACCGGGGTATCTCTGTTGGTTGGGTTACGGGAAACATGGTTCGTAGCTGGGCAAGCATCAAGAAAGGCGGAATCAACGAAAGTAGATAAACATGCTAAAGCTTGTGCAGATAACCAACATGTCTTTATCCCTCTGGCTTTCGACACCTTTGGCTCCCTGGCGCCAGAAGCTATTCGTTTCTTGACCAGAGTCCAACGGGTTGTCCACAGCAATGTTTCATCCCCAGGGGGGCAAGGTTTTGTCTTTAGTAGACTAGGGTTTGCAGTTCAAAAAGGGGTGGCGGCGCAGCTTGTTGCCCGTCTACCTGCTATCATGATGTAACTTTCGTATTTTGTGTTAATGATAATTATTAAGAAAAAAAAAATGTAAATACAATAATAGTACAAATGTGTTTAAAATATTAAATCAAAATATGGTAGTAAAAATCTATTTAGTGTGAGCAAACTAATTGAATCTCAATTAAATGTCTTACATGCCTCATATAAAATATTGAAAACACACACAAAAAAAAAAAACATTCTTTGCTCACATTAGTTTCTACCCGTTTTTAAAATGACAATTTTCTTTATCAAATTATTCACACTTTAGTATACAAGTCACATTAAGCTTGATCCTGGCCTAGAGTTTCTTCTCTAAAACCGGGTAGCACCTGTCATACAATCGCCACTATTCATCAAATTTCTGTCTGGTGGTAGTTATAACCACCTCAGAAGAATCAAGACTCGATTATTTAGCCTTAATCATTATTTATGTTGCATTGATTTCATCTTTAGTTAATCTTCCTTGTCTCAGAAGGTTTTGCAGCTTATCTTGATCAAGTGAATGAATCGTGAAAAGCATGGGTATGTTTAATCAGCAGACAACCTGACCGCTAAGTCACCAACATATGCATAATGACTGCGAATGGCAACAGGCCACAACGTGTGGAATTCGACATGGTAGAAATGATGTGAAGAAATATACAAGTAAAAATATAGTCAATATTTTTAAAATGTACTGCTTGAAAAATATCAAATAAAATTATTTGTTTTTAACCAATAATTACCCACTCTCCTCTATATTGTAAACCACCTTTATAAAAATATAACCATGAATTTTTAACACCTTTCAACCAATTTTTAAAAATAATGGCCAAGTACAACCCGAATTATCATTGTGGCAACATTTTTTAGTTCCAAACCGCCTCCACATTACGCATCTTCTGTTAATACTTATCATCTGTAATTATTATTATTTTTAATTTAATCCTTGAGCCGTATGTTTAGTTTGTTGAATTCGATTGGAGCCACTGACTATGTCTATTCAGTCGTTGATCGAGTTTGGGTTGCGGGCTAAGTAGGATTTGGATTTTTTTAGAGTTCGGGTTTTGACATTTATCATCTGTAATTATTATTATTTTTAGACCGTGTTTTGTGAATTCAGCATTCGGGTGTTTTGGTTTGTCTACAAAAGTTGTAGGAGCAAATCGGTTTGATTGACAGTGTTCAGTAGAACAGTCGTCAAGTTCGGGCTCGTGCCATTGCTGTGTTTTTTCACTGTTTCCGATTTGTTCTCGTTTGTTATTGTTATAACTGAGACGAGATGGTAGTCATCGGAATGTTAGACGGTTTTGGGTTTCGGTTGGTTGGTTTGTCAAGAGAACTAGGATGAGGTACTTTCGATGGGTAAACCTAGAGAAAATGGAACCAACTGGTTTGGAATGCTTTGGGTTTAAGGTATTGTTGCTCGGGCGTGCTGGTGACGACATAAGTGAAAAAAAAGGTTAGTGTAACACCCCAACCGATGGCGGAAACATCGGGATGTCACGTATTGATGATTGTTCAGTAGTTCATGGTGAATAATAAATTTCATTAAATGATTTAAATAAATTACATACAATTGTTCTAAGAATTTGTACATCTCATGATGAAAAATACTAGCTACACATCTTCAAGCATTAACTCTAATCTTCAAGCAAGTATAACCTGAAACATGTTAAGTTTGATAATATTTTGGGTCAACAAAAGTTGGTGAGAATACATAGGTTTTGCATATACTTGAAAGCAATATGTTGTATTGCAATCATAGTTGAAGTATAATAATGAGTAATGATAGAATATGAGTCCGACATGTAACAATGCGTCTTTGTACAATCAAACCTTGTGTCGACTAAGACCTAACTCGCAAGTTAGTAAAAGTGTAACTGTTATCGATCATCCCTGAATTTATGCGGGGGGATGGGTTTGTCAGACCTATAGCGCTATAATCTAAACAGGCGGCTTGATCAATGTTAATGATTGTACTGTGTCTTTTTGTTAAAGTCAAATGATAGAATGAGTAAATGATAGTGTATAAAATGTTTATAATTGACTCACAAGTTTCAACAATGTAAGAATGAGTAAATGATAGTATATAAAATATTTAAACATGTTTCACCCCAAAATGTAAAACAGAAAAAGGGGCTATGTAAACTCACCTTAGTGATAGTATTGAATCCCTTGATATAGAATAAATGTGGCTCGTGTGTATCCAAATATCACCATATTTCAAGGTAATAAATAAGTGTTGGGGAAAACTTAATAAGTCTAAGTTTTCTAGTCTAAAATGTGCTAGGGTTCCTAATTTGGGGATTAATAATTGATTTATGATTAAATTTGAATAATATAAAAAAATAAAGAAATAATTAATGAAAATGTTTTCTGACCAATATTATCTAAAAGTAGTTGAGTTATAATGTAATAAATGTGAAAATAATTTTTATAAAATTATTTTCTTAATTAATGAATATTTGTATATAAATACTTATTTGACAAAATATAGACTTAATATTTAAAAATATTAAAAATTATAAATTTCGAATTAAAAATTTATATTTCTGATCTAAATGACTAATAATAATTTATGTGAAATTTTGATGCAAAAATAATGAAAAACGAATTTATTATGATTTATTTATGATTAAAATAGCAAAAATCGATTAAAAATATTAAATAAATGATTTTTCAGAAATAAAAATCATTTCTGGAATGTTTATTGCTTTATAAACTTAGAATAATTTTTGTGGAATTTTATAAAGTTGTTTTGATATTTTTATAGAATTTTATAATTATAATTGAATAAATTTGTAATATATATTATATATAATAAATAAATGATTTTTGAAAAACTAAAAGTTGGGTACTAAACTTTATCATAAGAATGACTTAAAAATAAATTTTGTGGAATTTATAAACCATGTTTAGTATTTAAAATCTATTTTTAAAAGTCATTTTAGATTATATAAGTATAAAGGAAATAAAAAAAATGGTTGTATGTGCCAAGGCTCGAACCCGAGTCCTTGGCCGGTTCATGGTTTTAAAATCACAAGGGTTCCACCAACTGCTCTATAGGGCAGTTGGTGATTATTTTCATTTCGTGTTAAATAAATGCGATGTATGCACAGTGTCATCTTCCCCAAAAATCACACAAGAACCCTAGATTTCCAATTAACACATCTAACGAACAATAACCCCAGATATGTTGGGGTTATTGATCGACCAGAAATAGGGAACAAAAACATGTATTCAATTGACACTTACAAGACTTGATAACACGCGAGGGATCAGGTCAAACCAAAAGTCAACAAAGGCTCAATTGCTCGGATTTTTGCGAGACCAGAACGTTTTTAGAGTGAGGAAGTGATTTTCGGCACTGCTAGGTTGAAAAGAAGGGTCCAATTTATACTAAAATGAGGGGATTGTATGTTTAGAAGGTTTGACCTGTTCATTGAATTATACGCGTTTTGAAACTTAAAATGGAATGTTTTGAAGGAATTTGACGCGTTTGACATGTTTATCATTACCACGAATCAATCATGAAGCCTTTCCATGTTTTGGTTCAATCAAATAATCAAGAAAGAAAGAAAATTTTTTTGTTCGCAGGTCTGTTGCAGCAAAAGAAGGGAAAAGCTGTTTCTTTCAGGAGGTAACAAATAGAATAAAGTCTAGTTTTAAATCAATAACACTTAGATGGCGTAGTGGTTGGTGTTGTTGTTGCTTGTTGTGTTCGAACCGGAACCAGACTCGGGTTCGAGTCTGGTTGGTTTTCATTTTTTTTAACAGATAGGAGGGGAGAGGAGAAGGGAGTTGGGCCGGGTCTTGGTTTGGGCTGGGTTTGTTGGTTTGTTGGGCTCCGAAAAAAAAGAAAGGATTGGTTGGGTTTGTGAGCTTGGGCTTAGGAGTTAATAGGTTTTAGGGTGGGCTTATGGTTTGGGTAGAAAGTTTAGTTTTATTAAAACATGATAGGTTTATAAACTTTACAAATTATTATTATTATTATTATTATTATTATTATTATTATTATTATTATTATTATTATTAGTATAAAGTGGTTATATATATATATATATATATATATATATATATATTGTTTTTGAAATCATATAAGGAGTATATGGTGGGTAAAGTGGTGATTTTATTAACTCAAAAATTTGGGAAAAATACGTGATGTTACATTCTCCCCTACTTTTGGAAACTTCGTCCCGAAGTTATTAAAAACATAGGGTTGAGGATGATTGGGTAGAGATTAGGACAAATGTAGTGTTACGGCACAACATGAATAGAATAATCTGTTTCGAATAATTTTGATAAGAGATTTGTTATCTGTGAATTTTAAGGGTAGGATTAGGTGTGTCTTGAAATCGCAAGGAGAATAAGAATCTAGCAAAACACTAAACTTAAGTTTAGGAATACTAACAGAAATGCATGAGTTGATGGACTATAGAAAGACTAAATGAACTCCTAGGTAACTAGAGTTTATGATTGGTTATTTACCGAAAACCTTGATAGAATTTCACACTACCTTAACGTACCTGTAAATTCATGATTACGTTCCGGACCGCAATCACCAATTTACCTTACATTAGGGTTTTGTGTCCTTCTATTACTCTAACACACATGTAAGTAATGCAGAAATAATCATGTGGTTGAACCTTTGTATTTAATGATTCCAACTGTTGAGCAGGAAAAAGACTCCTACCAGTTAGTGAGTAAGAACCTCTACCGATTGTTGAGCAGGTTCGATAGCCTCCACCAGTCGTTGAGCAGGTTGTAGGGCCTCTCCCGACTGTTGAAAAGGCATGATGACCTCTACCAATCGTTGAGTAGGTTATTTGGTACTCAACTAACTGTTGAGCAAGTACTTCATCCTTTATTAAGTGTAGCAATTATTACACACATAAATTGCAAATTGATAATATGTTTATGTAAGCAAGTTGTATAAGTATAACGAGTATAGTATGTGAGTTGTAGTTGTATAGATTTAGATATTGATATAGCAATTAGTTCACATTCAAACAAGCATGCATCCAAGTGTTATGGTCATACTAGATGAACAACTCTCAGACAAAAATTTCAATACTAGAATTTATTACTTGAATCAAATAGCGTCAATACATAGAATAAAAAGCAAACAACATTCAAATGGTGGGGCTTGCTGTTAAGTAGCTGGAGGGTCTTGATCTCGGTTTAGTTTAGGGCATTGGTTACGGAAGTGATTTGGGTCTCCACATTCATAGCACTGACCATAGTTGTATCTACCAGGACGATTAGGATTAGCAGCCTGAGCAGGGTTGGTTGGTATTAGGGTTTGGGGTCTCGCGACTGTTGTTGACCAGATGGCCATACTTACCACAATTGGTGCACAAGCGACACGCTGAAGCAGTGGGATGATGTCGTTTGCATGTATTACACAATGGAAAGTTTCCTGTATAAGGTTTCTTGTTAGAAACTTGTGTAGTGAGGTTTACATCAGGATCCCTGGTCTTACGCTTCTGGTCCTCAGTAGTTCCGCGGCTACAATACTTGCTTTCTCGCCTTTCTGAACTAAAGTCCCGTTCTTTACGTGATTGTCAGTTAAGGTAGCTGCTAGACGCTTGGCCTCTTCGAGGGTAGCAGGGTTCCTTCCCCATACCGTGTCCTGAATCTGCATGGGTAAACCACCGATATATTTCTCAATGGCTACAGGTAGGGGAGTGACCTTATGGGGCAACAACAGACTGAGCTCATGGAAGCGGGTATTATAAGCAAGGTTTTCCCCACTATCTTGAGCAAGGGTGTGGAACTCGTCCTCTAATTTCTTGACCTCGTTACGTGGGCAAAATTCAGCTTTCATTATGTCCTTGACTTGATCCCAGGTCATAGCAAGTGCAACTTCAGCTCCACGGGTGCGCTTTTCCTCATTCCACCAAGTGAGTGCTCGTTTGTGAAGAACACTCATAGCATAACGGACCTTAAAGTTATCGGGACACTCACTGTTAATGAAGGTATTCTCAATACCCTCGAACCATTGTAGAAGTCCAGTAGCTCCTTCATCCCCACTGAACATAGGAGGATTGCAGGTATTAAAGTGTTTGAGGGTGCAGACTGGGAGAGCATTCCCGTTTCCATTCCCGTTTCCATTGTGATTTCCGTTGCCATTTCCATTTCCATTGCCGTTTCCATTTCCATTGCCGTTTCCATTTCCATTGCCGTTTCATTTATTTGGATGACTTGAGCCAGTAAGTTAGGAACCAGAGTTGCGATCTGTTGCGCCATTTGTTGGGAAATGATCGCAGCCAGTTGGGCATCACCTCCATTGTTGTGGTTAGTGTCGTGGTTATGGTTGTGGTTGCTGCTTCCTTCCTCATGATTGTCACCACTGTTAATGCGAGTGCTGCGATGTGGAGGCATGATCTGTAAGAGACACAATGAAATGAATGAGGTAATATAAGGAATGTAATCATTTATCCATTAATTAAAACGAATAAATGAAAACGTTGACTTATCAAAGATTCTAGATTCTAATAACATAGTAAAGACATGCTTTAGCCTATAAGTGAACACTCATCCCGAGAATTCCCATGTAGGCATCCAGGTCCCTCGTCTGATTGGGATATATGCGCAATGCCAGCCTAGACAGAAGACTCAGAATACAGGCGTTCACCCTTCCAGATTGCACGTGTTCGTTATTAAAATCTAGAACTTCGACGAGATCTCAAGGTGGTTCAGGCTAAACCTGAGGATTTTGTCCTATTAGTCTAAGAGTAGATCCAGTGATGGAGAGCAATCTTCTTGTAGGGACTAAGATAGGGATAAGAAGTGGGAGGGAGATAGAGAATAGAAACAAGTAAGGTTGCAAGTAAAAGGAGCAAGTACTAGTTAAAATCCTATGGTTATAGACTAAATTATTTTTATAATAACCTAATTCCCTATAACAATGGCTCTGATACCAATCTGTAACACCCCAACCGATGGTGGAAACATCGGGATGTCATGTATTGATGATTGTTCAGTAGCTCATGGTGAATAATAAATTTCATTAAATAATATAAATAATTAATTAATGAATATTTGTATATAAATACTTATTTGACAAAATATAGACTTAATATTTAAAAATATTAAAAATTATAAATTTCGAATTAAAAATTTATATTTCTGATCTAAATGACTAATAATAATTTATGTGAAATTTTGATGCAAAAATAATGAAAAACGAATTTATTATAATTTATTTATGATTAAAATAGCAAAAATCGATTAAAAATATTAAATAAATAATTTTTTAGAAATAAAAATCATTTCTGGAATTTTTATTGCTTTATAAACTTAGAATAATTTTTGTGGAATTTTATAAAGTTGTTTTGATATTTTTATAGAATTTTATAATTATAATTGAATAAATTTGTAATATTTATTATATATAATAAATAAATGATTTTTGAAAAACTAAAAGTTGGGTACTAAACTTTATCATAAGACTGACTTAAAAATAAATTTTGTGGAATTTATAAACCATGTTTAGTATTTAAAATCTATTTTTAAAAGTAAATTTAGATTATATAAGTATAAAGGAAATAAAAAAAATGGTTGTATGTGCCAAGGCTCGAACCCGAGTCCTTGGCCGGTTCATGGTTTTAAAATCACAAGGGTTCCACCAACTGCTCTATAGGGCAGTTGGTGATTATTTTCATTTCGTGTTAAATAAATGCGATGTATGCACAGTGTCATCTTCCCCAAAAATCACACAAGAACCCTAGATTTCCAATTAACACATCTAACGAACAATAACCCCAGATATGTTGGGGTTATTGATCGACCAGAAATAGGGAACAAAAACATGTATTCAATTGACACTTACAAGACTTGATAACACGCGAGGGATCAGGTCAAACCAAAAGTCAACAAAGGCTCAATTGCTCGGATTTTTGCGAGACCAGAACGTTTTTAGAGTGAGGAAGTGATTTTCGGCACTGCTAGGTTGAAAAGAAGGGTCCAATTTATACTAAAACGAGGGGATTGTATGTTTATAAGGCTTGACCCGTTCATTGAATTATACGCGTTTTGAAACTTCAAATGGAATGTTTTGAAGGAAATTTGATGCGTTTGACCTGTTTATCATTACTACGAATCAATCATGAAGCCTTTCCATGTTTTGGTTCAATCAAATAATCAAGAAAGAAAGAAATTTTTTTTTTGTTCGCAGGTCTGTTGCAGCAAAAGAAGGGGAAAGCTGTTTCTTTCAGGAGGTAATAAATAGAATAAAGTCTAGTTTTAAATCAATAACACTTAGATGGCGTAGTGGTTGGTGTTGTTGTTGCTTGTTGTCTTCGAACCGGGACCAGACTCGGGTTCGAGTTTGGTTGGTTTTAATTTTTTTTAGCAGATAGGAGGGGAGAGGAGAAGGGAGTTGGGCCGGGTCTTGGTTTGGGCTGGGTTTGTTGGTTTGTTGGGCTCCAAAAAAAAAAAAAAAGGATTGGTTGGGTTTGTGAGCTTGGGCTTAGGAGTTAATAGGTTTTAGGGTGGGCTTATGGTTTGGGTAGAAAGTTTAATTTTATTAAAACATGATAGGTTTATAAACTTTACAAATTATTATTATTATTATTATTATTATTAGTATAAAGTGGTTATATATATATATATTGTTTTTGAAATCATATAAGGAGTATATGGTGGGTAAAGTGGTGATTTTATTAACTCAAAAATTTGGGAAAAATACGTGATGTTACAGTTAGTGTCAAGTCATGTGAGCTATTGCTAGTTGGATGATCTTTCGGTTAGGGTTTGCGTTAACTGGTCGTGTGTACGGTCATAGAACCCTTGGTACCGCTTGCTTTCCATGAAAGCTCGACTACTGTTATAACCATTTGCCTGTTAGTTGGTCTGGAACTGTGATGTTAATTCTTTTTCGGTGGTGATCAGTGGTTTGACATTTGAGGGGATCTTTGTACTGGTACTGGGTGAAGGTTTTCCCTGGGGAAGTACGAGTGGAGGTTCGACTCATGAGTGTCGGTTTGGCATGGGTTGGGATAACAGGGACAGTGGGAGCTGGGTGTAGTTGACTTGTTGGGGCTGCATGGAGGTGTGGTCAGTTTTTTAGAGTCGATGTCATAAATAGGAAATTATACTTCTGAGAATGTGTCGGGGTTTGATATATTGGGACTCAGTGGAAAGTAGTGAGACTCTTGGGTTCGAGATTCTATTTGGCTTCATTTCTTGTCACCTACTTCAATGAAGCATTAGTGAATCTATTGTTGAAGACTTTTGAAGTGTGCAGATTGCTGCGCAACCGGAAGAAAAGAACCAACTTCCGTGTAGTAATGTCTTGGCTCGCTGATTCGAGAGTTAAACGAGTCTAGTTTACAGCAAAGGACTCTGGGACTCCAGGTAATCCGCTTGAGTGTATTCGGAGGTCTGAGCATGGACGGGATTTTTGTAACAGTGGGAGCACATGGGGTGTTCTGACACAGTCTGTAAATCGACGTTAGGTTTGGAAGACCAAGGATCCGAATGAAATCTATCCTGGGAGGTTGTTGTTAGTGGAAAGTGTTCTTTCCTCTGGAGTCTCTGGAGCTTGCGATTTGAGTAAGTAGGGGCCATTTGAGATTGAGGATGTGTCTATGGTGGGTTTTGCCATGTCTGGGTCTTTGATGACCATATTGGAGTTGTTGGGAGCTTCAATGGGCCTTTCAGGTTACTGATGAGAAGGGCCGCTGTAGCTAGGTGGATACATGGACAGGTTTGGAGTTTGGTTTGTTCTTTGGGAGCTGGACCTGGAAGACTTCTGTTCCTGTGTGTTTAGAGATTACTGAGTACTAGATGATTGGGTTGTTATTTACTTGTTGGCAGGCTGGAGTTCCTCGTAAGGCCTTCAAGTGGGAGATTGTTGGGTTGGTGAAGTCCTTGGTTTATTAGGCTTTAGGGTTGACATTAGAAGACATGGGCCAGGCCCGGTTTAGTTTTCTTGGTCCCTAAGTTTTCTTGGTCCCTAAATTGTTTAACCTAATTGTTCTCTATATATACCCTAGTCATGTATTGTAATCTGTGTGCCTTGAGCTTAATGAAATAACATAGTTGCAGCCCGTGGACGTAGGTCCCCCTGGGACCGAACCACGTAAAATTCTCGTGTTCGTGTGCCGTGCTTTATATTTTCTCGTTTATTATTGCGTGTTCGTTGTGAATCGGTTATTCCGCTGCGCCACTTAATCCTAACAAGCTATACATACACAACCGGCTATTGAAGACTTAAAATGTTGCAACTCGCCCCGTAGTAAATTGTGAGAACCATTTCGTGTTGGGCATGAAAGATAATCGTATGCGTATGCATTAAGTGTCTATACGGTTTTCGTAGTTCCATATCTAAATTGGTTCTATAATGAACACCTCAACTTAATTTGATCAATTTTTAATGGCACTTTCTACTTAATGTTGTTTCAACTAACTAAAAGCATTTGATTACCATCCTACGCAGAACAGCCCCTAAAATACGAACCAAAGAAACTACTGATCTGTTTAATAGTAGCAAACATGTCCAAGTCAGCAAGACATCCAGCTTAGCATCATACCTGCAAACCTTAAACAAAATATTCAAACAAATTTAGATAATACTAATTACCAAAGCGTTAGTGCATTGAGGTGTTGTACTATTAGCTTTAACAGTTTATTGAGCATTATCGTGCGGTACGTTTAGTTTTAACGTTTGTACCTTTACCTTGACATGCGTCAATCGGTTGGTGTCTTTCGACGCATATCACCCTCTTTTTCTTTCTTTATTTTCATAAACTCCATGTTTTCATTTCTCTCCTCCGCCGTCTCCTTCCTCAACCATCGCCACCACCATCAACCATCTATACCAGTGTCTCTTTCATGCAAGCTTCCGTCTATTTGTGTTGGTTAGGACTGTTTAACCACGTAAAAACTTTTGTATCTCCTTCTCCTCTTTGTCCATAGACACACACTACAACACCATCCATTGATGTTTATCGCTACCACCATGGATTTTAACAAGTAAACCTTTTTCTTACCTAAAACCTCCTGGATATCTTGCACCACCGGCCATCAGTCGCCACTCCATGACAATCAATCCAGTCTACCAATTTCAACTCCAACTGCGGCGGCGCTACGACATCGTTTCACCGTCTACTATCTCCTGGTACGTTTATTCGTTGTGTTACTTGAACGATAGTTTCAATCGAATTTCACTGATCCCATTTCGTTTAATTTGACATATTTAATATATATATATATATATATATATATATATATATATATATATATATATATATATATATATGGTTTTAGTAAATTAAAACTACATTGTTCCTGTAACATCAACTATCAAGATCGTGTTGGGGTATTAATCTCCAAGTTTGGTTGTTGTTATTTACATAGTACCTGATTTCGTTGATCTTCTGTTAGCTAATAAATTGATAAAGAGACAATAAGAGAGGAATTTGATCAATCAATAGCCATTCTTCTCATTAATCCAGCTTCCTATTTATAGACTATTACAATTGATCTTAACTACTTTTCCTGCCAATTAACTAACAACTAACATTTCAAACGTTTAAGTACAATTATCACAATTGATCCTTCTATTTATCACTTATTATCATTCTAGTCCCTGTAAATGACTTTATTCGTAACATAACTCCTCTCCCCAATTAAGTCTTGTCCTCAAGACTTGAACAGAGGAAACCTCAACTGAAAATCATCTGCAAATTCCCACAATGCTTCAGATATTGGCAGACCTTCCCAATGAACCAATAATTGCTGAGTAGCCCTATCACCTCTTCGAACCACTCGTTTGTCAATAATTGCTCTTGGCTGCAAAATAAAACGAGATCCAACAGGTAGTGGCAAAACAGGGGTATGCTGACCATGGGCTTTCTTTAGCAAAGATACATGGAAGACATTGTGTATCTGAGCTGATTCAGGTAAGTCAAGTTTATAAGCAACACTTCCAATTTTTGCAGTGATAAAAAATGGTCCAAAATACCTAGGCCCCAATTTAGAATGCTTCTTAAGTCTCATTGATGTCTGCACAAAAGGTCTTAATTTCAAATAGACCCAATCACCTTCCTTAAAAACCCTCTCAATTCTGTGATTGTCAGCTTGCTGTTTCATTCTATTTCTTTCCTGTAACAGTGATTGCTTTAGCTGCAACACCATAGCTTCTCTATCTTTATGTAAATCGTCAACAGCTGATATTATGGTTTCATTAGTGATGTAAGGAATGTGTATAGGAGGAGGGAACCCATACAAAGCTTCAAATGGAGTGGTTTTAATGGTTGAATGAAAGGTGGTATTATACCACCATTCTGCTAGACTAAGCCATTTAAGCCACTGATTTGGACTATGCATACACATTCCTCTTTGATAAGCCTCTAGACACCTATTCAGAACCTCAGTCTGGCCATCAGACTGTGGATGGTAAGCTGTTGAATAGGATAACTGAACACCTTGCAGTCTCATAAATTCCTTCCAAAATTGACTTAGAAAGATTGGATCTCTATCCGAAACTATAGTTAGTGGACACCCATGCAGTTTAAAAACAGAATCCACTAGGGCTTGAGCTACTTGTGGTGCACCATAGGGATGAGACAATGGAACAAAGTGTGCATACTTAGTTAGTCTATCCACAACAACTAAGATAGAATCTTTACCTTGTACCTTAGGAAGACCAGAAATGAAGTCCATTGAGATATCAGTGAAAACATGAGTGGGTTCAGGTAGAGGTTGAAGCAATCCAGGGTTAGCCATAGGTTCATACTTAGATTGTTGGCAAATATGGCATTCTTTGACAAAGGCAAACACATATTTGGAACTGCCCTTCCAATAACAAAAAGACTGCAACTTTTTAAGAGTTGGTAAGAAACCTGAATGTCCACCAATTGAGGATGAATGAATGAAATAAAGAAAGAATATCTTTCTTTAATTGAATATCCTGGCCAATCCACATCTTTCCTTTCTTCTTCAGCAACTGATCAGAATAAGAGACATTAGGAATAACTTGACCATCTTGTATCTGATTAATGACATACTGCAATTTCTCATCTGTTTTCCAGGAATCTTTAATTCTTGATAGCAAAGTAGTATCCACAGAACTGAAACTCATTTCCAATATAGCTAAACCAGAAACTCTAGAGAGACCATCAGTAACCAAATTTTCAAATCCTTTTTTGTAGGAAATATCATAAGTATAGCCCATAAGCTTGGATAGCCAGGTTTGTTGTAAAGGTGTTGTAATTTTCCGAGTTAAAAGAAACTTTAAGCTCTTATGATCTGTCTTTATAAAAAATTTCTTAGTGATAAGATAGTGATGCTATTGTTTCTCAGTCATCAAGATGGCTAAGAGCTCTTTTTTATAAACTGAAAGGGCTTGGTGTCTGATGGATAAAGGCTTACTGATGAAGGCTAAAGGGTGGCCTTCTTGCATCAGTACAACTCCTAATCCTTTTGAGGATGCATCAGTCTCCACAATAAAAACCTTGGAGAAATCAGGTAATGAAAGAACAAGAGCAGATGTGAGAGCCATTTTAAGAGCATTAAATGCCTCTTGAGCACTTTCATTCCAAATGAAACCATCTTTCTTTAATAATTCTGTCAATGGCTTAGCTATTATTCCAAAAGATTTAATAAATCTTCTGTAATAGCCTGCCAATCCCAGAAAACCCCTCAACTGCTTTAAATTATGAGGAATAGGCCATTGTTTAACTGCAGCAATCTTATTAGGATATGTTTGAACCCCCTATCCTGTGATTATATCTCCCAAGTACTTAACAGAAGAGCCCCCAAATGAGCACTTAGATCTTTTAGCTACTAAGGAATGAGCCCTTAATAACTGTAAGACCTGCTCCAAATCAAACAAGTGTTGCTGCATATTGGGACTGTAAACCAGAATATCATCAAAGAAAACTAGGGTAGTTTTCCTTAATAATGGTTTAAAAGTAGCATTCATAAGGGCTTGAAAGGTAGCAGGGGAATTTGTAAGCCCAAAGGGCATTACAACAAATTCAAACAGCCTTTGGTGGGTTCTAAATGTTGTTTTATGAATATCCCTCTCATCCATTCTCACTTGATGGTAACCAGCTCTAAGGTCTAGTTTAGAAAACACACAAGACCCTCCCAATTCATCCAATAATTCTTCTATTAAAGGAATAGAAAATTTGTTTTTTATAGTGGCCTCATTCAACTGTCTATAATCCACACAAAACCTCCATGACCCATCCTTCTTTTTTACAAGAACCACAGTTGAAGCAAAAGCACTTTTGCTGCTTCTTACAACCCCTGAATCAACTAGTTCTTGTGTTAACTTTTCTAACACATCCTTTTGACCAGTAAGATACCTATAGGGTCTTTGATTAATGGTAATGCTTTCATCTTTTAAGACAATCCTATTGTCACAATCTCTTTTAGGTGGTAAAGAACTAGGTACTGCAAACACATCATCATACTTTTCTAACAACTTTTGCATACCCTCATCACATTCATTCATTCGTACCACTGCCTCATGTTGGTACTGTCCTGACTCAACTGTTTGCAGACTAAACAGTTGAGCATTGGCTAGTGACCCGTTATCTTCTAACAAGATTTCCATTTTCTCAACTGAACATAAGGTCATGATATTGGTGTTTATACCAGTGAGTTCAATCCATTGACCATTAACCTTAAACTTCATGGTCAATTCTTTAAAATTCCATACTAGATCATTGAGAGTTTGCAGCTGAAGAAACACGGATCCTGGATTACCGATCAGGCGCTAATCCGAGGAGTGATTCTATGGTATTTTATAAAGAGAGTGTGTTTATGAAATACGTGAGGGTCTAAGGGCAAGACCAAGGAGTTTAGGAGACTACCGATTAGAAGAGCTGAGCCTCTAAAAGTTAGTAAAATAAACAAGGGGTTGAAGAAGGTACGAAAGAGTTCGTCTGCTTCTTGAGTGAAAGTATATCTGATATTAGATGCCGATAAAAGGAAAAGGAGCTCATCCTTTTATAGTACCTGGATATCATACTTTCTCAGCCCATCCTTTACCCTTAATGGGGCCCGGCCCAGGTAGAGGTGTCTCCATAATCCGGCCCAAGTCCTTAAGCCCACTTGGTGCAAGTGGGTTTTGATAAAAAGGAGAAAGTAAAGTGCTAAGGGGGGATGTTACCGTCCTGACGGTTGGTACACGTGGCGCCCATTGAGTGGACGCTGATGGTCGGCGGACACGCGTCGTCCGCCTATTGGTAGACAGAGGGCGGTGGGTAATCATATTTTTCTTGGACTTCGAGACAGGTTGATAAAGTCTGCTTGTCAGGAAGATATCTTGGCCGGGAGGAACTCTGACGGACAGCCTGTTGCGTTAGAGATATTTCTTTTGGGGCAGGGGTGAGTCCCAAGGCTGCCCCAAAAGGTATCTTCCAGTTGTGTTTGGCGAAGCTTCCTTTGGCTTGCCGAGGAAGCTTTGAAGCATGTTGGGTCCGCCGACGTAAAACGGGCGGACGATGTTGCGCCTGGAGTCGGTTGTGCGCCAGGGTGTACCGCCGACGTAAAACGGGCAGGTAGTGCTGCATCTGGTGTCCGTTGGATGCCAGCTGTATCGCTAACGTAGAACGGGTGATTGGACGCCAGACGTTCCGCTGACGTTAAACGGGCGAATGGACGCTAAGCGATCCGCTGACGTAAAACGGGTGGGTGGACGCCCGGCGATGCCGGTTCTAGTTGGGCGATGGTATGGTATTTATAATGTTTTGGTACCATACCTCTTCAAGTCCCCCCAGTCCAGTGCTTTCATGCATCTTTGGTAGGGGAGTGCTGGACTTGATTGCGCAGGTGTACTTTGAGTTACATCCGGTCGTCACCGGGTTTTCATGTAACAAAGTGGACGTGTGTTTTTTTGTATGACCTTCATCAACTGGTGCGCGCACAGTGATCAAGCTGCGGGCGTATGACGGAAGTAGCGTTTATTGCGGGACCTATGAGTAGGTCCGGGCAATAGTGGGGGAATAAGGGAACTTTATTCGTTGCGTGTAAGGCTTGTAGTAGGATAAAGAAAGTAATTTCTTTCTTTCCCGTTCTGGCGCGCAGGTGTGGAGCCTAGAAGGGCGTCGGGCCTGATTGCGCGAGCATAGGGTTTGGACATAAAAATTTCCAAAATTTTCTCTCTTGCGCGTAGGCGCGAAGCCTAGGAAGGCGTAGGGCCTGGTTGCGCGGTCTGAAGTTATGAAAGTAAACGTTTTCAGGATTTGTCGTTCTGGCGCGCAGGCGTGGAGCCTAGATAGGCGTCGGGCCGGTTTGCGGGGTCAGAAGTTGTGAAAATAGAAATTTTCAAAATTTTTCGTTCTCGCGCGCAGGCGTTGAGCCTAGATGGGCATCGGGCCGGTTTGCGTGGTTAGGAGTTGTGAAAATAGAAATTTTCAAAATTTTTCGTTCTGGCGCACAGGCGTTGAGCCTAGATAGGCATCTGGCCTGTTTGCGCGGTCAGAAGTTTGTAAAAAGTGGTTTTTTGTTGTTGCCTGCGCCTGCATTTACTCCGTATTGAATTTGTCTTTTTGGGATTTGTGTGAATTGAAGGCGGGAATGTTTGTATTGTGAAAGGACGTGTCTGATGCTTTGTATACCGTGCAGAGAACGTGTCTGACACGTTCTGTGGGTAGGTCGCCACGTGGCGTGTCCCTGTTGAGAGTGGAAAGGTATTTGAATCGTGGATGGACACGTGTCAGTCATCGGCATTCATTTGACAGCTATCAGTTTTGGAATTCGAACGTGGGCGTACACGTGTCGTTCATCGAAGTAAACTGACAGCTGTGTGGCACAACAACCGTCATGCGAGTGGTGTACACGCGGCGCGTGAGCCGAATGTCACGTGGGTGTGCCGACGTGGCGACTTTTCGGTGGATCAAGGTGCAGCCTTTTCGGCTGTGATGATTAGTCTTCCTGCCCTCGCATTAAATGCGATGGGTATAAATAGGGGTTACCTCTCTCCTTGGTGTTTATACTTCTAAATTTTTCCGGTGATCCTTAGGAGAATTCCGGTGAACCTCTTTCAAACTTTCTCAAACTTGAATCTTTTTATGAAAAAATGTCTTCCGAAGATAAGAAGCCAGAGATGACGATGAGGGATGCTCAGGTTAGCTTCTCAAAGGACAAGTATAGATCTCTGCTGCATAAGTTCAATATTCTCCAGGAATGGGAACCGGAGTTGCCGGAAAAAGGCAAGACGCCGCTCGATTGTCCCGACCGTAAGATATGTCTTTATGAGGCCCTCTTCTTGAAAGGCCTCTTCCGTCTTCCGTGTACAAAGTTTTTAGTCACGGTTTTGCAGAGATATGGGATGCATATCTCTCAGATGAGCCATTTTGGGGTGATGAGGATAATGCATTTCGAAGCTACTTGCAGAGCCCTCAGGATGGAGCCCTCGTTTGACTATTTCAACGTGTTTTACAAGTTGGAGATGAAGGAGGCTGGCTGGATCTCTTTTGTGGAGAGGTCCAAGTCGGTTACTGTGGTGGTTCCGCGGAGCTCTCCGAAGAGTCTTCCTGAGTGGAAGCGATGTTTCTTTTTTCTGAAGAAAGAGGCCATACCTGCTGATATGAGTGTTCTTGAGCTTCGTCCTGGGCAGAAGGTGCCATCGTTTGAAGTCATGAAGGACTTTCAGGAGCAGCAGTGGTTTCAGTTGCTTGTGGCGCATCCAACGCGTCTAGATGACTTGGAGAAGTGTGATGAAGGTATGCTACGACTACTTGGAGTGAGTTGGGTGGGGATCCGAGATGGCTATGATGTTCTTCCAGACGGGGATGGAGGTATGAAGTTGATAGAGGGTACGTTCACTTTTTCCCTCTTTCGTCTTTTTGTACTTTGGTTTATTCTTAACACTCAGTTGTATTGCAGGTGAGCGTTTGTTTGATTTCTTTGCTGCCCGGGTGTCGCGCACCCGTTTTGTTGCAGTTCCGGAGGGTGAGGTTTCCGGTGTGGAGAGGATGAAGGTTAATTTCCTGATTCCTGCGCAAGCTGAAGGTGCGTCCGAGAACCTTCTTCAAGTTGGTTTCCTTGTCAACCCGGATCCGCTATCTGTGCGCACGGCGATCGGGATTGACTTTGTCTTTTTATCAGATGATGAATCTAGTGGGTCATCATCAGGTCTAATCCCTCGTACGCGTCGTACTGTAGGTGGTGGGTCTAGCGCGTCTACTACTGTGCCTCAAGGCGGGGGCTCTAGCAGCGCTAGTGGTGCTGGTGGTGGTACGGCGAGCCAAGGTAAGTATTTGATTTATTTTGAAGGTTTGTTTTTCGTACCTTGTTTGTAAGTGGGATTTTGTTTGGGAGGGCGTAAGCGCAAGCATTCGGAGAGTGCACAAAAGGAGACTCCTGAAGGTGTAGCCGCTGAAGGGCCCATTTTGGTGGGTATGGTCCTTGCTCCTCCGCCCGTGCATGAGCCGTTTGGGAAAAAAACCTTGCGAAAGCTTAGTGGTAAGTATAAGGTTGTGTACTCTGTCTTATGTATGTAATTTCTGTCGTTGTTGGCTAATAGCTTTTTTCTTTTTGTAGGTTCCATTCCACCGTCTCTTAAGCAGATGCAGGAAAAGAGGAAGAAGAAGCTTTTGGAGGATGAGCATTTGAAGGCTTAGTCCGGTGCAGTGGATAGCGGTGTGCCAGATCCTGAGGCCCAACAGAAACTTGAGGAGGAGAGGCTTGCCGCCACGACCGCTATTAAAAGGCAGGAGGAGGAGGGTGCCCGAATCAGGGAGGCTGCGGTGAAAAAGCAGCGTGAAAAAGAAGAAGCGGCCCGTCTGGCGGCCGAGAAGAAGTTGAGAGATGAGGAAGATCAGCGTCAAGCTGAGCTGCTTTAGCAGCATGCGGCTCTGGTGGCCATAAAGACTGAGAAGGGTAAGGGGACGGCTGGGTCTGGTGATGGGGGTCGCAAACGGTCCCGATTGTAGATTTGGAGGGAGGCGAGGCCCCCAGTGATGTTTTAGCAGGTGGTGAAGCAGGTGGTGTTACTGGGCCATGAGTGGAGAAAGTTGAAGGGGTGAAGGCGTCTTCCATCGACCCCAACTTTAAGTTGGATGTTCCTGTTTATGCACCTGGGTGGCGCATAACAGAAAGTTGTCGTTTCCTCAGCCCTTTTGTGGCTGAGGAGTTTGTTAAGAATGCCCTGCCCCCGGCGGAGCGCATATTTTAGCGGTCGCAAGATCATGGTACCTTGTTGTCAGAGTTGTGTATGAACTTAACACAATCTCTTGGCAACTTGTACGCCCTCCATCGCGGGGACGGTGAGTTTCAAGATGAGCAGGCGACCGTCACAGCTGAGGCTGTTCGCCTTGCGAAGGAAAAGGAGGCGCTTGAGGGTGCCAAGAAAAGGTTGTTTGAGCAGGTTCGAAAATTGGAGTCCGACCTACGTCAAAAGGATGCGGAGGCCGCGGAGAAGCAAAAAGCTTGGGAGCAGTCTTCTAAGAAGATAAATGCTGAACTTGAGCGCCGTTGACTGGCGGTGCAGAAGGCTGAGCTGGATTTCTCCGCTCAAGAGAAGATTGTTGGTGCCAAGGATAGGGAGCTGGAGGTTTTAAGCTCTAAGTATGCTGATGCCGCCGGTCAGTTGAAGAAGAAAGATGAAGACGTGGTGAGGGCCACCACTCGTGTATCCGAGTTGGAGGGGTAGGTTGGTGAGCTTCTGAAGGAGAAGGAGGCATGGCAGCTTAAGAAGGCGCTGATGCGCGATGCTCAGAGGTCGTTCTACGAGAAGTCTTTGTAGGTTATGTCCGATGGGATATCTGCCGTAAGTTGTCCTTTTTATTTTTTGGATTATTTCCCCTCTCTTTTTTGTTTTTTGTTGTTACTGATTGATTTTTGTGATGCAGGTCTTCGATCGTTGTTGGAATGAGCCCAAGATGGGTGAACAAGTTGTGGAGGCTGCGCGCACCACGTGTGTGCACAGTGGTTGGTTGGAGGGGTACTTGGCTACCAAGGATGGCGCTCCGGTTGACGCGCAGCCTTTCCAAGATGTAAACCCGGAGCAACTGCTGATGGATGAACTAGAGAAGCTTGAAAATATGGAGTTTCCAGTGCTCCAAGTTGTGCGGCAGTGTTTGTCGGATCCTGACCCTATTGGCCGATCTAGGCATTGGATTCAGGAGTCCGAGCGTGCTGGTCGCGAACGCGCAGAGAAGGAGAAGGAGAGGGCTGGCGGGGCGGTAGTTCGGGGACGGCCCATGAGCCTCCTCAGTAGGTTGTTGTAGTTTTCTTTTTGTTTTGTAAATCTAACCTTTCTATGAAATATATGGCACTTTGATTCTGCTTATGTCTGGTCTGAATGTTTCCATGTGCTAGTTTGATATATGTATGATGGGTAGATTGGCTTCATAGGTTACAAGTAAACTTAGCGTCCGTTGTGTAGGGTAAATTAACTACACAATGTAGGGATAAAGATTTGTTGTTTCTAAGTTATGAAGGGTAAATTAACTTCATAAGTTAGGAATATGGAAAATCTTTGGCGTCAAGTCTTATGAAGAGTGAATTAGCTTCATAAGTTAGAGGTAAAGTAATGGGTTTTGCGCTTGTAGACAAAATGTAAGGTGGCGGAGCGGATTATTCGAAAACTGAAATATTTATAAGTAGCATGGGCGCAACTGCGCTACATTCCATGATCTAGGTATGGGTGTGCCATCAAGTCTTTCGAGCGCGTATGCCCCTTTTCCTAGTACTTGTTGAATTTTGTATGGCCCTTCCCAGTTGGGCACTAGCTTTCCTGGGCGCTCGGAGTGAGACGCGTAGTTGTCTCTCAGGACGTAATCTCCAATGTCGAATGCGCAGGCTTTAACTTTGGAGTTATAATTGCGCTCCAATTGTTTTTTATAGTTTGCCTCCCGTTTAGCGACGATATCACGCCTTTCGTCTAAGAGGTCCAAGTTGAGATGCAGTTCTTTGTTGTTGTCTGTGTGTGCGGTGTTGAGGACCCTTGGCGATGGGAATGTTATTTCTGCGGGTATTACGGCCTCAGAGCCATAAGTTAGGCTGAAAGGGGTTTCGCCTGTACTGGTCTTTGTGAGGGTGCGATGTGCCCGTAAGACGTGTGGGAGTTCATCCACCCAACCTGTTCGTTTGGATCCGAGGCGAGTCTTTATGCCTTCGACTAGTGACCTGTTGATACGTTCTACCTGACCGTTGCCTTGTGGGTGGGCGACATATGTGAAGATCTGGCTGACGCCTAGTTGTGTTAGTCAGGTTTGAAGTTTTTTGTCTGCGAACTGCGTTCCGTTATCTGTGACGATTTCCATAGGTAGGCCGTTATCTGTGACGTTATCTGCTCGGCGCTGATTGACGCGAGTGGCTTGGCCTCTACCCATTTTGTAAAGTAGTCGATGGCGACGATGAGGTACTGTATCTTTCCAGGGGCCATTGGGAATGGGCCGACTAGATAGATAGCCCATTTCTGGAATGGCCAGGCGGCAGTGACTGGGACCAGATCATTTTTTGGGCGCAGGGTATTTGGTGCGTGTTGCTGGCAGTTGAAGCTGGTGCGCAAGATTTTGACGGCGTCTTGATGCATTCCAGGCCAGTAGTATCCGGCGTTCATAATCTTGGCGACGACCATTCTTGGGCCCGCGTGGATGCCACATATGCCTTGGTGGATCTCCTTTTTAAGGGAGGCGGCCGTCGCGGTATCCACGCATCTTAGGAGTGGGCCGAGATAGGAGCGTCGGTATAAGACTCCATTCATGAGTTGGTAGTGCTGGGATTTATATTGGAGTTTTTGGGCCTCCGCTTTTTGAGGTGGTAAGGTTCCTGTTGCTAGGTGGGCTTGGATGGGGGTCATCCATGAGCCGGCGCCTTTTTGTGTTACGTTAACCTGTCTAAGTGGTACTGAAGGTTGAGCTAGAGTTTCAATGCGTACCTCTTTGGCCATATGTGGCCAAGCAGTGGAGGCCATTTTGCTGAGTACGTCAGCTTCTTTGTTGTCGCTTCGGTTGATGTGGACGATTGTGCAGGTTGTAAATTTTTTGGTGAGAAGCTTGGCCTGGTCGACGTATTGGGCCATGACCGGGTCTTTGCCATCGTATACGCCATTCATGTGACCTGCTATGAGCATAGAGTCGATATGGGCGTTAAGGTGTCTTGTGCCCATTTTGTCAGCCAGGCGTAGTCCCGCCAGGAATGCCTCGTACTCTGCCTCATTGTTTATGCTTGGAAACTCAAGTCGGACGGCATACGTGAATTCTGTTTTGTCAGGGCTGACGAGGTGTAATCCTGTGCCGGCGCCCTGGTCGTTGGAGGCTCCGTCCGTGTATAGTGACCATGTTACCCGGGAGTCTAGGACGGGTTTCGGGTCTTGTTCATCTTTGCAGTCTTGGATTTTATCCGCTGGAATTTCTGCGATGAAGTCTGCGAGAACCTGTCCTTTGATCGCGGGCCTGGGTTTGTAGATGATGGTGTGTGCGCCTAGCTCGATTGCCCATTTCGCTAGGCGGCCTGAGAGTTCCGGTTTGGAGAGCACGGTGTTGATTCTGTAATCTGTTAGGACATTGATTGGGTGTCCTTGAAAGTATCGTCGTAGTCGTCGTGACGCATGTACGAGCGTAAGAACGAGTTTTTCCATCGTTGAGTATCTAGTTTCTGCGTCTGCGAGGGTGCTGCTAATGTGGTAGATTGGTGTCTGAACTTTGTTGCGTTCTACCAATAGTACCTTACCTATCACTGTTTCAGATGTGGATAGGTACAGTGTAAGTGGTTCCTCTGGCAGAGGCGCTGTTAGAGTTGGTAAGTAAGTCAAACACTGCTTCATTTCACGAAAAGCCACTTCCGCTTCTGGGGTCCAACGGAATTGTGTTTTCTTCAGTACATTTCGTAGGGTATGAACAAAAGGAAAAGACTTGGAGGCGTAGTTTGATAGGAATCAGTTAAGAGCGACTAGGCGTCCCATCAGTGTTTGTACGTCCTTTATTGAGTTTGGTGATGGCATGCGTTGGATAGCTTGGACTTTCTCCGGGTTTGGCTTGAAGCCGCCATTAGTGACAATGACGCCTAGGAATTTTCCTTCTTCGGCTCCGAAGGAGCACTTCCCCGGGTTGAGTTTCATTTTGATTTCGCGCAGCTGTTCGAAGGTGCGCTGAATGTCCATTAGCATGGTGTCTTCTTGGGTGCTTTTGATTACCAAGTCATCGACGTAAACTTCAAGGTTGACGCCGATCTGGTTGATGAAGGCATGGTCCATGAGACGTTGGTAGGTTGCGCCAGCATTCTTGAGTCCGAAGGGCATTTTGGTGTAGCATTATACCCCTCTATCTGTTCTGAAGGCGGTTCGGTCTTCGTCTTCGTAGGCCATTTGTATTTGATTATATCCTCGATATGCGTCGAGGAAGCATTTGTATTTGAATGGCGCTAGAGAGTCTACCTTCAGGTCAATCTCTGGTAGGGGGTAGTGATCTTTGGGACATGCTTTGTTGAGGTCTTTGTAGTCGACACACATGCGCCACGATCCATTCTTCTTGAGGACCATGACAGGGTTAGCTACCCAGGTTTGGTGGTTGCATTTTCTGATGATGCCTGCTTCGAGTTGGTCATCGACTTGTTCGTTCATGTCTTTGACCTTGTCGGGGCGCTTTTTCTGGGCTACTGGGCGCGCGTCCTTGTACGTGTTGAGGCGATGCTCGGCTATGTGTCTTGGGACGCCGACCATATCTGATGACTGCCAAGCGAAGATGTCTTTGTTTGCCACTAGTAGTTGTTTTAGGTGTATTCTCACTTGGGGGGACAGATTCGGCCCCAAGGTAATGGATTGTTTGGGGAAAGCCGGGTTGAGAACCCATTCTTCTTCTTTTAGTGAGGGTGGCGCTGGCGGCGCAGTGTCTTCAGCCGGCTCAGTTGTCATGAGGCATTCTTGGTTTCCTCGGATGTATGCAATCCCCGTGGGTGTTGGAAAACCCATGGTTTGGTGAGGAGTTGATGCGGTAGAGTTGAAGTTTGCCAGACCTTGTCTGCCCAGCAGTATGTCGTATGAGGAGGTGGCTGGGATGACGTGGAAGGTGCAAATTTCTGAGCGGGTGTGTGTCCCGTCCTCGAGTGTGACTGTAAAGTCAAACTTACCAATGGGGTGGATTACCTCGTTGAAGAAACCTGCAATAGGTGCATCTGGTTGCAGACGTGCTTTATCTTCATCGTCAAGTTGATCGAAGCACTGTTGGTACATGATGTCGAAGCTGCTTCCGCCGTCGCACATCATCTTATAAGTTCGGTAATGCCCGAACAGTGCTGTGATGGTAAGTGGGGTTGTTGATTTTGCACCCCCTGGTATTATGGGGAGGATGACTTAAGCCTCATGTCAGAGAAGTTTGTTTTCCGCTTGGTGTTGCGCATCATATTGCACTATCGGTTGTATGCGCCACGGATGTAGTGTGTTTTGATGGCCTTGGCGGGTTCGTCTGGCCGGCGTGCGCTGGCGCAGACATTCTTGACCAGATTGGCCAACTTCCCGGAGCGTAAGGCTGCCTCGATCTCCATCTTGAGGTTGTAGCAGTTTTCGGTGTCGTGACCCACGTCTTTGTGGAAATCACAGAATCTGGTGGTGTCAACATTTTTTCGTTTTGTGCCCATAGGTTTTGGGATTTTGCAGGTTACCTCTCCAGTTAAGAGGACTTGTGATAACACCTGGGATGGTGTTTTTGTAAGGGGGTCCAGTGTTGGTTTCGGCGGCCGCTATTGCGCTGGTCGCGCGTTTGTTTGTTGCTAATTAAGTTTCGAGCATCGCCGGAGGTTGAGTATCGGCCTTCATCGGTGGAACCTGAGATGCGGTTCCAGACAGATGCTCGGTTGTTGCCGCGGCTGCGGCTGTTGCTGGAGCTCCCGCGTTGGTGTTGGCGCATTGGTTTTTGGTTGCCCGCATATAGCTTGGAAATGCGGACAACTTCTTCCCAGGAATCTGGGCCGCCATCTTTCCCTTGAAGGGTGTGTTGGAGGCCGTCGTCGTTGACGTTGGCCAGGAAGGAGGTCCGAGTTGCCTTGTCCCCCGTTCCTAACTGGAGTGCTTCTTTATTGAACCGCACGATAAAGTCCTCGAGAGGTTCAGTGTCTCTCCGTTTGCACAGAGAGATCTGGCTTTTGTCGCGCTTGTGGCGACGCTGCTGGCTGAAATGGAGCGTAAATTTGTCGATCAGCTGTTCATAAATGTCGATGCTTCCGACGGGGAGGTTATCAAACCATACCCTGGCAGCTCCAGTAAGTGTCTGGGCAAACATGTGGCACCAGACGGGTAGGGTCCATCCGATGACGGCCCCGACTTGATTAAAGATGCCGAGGTGGTCGTCAGGGTCGGTAAGACCGTCATATATTCTGACGTTGGTCGGAAGGCGTTGTCGCGGCGGGATTGGTGCTTGAGATATGCGCCGGGTAAATTTGGACTTGTCTGCGAAGGCCGTTGGCCTGTAGGGGAGCGACAGATTTGTGGTGGCGTCATGGTTGTATCTATTTAAGCGTTCCCGCCTATGATACGGGCTATGGCGGTAGTCCCTGGAGGCATCATCCTCCCATAAACTTTCGTCATAGTCGTCGTTGTCGAACTGGTTGCGCTCTGCACGGGCCTGGTCTGCAGGGGGTTGCCCTGGACCTTCCCCGTGACGGGCAGTAGTCGTGAGTCGTAGGGGTTGTTTGGAGGAGGAACCCATGATTGCCTTTCCGGTGAGTCGGCGACGTTCCAGATGTGCGTCCAAAATTTGTTTCCGGCGTTCGTACCAGTCGTTGTTCAAGGCGTCGATCTCCTCTTCGGTTGGAGGGGCTGGATCGATGGCCTGGAATTCTAGGTTTCTGGGGGTGACGACAGGGTGTTGCTGGTTGTCGTGGTCTCCCGATATTGGGTGAGACCCTGGGGTGATGTCGGTGATGTCTTCGACGACCCCGGATGGAGTTAACACTCTTGGAGGTGAAGTAGTCATTTTTCAATGTGGGTTAATGGGTATGTTTAGTTTAGCTGTTTTGTTTAGAGTAGTTGTGGAAGGCCACGGATGGCACCAATGAAGAAACACGGATCCTGGATTACCGATCAGGCGCTAATCCGAGGAATGATTCTACGGTATTTTATAAAGATAGTGTGTTTATGAAATACGTGAGGGTCTAAGGGCAAGACCAAGGAGTTTAGGAGACTACCGATTAGAAGAGCCGAGCCTCTAAAAGTTAGTAAAATAAACAAGGGGTTGAAGAAGGTACGAAAGAGTTCGTCTGCTTCTTGATTGAAAGTATATCTGATATTAGATGCCAATAAAAGGAGAAGGAGCTCCTCTTTTTATAGTACCTGGATATCATACTTTCTCAGCCCATCCTCTACCCTTAATGGGGCCCGGCCCAGGTAGAGGTGTCTCCATAATCCGGCCCAAGTCCATAAGCCCACTTGGTGCAAGTGGGTTTTGATAAAAAGGAGAAAGTAAAGTGCTAAGGGGGTGATGTTACCGTCCTGACTGTTGGTACACGTGGCGCCCATTGAGCGGCGGACACGCGTCGTCCGCCTATTGGTAGACCGAGGGCGGTGGGTAATCATATTTTTCTTGGACTTCGAGACAGGTTGAGAAAATCTGCTTGTCAGGAAGATATCTTGGCCGGGAGGTTGCCACGTCGTCGTCTTTTCTGCATGTCAGACTGAGAGCAGTCTCTGATTGGAGAGGAACTCTGACGGGCAGCCTGTTACATCAGAGATATTTCTTTTGGGGCAGGGGTGAGTCCCAAGGCGTCGGTTGTGCGCCAGGGTGTACCGCCGACGTAAAACAGGCGGGTAGTGCTGCATCTGGTGTCCGTTGGATGCCAGCTGTATCGCTAACGTAGAACGGGTGATTGGACGCCAGACGTTCCGCTGACGTAAAACGGGTGGATGGACGCAAAGCGATCCGCTGACGTAAAACGTGCGGGTGGACGCCCGGCGATGCCGGTTCTAGTTGGGCGATGGTATGGTATTAATAATGTTTTGGTACCATACCTCTTCAGCAGCCATTGCACTCCAAATACCATGTCGTAATTGCTCAAGGGTAGCAACATGACATCAGTGGCAAACCAATTTCCTTGCATTTGCCACTGGAAATTCTCACATAATTGTGTACAGGGCATTTCCTTACCATCAGCCACTGTCACATTTAATGAGGATATGTTCTTGATTTTACACTTCATTTTTAAAGCTAACATAGCATTTATGAAATTATGTGTAGAACCAGAATCAATGAGAATGTGTAAGATTTTTACACCAATTGAGCGTTTAACCCTCATTGTGGAATAAGATGGAACTCCCATGATAGCATTCAGTGAAATCTTGGGCACTTGAACATGTTGGTTGATAATCTCTTCCAAGTCTGCATGTTCTTCCTGATTTATTTCTTCAGGAACTTCCACTTCAACCAACTCTATTGAAAAGAGTTTCTTATTCTTACAAACACGACCAGGTGTGTTGGGTCTGCTGACCTGGAGAAGAACAGATGATTGGAAAGCCAAAATATTCTACATAATTGATCCTTAATAATAACAGCATTTACAAGTTACTTCTCCCAAAATACGGTTGACCCTAACATCTGCTGTACCCTAACAACTGCTGTTACAAAGGTCTGATAGATAACAACTGCCAGAGAACAACTTATGATCAAAGGTCTGATGAAGAAACAACTGCTGATCAAAGTACTGAAGACTAAAGGTCTGTTGGAGCCAACAACACTTAGGCTACAACAGATGATTCAAGACCATCAGAGTTTTCCTATCAGCGGTTTACCTTTCAGAGTTTTCCAATGTAACAGTTATTTGTATTAACAGATGTTTTATGTTTGTTATTCTGTTAGAGGTCACTGTCTTAGGTGACGTCAGCCTAGGTCATCAGATGTTTAGATTGTCTATAAATAGAACAGTGCTTGTACTATTCTATTCATCACTCAAAACATTCTTTTAGACAAACAATCACAGAGTGATCAGGCTAAGGGGGAGTACTTGTACAATTGATGTAATCATTTGATATTATGAAATCATTCGATTGAAAAACATTTATTCTCTTGTTTTGATTTATAGTTTATCATTCCGCTGCACTTCCATTTATAGTTCACTTCTTTCACTGTTCTTATTACTTAAACAATCAAAACAATCAAACTCAGATCCTAACAATTGGTATCAGAGCTTGGTCAATTAAATTCGATCTAACCAATCAATTTAATATAAACAGATCGGCTCACAATTATTGATATCGTTTGTTTGTCGGATTGAAAACGGAGTAATAGTTTATTTTTGCTTCAACCGTTTTTAAACAGACTTTGTTTTTGAAACAATCAGAGAATGGATTCAATCAATCACGATCCACACAACATTGGCACTAACAACAAGCCACCGATGCTTGTCAGATCTGAATAGAATATCTGGCAACGTCGGATGAGCCATGTTCTAGCTCAACAGAACACTGGGTGTTGGAAGTCGGTTATCTTCGGACCACATGTTCCGATGTGCCGAGTACTGAAGATCCCAAGGTTCAAGAGCCTAAGAAACTTGAAAACTACCCCAACCAGGATTTTCATAAAATTGAGTTAGATGCCAAGGCCTTCAGTATTGTGGCCATGGCTCTACCCAATGATATATATGTTGGGCTGTTACACTGTAACAGTGCAAAGGAGTTGTGGGATGCACTGAAAGTAGGGATGAGCATTTTTTCCCGAATACCTATACCCGTACCCATACCATACCTGTACCGGTACCCGTACCTGTACCGATTTTGAGTACTCGGTATAGCTATCGGTACCCACTTTTACTGATTTCGGTATTCGGTACTTTCGGTATCGGTACGGGTACGAGTACGGGTAAAAATGGTACGGGTACCGAATTCTATATACTATTGAATTTGATTATATGTTTTACTTCGTATTATGGTATATATGGTATTCGTATCAATTTTACCTATTTGGTACATGTACCATATTGGTACCCGTACCAAAATTTTCAATTTGGTACCCATATAGTATTGATACTCGTAATTGTTTACCTACTTAGTACCCATACGAGTGCTTAAAAAGAAAAAAAATAACAAAATGGTACCAAACGGGTACCGTACCGAAATACCGGTACCGATACCCGTACTCGTACCCGTACCGTACCTGTATATTCGGTACGGTACTCGGTACCCACTTTTGTTCAAATTCGGTACGGGTATTTTCGGTACGGATACGGGTATAGGTACGGGTACAGTACCGATCTCATCCCTAACTGAAAGAACAATTTGGTGGGACTGAAGAGGTTATTGAAAACAACCGTGAAATACTTAACCAACATTATGAAACATTCAGTCATGTAAAGGGAGAGTCATTAACTCAACAATTTGAGAGGTTTAACTGTCTTATTAGTGAACTAAAACTGGTTGGTCTAACTACCCAAATTCAACTTTGAACCATAGGTTTTTAAGATCATTACCAGCCAAATGGGACACTATTGCTGTAGTTATGAGAAACTCAATTGGATTTAAGGACCTATCACTGACCCAGCTTCATGGTAAGCTCTTGACCTATGAGAGAGAGCTTAACCAGAAAAAGAAGCTCCAGGACTCTAGAAAAGTGTCTGATGATTATGTATTTGATAATACAACACTTTTAGGTCATGATGAGGTGCCTGGTGATAATAAGGATAAGATTTATGATCATTTCATTGACATAACTTCAGGTTTTAACTCAGGTTTTAACTCTGATTCTTATTCACCAAACTATGCTTTTACAGCAAGTGGTGGTGATATCCAGGCATCTGATAACATATCCTTTGAGTATGATGACCTAAAATATTTTGATCCTGATGATTTAGAAGAAATGGACATTATGCACCAATTGGCTCTGCTCAGTGTAAGAACTAACAATTTTTACAAGAAAAATGGCAGAAGATTTCCAGGGTTGACTGGAAGGTCAAAAGTGGGGTTGGATAAATCAAAGATTAAGTGTTATAAATGTCATTGACTTGGTCATTTTGCTAGGGAATGTAGGAGTCAACATGGTACACCTATGATTACCTATCCAAATCAAAGGCCACAGACCAACACTTATCAAGTTTCCCATACCCTTGGACCAAATGTGCAAAACACTGCTTATTTTGCACAGTCCTCAAACGCTGTTCCTGTCCAGTATGTCCAAACCACTGTTCCTCAGATTCACTATGTGCAAACACCTGTTGCTCAGGCACAAGTGCCAATGACTGTTGCTCCACCCTCTGCCCCTGCAGAGACCAGTCAACAGAGTTTCTTCACACAAGGCTTTATTGATTGGAGCAGTCTACCAGATGAGCTAGCAGATGAAAATTTTGCTCTTGTAGCCAAAGCTGAAAATGAACCAGAAAATTTTTGTTTCATGGCTATGGTTGAAGAGGTTGAATCTGAGGATGTGGTAACTGAATCTGATGTTGTGACTGATGATATTGTTGATGAAGTAATTGCAGATAGAAAATCTGAAGAAGAGGTTGTGAATCTCTCAAATCCCTGGGGTGCATCTGATGATTGTGAGTGCAAGTGTGATTGTGCATTGATGGCTGCTGCTAAGGTATCTCCTCAAATCTTAAAAGATCTATGTTCAGACAAATGTATAATAGCATTTGCTAACATTAAAGAGGTGAATGAAAACCTTACGAAGAAAATTTTAGACGATGAAGTTCAATTTGAAAAACTTTCAAAAGAGTTAAAATCAAAATCGACAGAAAAAAAGAATCTGAAATAAGCAGCTTAAAACATGAAGCAACAATAACCAAAGATCAGCTCCAAACTATGATAACTAAATATCATAGTTGTAAAAAGGAGCTTGAGGCCACCCAAGTTGAATGTGAAAAATGGGTGGAATCATGTAAAGGTTTTGAGATGCTCCTCAACAAACAGACCAAAAGTCATGTGAAATTTTGCTTTGGTTTTGGAACCACTGCTCCAGCTTTTGAAAACACTAACAAAAGGGAACAAAAGTTTGTTGAGGTAGTACCAACTAATTTGGAGGGTCAAGAGATTAAAATCACTGAACCAAATGGCAAGAAAATTGTTCTTGAAAAGCTAGAAGGTTCCTCATCATTCACTGAACTTGAAAAATATGAATTTAAACCTACTTGGTCTGATGAGTGTGGTTAGGGCTGTAAACGAACCAAACGAACACGAACAAGGCCTTGTTCGTGTTCGTTTGTTAAGAAATTAACGTGTTCACGAACTGTTCACAAACACTTACCGAATGAGATGTTTTGTTCGTGTTCGTTTGTTAAGAAAATAATGTGTTCACGAACTGTTCATGAACACTTACCGAACGAGTTTTTTGTTCGTGTTCGCTTGTATATATTTGCTGAATTTAGGTGTCAGACAAAAAACGAACACAAACAAACACAAATTATGAATGTAAACGAACACAAATAGGTATTACTGAACAAAATCGAGCACAAACTAACACATTAAATTCCGAAAATTCGCATTTTTCATCGCTAAAATTGTCCGCCTAGAATATAGTAATCCAATTACTCAAATATACGTGACGTAATCTTGATCACATAATGTCTTATAAAAACACAGAGGTATCATATTAAACTTGAAATCCTAGTTTAATCCACCAAAAATAACAGTTAATCAAAATAGTTAAAGTAATATTAACATGTGATACACTAATATATGTTAAATAATCTACCATTGGGAAATTTGAAATACTTATATTAAATATAAAAAATTAAAAACCCAAATGAACTATCGAACAAAAACAAACATACACGAACACGTTACCAAACGTTCACGAACATAAACGAACGAACGCGGCCTCTGTTCATGTTCGTTTGTTAAGCTAAACGAACGGAATTTTTTGTTTGTGTTCGTTCATTTATTAAACGAACAAACACAAACGAACCTCCCGCCGAACAGTTCACAAACTGTTCACCGAACGTTTGGTTTGTTTACAGCCCTAAGTGTGGTACTCTTGAAAACTTCAAACCAGTTGATTTCAAAACCCCTAATGGTAAGAAAGCACCACAGGCAAAGGTCATTCCCTTGACAGACCTTTCCGCAGATGATCAAACATCTGTTGAAGAGAAGGCTGATAAAGGGAAAAAGAAAGAAAAGTCTGTCCACTTGTTCTGTGATTTCTGTGAAAAGAAGAATCATGTTACTAAAAACTGTTTTCTTCTAAAAGCATATGATATCAACAAAGGAACAAGTGTGTGTGATTCTAAGACCACATGCACCATATGTGGTAAAAAGAATCGCAAAACCAAAGAGTGTCTGTATCTCAAAAATTTTGATGTCAAAATACAAGAGTACAAGGCTAAAACCTTTGCAAGTCAAGTGGTGAGTACTTCAAAAGGAAAACCCAAACGGACTTATGTTCCAGTCCAAACATCTGTTACCAAAAGTCTAGAATCATCTGCTTCTAGGGATTTTCAAGTAACAGATGCTCCACCCATCAACAAGTACCCAAGAGGATATGGACAACCACCTTGTCATAATCTGTCACATGTTTATTAAGAACCCAATAGGCCTTCTAAACCAAGAGTGAACAGAAATTCCTATGGTTACTATCATCTGTCAGGAAGTGATCAAACATCTGTTGCACCAAGTGTTGACATCCAAGCACTGGCAAATGGTCAGCAACAGTTGTTGAACTTGATTCAAAAACTAGTTCAAACCACTGATCACCTTCTTAAGCTTGAGGCTGAAAAGTCTGTGGACCCATCCAAAGCCAACTTGGCTTTGGACACTCACCAAAACTGATCCATTACTGATGTGCAGGGAGCTTCTGCTTGCTTAGATAGCCTTTCGTATGTAGATAGTGGAGGCTCCAGGCACATGACAGGATGTAGAGCCCTTCTTCTGGACTTCTTAGCTCATGGAGGGGGTGATATATCCTTTGGTAATGATTCAAAAGGTAAGGTGTTGGGTTCAGGGACTGTTCAGGCCGGGAAACTCAAGTTTGAAAATGTCAATCTTATTGATAATCTTAAATTTAATCTTCTTAGTGTATCACAAATGAGTGACAAAGGTTATGACTCATTCCTCACTAAGAAAACTTGTAAGATTATTGGGCCAGAAGTGGTGAAAAAGATTGATACCATCATTTCTGAGAGCAAAGCACAACTTGTTGCTCATAGGAATGACAATGTGTATGTGGTTGATATGTTGAAGGACAATCCTATGGCAAATGTATGTCTGTTTTCTGCTCCCTCCACTAAAGAGACAAAATTGTGGCATAGGAGACTGGGTCACACCAACCTTCAAACTGTCAACTCACTCTCCAAACAAAGCCTTGTAAGAGGTTTACCATCAAAAGAATTCAAATGTGATGAGCATTGTGTTTCCTGCTTAAAAGGGAAACAACATAAAAGCTCTTACAAATCCATTGATGAGTCCAAAACAAGTCAATGTCTACAATTGTTGCACATGGACTTGTTTGGCCCAGATAAAATCATGAGTCTAAGAAGAAAAAGATTTTGTCTTGTCATAGTTGATGATTTTTCTAGGTTTACATGGACTTACTTTTTACACTCTAAGGATGAGACTGCAGGTATCTTGAAGGACTTTGTCACCAAAGTTGAAAAACAATATGACTTGCCAGTAAAAGTCTGTAGAAGTGACAATGGAATAGAGTTTAAAAATAAGGATTTGGATGACTTCTGTGTGTCAAAAGGAATTGTGAGGCAGTACAGCATTCCAAGAACACCAGAACAAAATGGGGTGGTTGAGAGGAAAAATAGAACTCTCATTGAAGCTGCAAGAACCATGCTAGCAGATTCTGGTTTGCCACTGTCCTTCTGGGCAGAAGCTGTAAACACTACTTGCTATGTTCAAAACAGAGTTTTAATCAACCCAAGACATCAAAACACTGCTTATGAAATTTTGTTCAAAATCAAACCACTAATCTCATTTTTCAAAATCTTTGGCTGCCCATGTTTCATTTTAAATCTTAAAGATTCCATCTCAAAATTTGCAGCCAAAGTAGACTGTGGATATTTTCTGGGATCTTCTTCTATTGCCAAGGCCTACAAAGTGTTTAACACAAGGACCCGGACAATAGAAGAAACTCTGAATGTAAAGTTCAATGAACTTTCATCCTTAAAAATCCCAGCAAATCCTGTTGAGTTGTTTGATTTAGATAAATTCAAATTTGAAGATATTATTGTCAAAACTAACAGTGCAGGTATTCCACAATCTCTACAACAAGACTACAGAGCAGATGTTGTGATTCCAAGTCACTATAAAGTCTATTCTGTATCAGGAGAAGCAGCTGTTCAAAACACCTGTCAAAACTCTGCCACAGCTGAGTCAGCCACTGTTGGCCAGTCTTACCCTCAAACCACTGCTTCACCAACTTCATCCACTGCTCAATCATCTGTTGACAAAAGTCCAACCTCTGTTGACAAAAGTCAGTCCAATTTCACACCACTTGGACCCATTCCCCCACCTCCATTCCAAACATCTGTTGGTACTACAGAAGTGCAAACAGATGTTACATCAACATAGTCACCAAACCTCTGTCCTTCACCTCAAAATGCCATCATACCATATCAGGGAGATTTGATCTACCTAAGAGCTCATCCACCAGACAGAATCATTGGCAACATCAGAGAGGGTGTGCTCACAAGAAGCCAATCCTCAAACATCTGTCTTTTTGCAGGCTTTCTATCTCTCACACAACCTGTCAAGTACCAAGAGGCACTAAAAGACAACAGTTGGGTAGAAGTCATGCATGAAGAGCTCCTTCAGTTTAAAAGACAACAAGTATGGTTCAAGAATAAAGTGGGTCTTCAAAAACAAAACTGATGAAAGGGGTATAGTTGTCAAGAATAAAGCCAGGCTTGTGGTTCAAGGCTTCAGACAAGAAGAGGGGATAGACTATGATGAAACATTTGCTCCTGTAGCTAGGCTAGAAGCTATCAGACTCTTCCTAGCCTTTGCTGTCAACCACAACATCAAGGTGTATCAGATGGATATCAAATGTGCATTCATATATGGCAAAATTCAGGAGGAGGTCTATGTATGTCAACCACCTGGTTTTGAAGACACATTCCATCTTGATTATGTATACAAGCTCAACAAAGCTTTGTATGGACTAAAACAAGCACCTAGGGCCTGGTATGAAACTCTTTCCACATTTTTCTTATCCATTGGTTTCACAAGAGGTAAAATTGATAAAACCTTATTTCTAAAATGGAGAGGAAAAGATTTAATGATTGTTCAAATATATCTGGACGACATCATTTTTGGGTCCACATGTAACAAAATGTGTGTAGAGTTTAGGGAATTCATGACAGCAGAGTTTGAAATGAGTGCTATGGGTGAACTTCAGTGCTTCCTTGGTCTCCAAGTAAAGCAGCTGCAAAATGGCACATTCATTCATCAAAACAAATATGTGAAAAATTTGTTAACCAGATTTGAGATGAATGATTGTAAGCCATGTAGTACACCCATGAGCACAGCCAAGCTACTCACTATTGATGAAAAGGATGGACTGGTTGACCAGACACATTACAGATGCATGATTGGGTCTTTATTGTACTTAACTGCATCTAGGCCAGACATTATGTTTGCCACTTGTGTCTGTGCAAGATCCCAGGCTTCACCTAGAAAGTCAAACCTTATTGCTGTGAAAAGGATATTCAGATACCTAAAAGGTTCTCCCACACTTGGTATCTGGTATCCTGCTAATGGAAACATTGAGCTTTCAGGTTATTCAGATAGTGATTTTGCTGGCTGCCACACCACAAGGAAGTCTACATCGGGAGGGTGCCAGTTTCTAGGGAATGCCTTAGTCTCATGGCAAAGCAAAAAGCAAGCAACTGTTTCAACTTCAACAGCAGAGGCTGAATACATTGCTGCTGCAAGCTGTACAGCCCAACTCATGTGGCTTCAAAATCAACTGCTGGATTTTGGGATAACTGCACTAAGGACTCCACTCATGCTGGACAGTCAAGCTGCTGAAAATATCATCAAAAATCCAGTCTCTCATTCAACCACAAAGCACATAGACATCAGACATCACTTTGTTAGAGATAGCTATGAAAAAGGTTCGATTTCTCTGCACCATGTTCCAACAGAGGATCAGTTGGCAGATGTGTTGACAAAAGCTTTAGACACATCCACCTTTACAAATCTGATTTCTAGAATTGGTATGCTGAACATGGACTAAACAACAAAAATGTTTTAAATAAAAACATTAAAATGTTTCAGAAAAATCAAAATTCACCCTTAAAAATAGCATTTTGGTTGAAAAATCTATTAAGGATAAAACAACCACTGTTTCATTCATTCTATCCACTGTTAGTTGAAAAATCTGTTTCAAACATCTGATCAGATAAAACAACCACTGTTTGGTTGAAAAGTCTATTTTCAAACGTCTGATCAGATAAAACAACTGTTTCATTATATATATATATATATATATATATATATATATATATATATATATATATATATAAACCCCAAGTGATGTTAGCATCAGCACTTTGGTAAGACAACAGCTGTTTGCATCAGATCAGTTGTATGCCACCAGATGTTTGCCACGTCTGCTCTCAAAAGCAGAGTTTTAGCCACATCAGCGGTTTCACTAGAGGCTATAAAAACCATGTTTTACCACAACAGTTGTTACACTGTCTCATTGTATTCAAAATACTGAAACCGCCTTCTTCAACCACAAACCCTCACTCTAATTCCTTTCATCCTTACACTTGAAATCCATTACAATGGATCTTCAAGCCAAAGCCACCCGCAATTATCTTCCATATCTAGTCAAAACAGATGAAAACGTCCCATTCCATACCACCATCGACATCATTCTCAATTCCAAATACCTGACAATCCTAACCGCTGATGCTCTCATCTACCTCGATACTCTGCAAGAATTTTGGTTAAATGCTAAGGTTCTTTTACAAGACAAAAAGCCTACAACCATCATATCAAAAATTGGAGAGACAAATGTCGCCATTACCCCCCAACTGATATCCACAACCTTCTCACTGAATGACCTGTCAAGTAACGACTCTTTCCCTAAAGCTGAACTTCACACAGAGTTTCAGGAAAGAGGTTATGATGCACAAATGACTGGGTCAACTCTTTTCAAAAAGTTTTTCCCACTAGTCATGAAATTTTTCTTTCATACCCTCCTTCTCTGTGTCTCTGCTAAGTCCACTTCCTTTAATGAAATCCCATTGAGAATTCAGTACTTGGGATATGCTATGTTGTTAGAATTTGACTTCAATCTATCCCAGGGCCTGTTTTTGGATTTAGTATCAAATGTTAAGGCCATAAAATCTGGGTCTAATAATGCTTTTCTGATATACCCAAGAATTTTAAGTGTAATCCTTCAAAAAGTTTTGCCTGAAAAAGATTTTAAAAAGGGTAAATCATTTCAAATGAAGAGTCTAACTGATGAAACTTTCACAAGAATGTTGGGTTCAACCACCCAAGAAAAAGTGTCAAAAGTCAAAGTTTCAAAAACACAAACAAAGAGGACTAAGACAACAACTATTGTCCAAACCTCTGTTGTTGAGCCCACTGCTCCTGGTGATCATAGCACTACATCCAGTGTTATGAAACCCACACCAGCCACCTCCAAAAGAAAATGTACATCTACAAAAACCACCTCAAAACCCAAAAAGGGGCCTCTGGAAGTAGGGATACCAGAGGAAAACCCTGTTGCAACACAAAAGCAACAAGAAACCACGGTTGTTACTTCTGTTCAATAGATGGATATATCTCAACCTGAACAAACTCCTCATGAATCCTTACAAAAGGATCATGTTGTAAGCCAAAGGGAACCACATCATGAGACATATGAGTCACTTGACCATATGATCATCAGCCCTTCTCCCAGGGCTACTTCTCTTTTCACTCCTCCACCTTCACCATCACATGTCCTTCCAACAATGCAACCATTGTTTGAAGCTATTGATAAAACTCAGGACATTCCCAGTTCCTCTCCTTCATCCATCAATGAGAGTATACACCAACAAGTGACTAGGACTGAGAAAAATCAATCAGCTATCCCACAAACAGAGGAGGTTACACCCCTGGAGTTAAATGAAACTCTAGGTGAGTTTTCAAGTGAAGCAGCCACTACTGATGTAGAGACCATTGTCTCACAACAAGACAGTGGTTACATAGCTAAGTACTTCCTTGAAGGCAACAACTGATGAGGCCACTATAGTGTCCCCAAAATCAGTTGGAAGTCCCCAGAACCAAGACAAAGGGGCATCTGGTTCTCACTCTTTGGACTCACCTCCTAGAACTAAACCAGTTACAACTACCAGTGGTAGGAATCCAGATGATCCTATTAATTTAGGTGATGGGTTAAAATACAAAGAATTAACGGCTAGAGTACAATCCATTGAAACCTCTGTTGCTGATATCAAATCAGATATCAAGAAAATCATGGGATCCTTGGCTGCTCTTACCAAAATTCAACCATCTAAAGAAGATATTGCTAGTGAGCTATGGAAATCTGTTTCCCCCATCATCATAGCTTATAGAAAACTAGCAGATCAAACACATGAAACCTACATGACTCAGATCAGAACTATGGTTGATGCTAGGTACACAGATACCCAAGCTGACATTAAAGCCATCAAAGATCACTTGCTGAACACCACTGGCTCTACCCCTACAACCATCAGGATAGATGAAGATCATGATGAGTTTACAGCTGATGATGCCAAAAAGGGGGAGAGTGGCAGAGATAGACTACCCAAGCTAAAGCCATTTGGAACAAAACCAGGGTCTGAACCAGCACAACAACCCAATCCCAATGTTCAATCCACTGCTAATGCTGAAACAGTCAATGCAGGCAAAGTAAAAGAAATAGATCAAACTGCTAATGTCAATGCTGAAAAGGCTGCTGAAGAGAAGCAAAAAAGGCTTGATAATTTGGAATGCAAAGCAGAGGCTCTTGTACAAAGAAAGAAAGAGCAACAACAAGAAGTTGAGGATGCGGGTTCCTATAAAAGGAAGAAGATGCCTGCCAAACATGTCTGACAACCACCATCTAAAACTGCTGCCAAAATTGCTGCTGCTAAAACAACTGCCACCAAAACCACTGATGCCACCAAAACCACTGATACCACCAAAACAACTGAACCTACCACCAAACCAACAACTGAACCCACTACCACAACTACCAATACACCACCTCCCCACCTAAATCCCAAACATCTGCTGGTCCTACACAAGTGCCAACAAATGTTAACACAACCACTGCTGCAACACCACCATCACCACGCATCTTGTACAGAAGGAAGAGAAAATCAACCTTTGTGGTACAAGATGAAATCATACAAACATCACCACCTTCCACTTCAACCACCAGATCTACACCATAATCAGTCATCCCACTTTCATCATTCTCACCACACACCTCTCAATTCACATCTCACAGACCACCACCATCCATCACACCATTGGTTGTTCAGTATCCTCTTGAGCTTGATCTACTCAAGGGGAAAATGCAATCCTTCTACAATACTAAACATCCATCTGAAAGATCTTTCCCATCTCTTCCAAATTTTCCTATTCCCCTAAACTTAGATAAATATCTGAAATTCAAGACTGAACAGGCAGATTTAATCATCAAGGAGAGATGTAAAGGGAAAGATGACAGGACTGCTCAGGGCATCCATTCAGCAGAGCTTAGCAAACTGAGAAGGATGGAAGATTTTTCTAAGACCCTGAGCAACTCCATGTCCACCATGACTCTCAGCAGTAATCGGGAAAGGGTGGTTAGGGAATCTCTTCTTGACCAAATCTTGGCAACCATGCCCTACAAAGCAAACAAGAAACATTTTGCAGGTTGGACCACTCATGCTCTTCGAGAAGAACTCATGAGAATTGAAGAAATGGCCAAGAATCCCCCAGCAAAGGCCTCTGTCCCTGATTTTAGGAAAGGCAGAGATCCAACCAGAGCTTTAAATTTCAAAAGAATGAGAGAAGAGATTGTGGCTGCAAAATATGGGGAGATGAGGTCAGTTGCAAGATGGTCAGAGCTAAGGCTGGTTGAGACATACAAGAAATTGGAAGAGAATAGAAAGAAAGATCCTACACTGCCCAGAAAACCAGTTTACTTTGATGCTCCAATGATGAAGAGACCTCAACAGGCCTTTACACTTGACAGCCTACTTGACACTTCTGACCTAACTGTTGCTGCCAGAAGACAGTTCAAGAAACAGAAGGAAATGTCTAAAGAAGACCAGAAGAAGTTTGCTGATACTTTTGTAAAATAGGGCCTCTTCAAATGATCTGGAGTATTATCAATAGAATAGAAGTGCTCAACTTTACACAACCATCCTTCCACATTGTTACCATTAAATTTTGGAAAATCGATCTTTGTTAATCGACTACTGTGGTGTTGATATGTTTCTAAGGCATTTCCACCATTTACAAAGTTATTATGGGAATTAGTTCCTTGGGTAGGGTTATGAGACAGATTTTGAATGGTTTTTAGGATTTCAGATACTTGAGCTTCGATTTGATCTTTCATAGATGCCATATTTGTTTTTAATCCTTCTAAAGAAGAATCATGCTCTTGTAATTTCTGTTCAAGTGATTGATTCCGTGTAGACATGATTATCAGAAATGATGAATAAAAGTAGACAAATCTCGAATAGATCGATCTACGTGAATTAATTGATCACAAATTGATCAATTAATGGAATGGTATGATCTTCGAATGATCAAGACCCGTATCAAAGAAAACAGAGTTTTTGACTGAAAAACAGAGTATGGTTTCAGAATCGAAAGAAATAATAGAAAAATGGATCGGAATCTTATGAAAACTGTGGTTATTAATGGTGGAATACTAAGCTCGTTCGAAGAAGATGACAGTTATGGTGGTTTTAAGGTGGTGAGGACAGGTAGTTGTGGCGGTTACGATGGTTAGTTAGGTAGTTGGTGGTGGTCAGAGGTCGAGAACCTGTAGCTCTGATACCAGTTTGTTAGCTAAAAATTGATAAAGAGACAATAAGAGAGGAATTTGATCAATCAATAGTCATTCTTCTCATTAATCCAGCTTCCTATTTATAGACTATTACAATTGATCTTAACTACTTTTCCCGCCAATTAACTAACAACTAACATTTCAAACGTTTAAGTACAATTATCACAATTGATCCTTCTATTTATCACTTATTATCATTCTAGTCCGTGTAGATGACTTTATTCGTAACATCTTCACTTGCTTTTCGGCATACGATGGTATGTAACTACTAATTTAGAATGATTTCATGGGTATGTTCAACGATAAAACATTATACTCACATATTATAAGTAACTAATTGTCTGTTCTAGCTTTACTATTGTTTTGGGGATTTGTGGATTTACATCTTTCATTTCTGTATTGCATTGATGTGTATAGTGTGGGTCATTCTACCAATTGTTTGGCAGTAAGTTTTTATCTTAAGCTAAGTTATTCATGGTAGTTCAAACATTATTTTATTTGTAAGCCTTTCTTATATCGGTGGCTTAAAAGAGGTTTAGAATATTAGTTGGAGGTTAAAATTGGCCCATTTCGGTTGTAGGGATGTTTTTTAAGTTTATTAAATGGGATTTTTTATATCTAATTTAGTAACTTTTAAACCGTCAAAACAGCGTCTCTTTCACCGGCCTCAAATCCAATCTTCTGTCAAGACAAATCCGTCTATTTGTGTTGGTTAGGACTGTTTAATTACATACTTGAAAGGTGCGGGCGTCTCAGATGAAATACAATGACGAACACCAAGGTTGGGTATAAGGGGCACTCCTAGAAAAATAATTTCGTTCACTGATTTTAACCAGTTATACACTGTCACATCACATCACTTCACTGATTTACTTCACTGAAACACTTTTTTGTAGGCAGCACTCCACTGATTATTGGGGAAACGGATTTAAATACTCCCAACTATCACTCGTTGGCGGATAGCACTCCCAACTATCACTTTGGCGGATAGCACTCCAAACTTTCAACTTGTTGGATTTTATTGTAACATCACACAAATTTTCTTTATATATATATATATATATATATATATATATATAGAACTCGCTCGTTTATTCATCCGATTCATGTTTACAGTATCTTTACCATCCATTTTGTTAATTTTTTTGTTTAAATAATGACGTATAATCAATATTAAATTGGATTGTATTAAATTCTGATTTAAAAACGTTAAAAAAAATGTTTGTCTGTGCCAGGATTCGAACCCGAGTCCCTGGCGGGCTAAACCTTAACCACATCACACAAACCACTACACCATTTGGTGTATTGTGATGTTAATTAAAACCAATTAAACTTAAACCCTTTCAAGGTCCCTTAGTCAAACCTGAAAAGTCAAACGTAGTCTCCTACTCAAGTCAAGTCAAAGTGTTACTAAATATGGTCTCCTAGTCAAGTGAAAGTGTTAGTAAATATGGTCTTCTAGTCAAGTCAAAGTTGTTCCTAAATTCTAGCCTAGTCAAAGTAGTCCCTAATTACAACTCCAAATTTTACACTATAAATACACTAGTCTACCATTCAACTCTTTATACCATTCAAAAAAAAAAACATTATTATCCCATCTCCCATATACTAAAGTTTTCATCCATCATTATCTCCTCTAGCTAGTTTCGAGTTTTCCAAGGCATTATTACTAAGTGTTTGCACGCTCAATAAAACGCACGAACTCATTATGCACCTAAGGTGAGTTTACATAGCCCCTTTTTACTATTTTACAATTTTTGGGGTGAAACATGTTTAAACATTTTATACACTATCATTTACTCATTCTTACATTGTTGAAACTTGTGATTCAATTACACTATCATTTACTCATTCTATCATTTGACTATAACAAAAAGACACAGTACAATCATTAACATTGATCAAGCCGCCTGTTTAGATTATAGCGCTATAGGTCTGACAAACCCATCCCCCCGCATAAATTCAGGGATGATTGATAACAGTTACACTTTTACTAACTTGCGAGTTAGGTCTCAGTCGACATAAGGTTTGATTGTACAAAAGACGCATTGTTACATGTCGGACTCATATTCTATCATTTCTCATTATTATACTTCAATCATGATTGCTATACAACACATTGTTTTCAATTATATGAAAAACCTATGTATTCTCACCAACTATTTATAGTTGACCCCCCATCTTTCCAACTTAACATGTTTCAGGTTTTATTTGCTATTGGAAGTTGTACAAGTCTTGGAACACATAGGAGCTTTGGACCTAGTTTATGAAATCAAGTTTATGTAATTTGTATGACAAATTGTAAATTGTTTAATAATATTTAACTTTCATTTAGTACCATGAGCTATTGAACAATCATCAATACGTGACATCCCGATGTTTCCGCCATCGGTTGGGGTGTTACAGATTGGTATAAGAGCCATGGTTATAGGGAATTAGGTTATTAGAAAAAAAAATAATCTAGTCTATAACCATATGATTTTAACCAGTACTTGCTCCTTTTACTTGCAACCTTACTTGTTTCTATTCTCTATCCTACTTCTTATCCTTACTTTAGTCCCTACAAGAAGAGTGCTCTCCATCACAAGATCTACTCTTAGACTAGTAGGACAAATCCTCAGGTTTAGCCTGAACCACCTTGAAGATCTCGTCGAAGTTCTAAATTTTAATAACGAACACGTGCAATTTGGAAGGGTGAACGCCTGTATTCTGAGTTTTCTGTCTAGGACTGGCATTGCGCATAAATCACAATCAGACGAGGGACCCGGATGCCTACCTGGGAATTCTCGGGATGAGTGTTCACTTATAGGCTAAAGCATGTCTTCACTATGTTATTAGAATCTAGAAGTTTTGATAAGTCAACGTTTTCGTTTATTCGTTTTAATTAATGAATAAATGATTACACTCACTTTCCTTAAACTAAGCTCTAAAATCTCAAAATTTTATAGCTTAAATCAATCACACTTCACCTTACCATCTTAGCAACTTTTTAAATATTCAACACCCTACCCAAATCATATTATTTAATTTCCCCACATGTTACTTATTTTTTTAAAAACTATAACCTCATACCTTAGCACAAACTAAAGATTTCTAAATCTTGTTGTATTTTCATTACCTAGTAACTTTACAAAGTACATATTTTTTGTCAAAAGATGTCCTCGAACTTAAATTCAATTGTTTATTTATTGACGTAACAAACAATTTTCTATATAATGCTTTAAACTATTAAAAATCACTTAATAGAACCTTGATCTTCAAAACCTAATGTCATGTTTGAAATCTCCAACTAACGGGAATATTTTAATCAAAGCCCACTTAGCTTGTACTATTTAACAACTTTTGCTTTATGTATGAAACCAATTTTGAAAATAAGATTTTTTTTATCCATAGGAATAATATCTAGTTTCTAAATTCTCCGTCGACACTCACTCCTTTTCAACTTGTTCAAATTTTTACAATATTTGGCATATACCACAATCATGTTTTCTTATACACTTGATTATAACCTTTGATCCAAACCCCAAAATTTACACTGGTACATAATCTCCTTACTATATAATAAACTCTTTATCAACTATCTTCACATTCACTATCTCTCACAACCTTGATTCTGCTTCAAGATTTTTCATCATCCTCTCAAGAACTAAATTCATATCCTTCATCTTCTCACACATGAGCTAGTTACCCATGATAACCAAACTATTGAAACTTGATTGTGTGTTGCATCAAACATAATCCTTAGTTATACATGAGGATTCGACTATCTACCATATTTGAACATTTGAAACTAGAATTCATGGAATATAAACTATTTGCTATAGACACGCCTAGAGTCATTAACCTTGTCTAGGGCAACTCTATTACAACTCGTATGCTATACTTGATACTTGATTGCTTACATGTACATATTATCAATTTGCAATTCATGTGTGTAATAATTGGTACACATAATCAAACAACTGATAGAGGATGAAGTACTTGCTCAACAGTTAGTAGAGTACCAAATAACCTACTCAACGATTGGTAGAGGTCATCATGCCTGCTCAACAGTCGATAGAGGCCCTACAACCTGCTCAACGACTTGTAGAGGCTATCGCACCTGCTCAACAATCGGCAGAGGTTCTTACTCACTGACTGGTAAAGGTCTTTTTCCTGCTCAACAGTTGGACTTATTTTTGGATACATTGTATACGATTCAATCACAAGGCTATTTTGCATTACTTACATGTGTGTTTAGAGTCATAGAAGGACACAAAACCCTAATGTAAGGTAAATTGGTGATTGCGGTCCGGAACGTAATCATGAATTTACAGGTACATTAAGGTAGTGTGAAATTCTATTAAGGTTTTGGGAGATACCCCATATGTTTTCGAAGTATCAGAGGTGTGATGGGTTAGCTGCGGTACACCCTATATATAAACACTAATGATACGTGGAAAGGGATATTGTAGGGTCAGACCAATAACAAACCCTAGTTATTTGGTAGTCCATCTAGCATTTATGGTTATCTTATACATTCCTTAAACTCTTACCCTACTCTGAACCATAGTCACCCTAACTATTCTCAACACTATTCAAATGTTTCTTCTTAAAATAAACTTCGGGACGAAGTTCCTAAGAGTAGGGGAGACTGTAACATCACACAAATTTTCTTTATATATATATATATATATATAGAACTCCCTCGTTTATTTATCCGATTCGTGTTTACAGTATCTTTACCATCCATTTTGTTAATTTTTTTGTTTAAATAATGACGTATAATCAATATTAAATTGGATTGTATTAAATTTTGATTTAAAAACGTTAAAAAAAATGTTTGCCTGTGCCAGGATTCGAACCCGAGTCCCTGGCGGGCTAAACCTTAACCACACCACACAAACCACTACACCATTTGGTGTTTTGTGATGTTAATTAAAACCAATTAAACTTAAACCCTTTCAAGGTCCCTTAGTCAAACCTGAAAAGTCAAACGTAGTCTCCTAGTCAAGTCAAGTCAAGTCAAAGTGTTACTAAATATGGTCTCCTAGTCAAGTGAAAGTGTTAGTAAATATGGTCTTCTAGTCAAGTCAAAGTTGTTCCTAAATTCTAGCCTAGTCAAAGTAGTCCCTAATTACAACTCCAAATTTTACACTATAAATACACTAGTCTACCATTCAACTCTTTATACCATTCAAAAAAAAAAAAAAACATTATTATCCCATCTCCCATATACTAAAGTTTTCATCCATCATTATCTCCTCTAGCTAGTTTCGAGTTTTCCAAGGCATTATTACTAAGTGTTTGCACGCTCAATAAAACGCACGAACTTATTATGCACCTAAGGTGAGTTTACATAGCCCCTTTTTACTATTTTACAATTTTTGGGGTGAAACATGTTTAAACATTTTATACACTATCATTTACTCATTCTTACATTGTTGAAACTTGTGATTCAATTACACTATCATTTACTAATTCTATCATTTGACTATAACAAAAAGACACGGTACAATCATTAACATTGATCAAGCCGCCTGTTTAGATTATAGCGCTATAGGTCTGACAAACCCATCCCCCCGCATAAATTCAGGGATGATTGATAACAGTTACACTTTTACTAACTTGCGAGTTAGGTCTCAGTCGACATAAGGTTTGATTGTACAAAAGACGCATTGTTACATGTCGGACTCATATTCTATCATTTCTCATTATTATACTTCAATCATGATTGCTATACAACACATTGTTTTCAATTATATGAAAAACCTATGTATTCTCACCAACTATTTATAGTTGACCCCCCCCCCCATCTTTCCAACTTAACATGTTTCAGGTTTTATTTGCTATTGGAAGTTGTACAAGTCTTGGAACACATAGGAGCTTTGGACCTAGTTTATGAAATCAAGTTTATGTAATTTGTATGACAAATTGTAAATTGTTTAATATTATTTAACTTTCATTTAGTACCATGAGCTATTGAACAATCATCAATACGTGACATCCTGATGTTTCCGCCATCGGTTGGGGTGTTACATTTATCACTCCCGAACTAACTGAGGTCTAAACATTTAAAGGGCATTTTTGAAATTAAACATTTAACTTATAAATCCCCCCCCCTCATACTCTGCAACAGACCCCCCCCCCCCCCCTTCTCTCCCTCCCTCTCTCTCTCTCTCTCTCTCTCTAAGCCACCACCACCACCCTCACCGGAAACCACCACCACTTCTTTCTTCTTCGTCTTGTGACGTGACATACCTCCACCGCCATCCCCAACAACCACTGCCTCCACTGTCATCCCCTACAACCACCGCCTCCAGCAGTCACCCCCAACAACCATCGTTTCCCCCTACAACCACCGCCTCCACTGATTATTTTCTCCTTATTCATCACTTCCACAATACCTAGTGTAAATAAAGATATGAAATGATGAATCTTTATTATTATTATTATTATTATTATTATTATTATTATTATTATTATTATTAATATTATTATTATTATTATTATTATTATTATTATTATTATTAATTATTATAAAGGGTTTAGGGTTGTAGTTGCTCCAGCGAAGAAAGGGTTTAGGGTTTGGACGGTGGTGGTGTTCGGATGTGACAGGCCACGGTGGTGGTGGTTGATGGGTGTTGGGGTGACGGGTGGAGTTGGTGGTCGTAGGGATGATGGGGGAAATGATTGTTGTTGGGGGTGACGAGGGAGACGGTGGTTGTTGGGGAGGAGGTCGAAGAGGTCGGTGGGTGGTGGTTCAAGGTGGACTTTGTTGGATCTGATTGCAGATTTGCAGATGAGAGCTCTAGAGAGAGAGGGGGGGGGAGATTGGAATCAATTGAGGTGAGGTGAAGAAATTGAAGGGGGTGGTGGTGGTGGTGGTTGTTAGGGTGGATGGGGGTGGTGGTTGTTAGGGGCTGATGGAAGAAGAAGAAGAAGAAGAAAATTAGGTTAAAGGTTGGTGAAAGGTGGTGGTGGTGGCGGGGTGGTGGTGGGGTGGCAGCAGATGGTGGTGGTGAGTCTCTCTCTCTCTCTCTCTCTCTCTCTGAACTCTCTCTCTCTCTCTCTCTCTCTGAACTCCCTCTCTCTCTTTGTTAATATATATAGATATAGATAATAATAATAATAATAATAATAATAATAATAATAATAATAATAATAAAAAGTTTCAAAATTGTCCCTTAAGTTTTGTTTTTTACATTTTGGCCACAATCACTAACTGGGTTAGACCCCAGTTAGTTTGGGAGTGATAATGGCCAACAAGTTGAAAGTTTGGAGTGCTATCCGCCAAAGTGATAGTTGGGAGTGCTATCCGCCAACGAGTGATAGTTGGGAGTATTTAAATCCATTTCCCCCTGATTATTTCATTATATTTTATTTAAATTTGAGAAAACTAACCGTTGTATAGTCAGACGTTAATTAATTTTGTAATTGTTGCAACCACGATGGAGAGGCACCCTAATGTTCAAGAAGACATTGCAATCCAACTCACTCGTGGCGACTGCTACCGTGAACAAATGACTAACTTCACCCATTTTGCGTCATGGCGATTGTTGCGAGATTTATTTAATAATTAATGTTTACGGTTGTTTAATGTTTATTGTGTAATGGTTTTTAAATTTTGAATGAAAGTTTACCGTGGCACTTATTTTATGTGAATGTATGATTTGTGTAGGGGTAAAAGATAAAAAAAAGGGTCAAAATGTAAACGGTCAAATTATAAAACACGGTCAAAAAATCACGGTCAAAGGTGAAAGAAAAACGTGGCATATTATTATTCGTCAAGAAAATGACTGTTTCTTTGTACCAGCACGGTAACAAGCACTAGAAAACGGTTCACGAGAACCCTACCAGCACATGTGACGGCGGTATTACCGTGCTGATAATGGGGTACCCGTGCCCAATTCTGATGGAGCCCCGTACCCCCTTAGGTTATGTCCGTTGAATTCTCCTTGACAATCAGAACCCCAATTCAAGATTTGAGGTTCCCGAAAAGTTGCCGACCTCTTCCTCCGATAAGAATTAGATATATGTACTTCGTTATCGATTATTATTTCATATGTTTAATTACATATTTGATTAAGATTCATGTACTTTGTTCTAACGATGAGTTTTCAGTTAAATCTCATCAGATTTGTGTCATGTTGTTAATTACATGTCCATTTAGTCTTCTGATGAGGTCCTTTGAACATTAATCGAAGTGATTTGTGATTGTTATTATGTAGTTGGTGAAGAATTTGTAGATGACTAAATGATCAGTTTTAATTAGAAAAAAATTGAGGTAACAATGTTAAATGCTAGATTTTGAGTGACATGACATGATTAGACAGGTTATATTTTGTGATTAGGTGACTTATGCATTTGTTATGTTCTTTTTTTAGCCTTAATTTTATTTATATTAGCTTGGTTTGTTAAATGTGTCAAAGAAGAATGTTAAGGGCTTGAATGTTAAGGATGCAGCTATGAAAATGAAGAATGGGTCAGCCAGTTTGGAGAGAAGACGTAAGTAAAAATCCAAATAATATTACATACAAAACTGTTTTTTGTTATACAGTTTGCTTACAAGCTCTATAACTCATGGTTATAACTTAGGATTAAGGTTGCAAACGAACTGAACTTTCAGCGAACAGTTCATAAACCGTTCGGCGGGAAGTTCGTTTGTGTTCGTTCGTTTAATAAACGAACGAACACAAACAAAATATTTCGTTCATTTAGTTAAGCGAACGAACATGAACAGAGGCCACGTTCGTTCGTTTATGTTCGTGAACATTCGGTAAGGTGTTCGTTTATGTTCGATAGTTTAATAATGTTTTTTGCTTTCATAATTTGTCCTAATATTATTTTAGTTTTATTTATTTAACCCAAATAAATGAATAAACATATATGTATGTGAATTCAATCTTATTAGAAATTCAATATATGTTCGTTTGTGTTTGTTTCTATTCATGAACACTTGTTTGTGTTCATGTGCGTTCATGAACAAAGTTAACAAACGAACACGCACATGATTGTTTTCTTAACAAACGAACACGAACATAAAATCTCGTTCGGTAAGTGTTCATGAACTGTTCATGAACATAAATTTTCCTTAACAAACAAACACGAACAAGGCCTTGTTCGTGTTCATTCGATTCGTTTGTAGCCATACTTAGGATACATTAATGACAGGGAGAATAGCCAATACCATTGAGTGGGCCAGTGGAAATTGATGAGGATACATTATATAAAGATACAATTTGCAACGTCGGCTGTGAGAGGTGTTTACTGTAGCTATCTCACGGCCGACGTTCTGCCACGTCGTTACGTCCTTTAATCTCATCGGTGGAGATGCTGCCACGTTTGCCGGGAGTTCGTACAAGTTGTTAATGCTCTGTTTTCCAATTGTACAACTTCCCCTTGCATGCTGTTGACCGCTACTTCCGGTAGCCAGTACCGGCCTCTTTCTCTCTCTAAAAATCGACAGACACGCTGTAAGTGGTTGTTAGCCGTTGTTGCCGGACCTTCTTCGCCTTCGCCGTTTCCATCCTGTGACCGATGGAACCTGCTTGATCTCTGTTATCGCCGCATGGTTCGGTTGCAAAACCCTAGCCGATGAATGCTAACCTTCATCGCTTCTGTCCTTGATAATAACCACCGCCATTGTTCGTCTGAACAAACCAATCTGTCCATCGGGTTCCCGACACTTGCTTGGTTGGAGTACATGGCACACGCGCCGGGAAAGGTAAACGCGCCGCCGTAGGCGGTGGATGTCCACCGTTCTTCTCTCTCTGTGGACTCTCTCTATATAGTGAATGTATGTGTAAGACTAAATGGCAAAAGAAAACGTTTTTATTTGCCTTCAATGGTTTTCCACCTCTCTTTCTCTCTCTATAGTGAACGCATGTGTTTTATACTCTGGACTTTTGGTGGTTTTGAGGGGAAACCATCTCCTGCCATGTGTTTTCACTTTTCACCTGTCCACTTTTACATCCTGATCATGTGGCCTAATGGTAAAAGGGTCGGTTCTCTCTTTGGGGAAGCCGGGTTCGATTCCCACGGGAGGCATGTGATGGATACCCCACCCTTGTGGTGGGGTAGGTGGTTGGGAAGTGATTGAGAGACCCTTGACCCTTGTGGTCATGGGTTCGACTCCTGATCCCTCCAGGTTTTACCGGTTCACTACCGTCGTGCCTTCGGGCGGGTTTGTGGGCCGGGTTTTCCCTGGAACAGGAGACGGGTAGGCCGAAGGGCTCTGTCCGTACGGACTAGAGGCCGTCTGGGCCCCTTTCAGCCATTGGGGGCCGCATACAGAGTACCCAGCAATACTTTAGTTGATCATTCAAAAAAGAAAACCTGTCCACTTTTACTTTACATAAGAAGTTTTTCCTTCTTTTTCCAAAAATAAAATACCCAAAGTAATATGCTTTTTATTTACGTAAATTAAATATAAACTCCTTTTTACTATAAACAATATATGTCAATATTTGTTTTTTAAACCGTAAAGAGGAGGAATTATGGTGGTGACGTCCCGGTTTTTAGAGAGCTAGAGGGACGAGTGGTGGTGATAACGGCAATTTCCGATTTGTTTTTGCTTTAATCTGATTGTTGATTTGATATTGCTAAATCATAGCCGTTATTGTTGTTGATTTGCTCGGCGATGATGGGCGTTCGCTTCTCTAAGAGGAAAAGCAGGGGCTGCCAAAAATACCTTCCGGTCGCCCCCACATGATGCTATGTTCGTATGTCACGCATGTAACAAACTCTTGCAAGAACCATGTTGTCGCCGCAACGCGCGACACGCGTAAAATACTAGTTAAGAAGAATAGGTAACTATCAATGTATATTTCTCTTTTGTCACATTTTAGCAAACCCTCATATTTCCCTAATTCTCTTTCATCTATTCAGACTTAAATCAACCACCGCCACACGCCAGAGTCTTAACCGTCCACATCGCTGCCCTGACCTAGCCCTACCGCTACCCCAACACAAGCCACAGGGCCGACCCTAATGTTTTGTAAAACTAGGCAAGCGCTTAGGACCCCCAAAGTTCCAGGGCCCCTAATTTTGCTAACCTTTGATTCATTGTTGGACAATGACGATGTTTCAAAACAAGTTCTACATTACAGATCGTGAGACAACTCCAAAGATGAAAGACCAACGAGATATCTATTTCCATGAAGAAAATAAGTCTCAAATCAAATTGAATAGATTTCATTGTATACATATATGGTTACATAACTATATATCTAAACTAGTTTTCACTTTCCAATTCATTATAGTGGTTTTAACCAGTAAAGCGTAATGAACTTAAAAGTCAAATTAGACGTCATCAAATTTAACTTCATGCTTTTTTGCACCAATTAAGGAAAAATAATAAAAAGGAGGCATTGCTATTACAAACCAAATTTTTTTTAGTTTATTGTTGCCGGTCTGAAGCCGGGGTAAATGAGGTGTGCATATAAAAAAATAATCTAAAAGGGCCCCGACTTTTTAGTTCGCTTAGGGTCTCTAAAAATGTTGGACCGGCTCTGGCAAGCCACCAATTGCAGTCCTGTTACCTCTTTCACCGTCATCTAACCAACGGCCACACGGTGAGTGATTTTCGGCGATTGCTCGATACATGACCACCGTTGAAAGAATTTCGCACCTTCATATTTTTTTATTTTTTTTTTGAAAACTAAAGCATTTGTAGAGTCTTAAGTATCGGTGTTTAGTTGCGGTGATTGTAACAGTTGGTAAGTCATATTTTGACTATATTAGTTTACTAGCTGATTACCCCGGGAGGGTTCTAGGGTTGAAAAATCTAATTTTACGTGATAACCTATTGCAAATGTCTCAAGTTAACTAACCACAAAATCTCTCAATCATTGCATGTTCATAGTATTCTAATCAGTAATAACTCATATTCCCTAATCTAAAACCTAATCAATAATCATCTAAAGAATCACTTATGTAGGCTGCAACTATTAAAAAACTTATCACATCTCTCTAATTTCTTACATTCTAATGGCTCTTATAATTCCTAACCTAATCAACTAAACAAACACTTAAGTTGGAAGTTGTAATCATTGCATCTCATTATGCCACGTGGCATAATCAAGAGATGGTTGAGGCCACCATTGAACGCCACGTTAGCAACTATCAATTCTTTCCGGGAGCGTCCCGGGGTTGAAAAATATAATCATTCTAATAATACGAATACTAATAGTAATAATTATTACTCTTGTAATTAAATAAATAAAAAAATAACCTTGCTATAAGGTGACACCATGTGTTGCAGTGTTGCACGATTCTTTCTCCTAACTTCTCTTGATGAAGTATACCTAGTAAAATTCCAATGATAACATGGCGATTGGGCTGATTTTCAACATCGTAGATAAGAACCTGGTTTAAAAGAAAAAACATAATTAATGAATAACATGAACACTTTGTGTGTTTTTTTCCTGTATGAACGAAACCCCACAAAAAATAGTCGATTTTCTCTGTTTTTTATATAGGACTATGGTACTCGTTGGAAAGATAATAAAACGCTCGTTAATTTGGTGTAATTTTTTTCTTTAAAAAATCCCGTATATAAAAGATATAAACGTTTAAAAATTATGGAAGGAAACATGAGAGAGAAAATTTTAAATTTATTTTTAAATTCTTTTTTTCCTAAAATAACTCAATTTAATTTAAGATTTTATGTTTATCTTTTTTTAATTAAAAAAGGAAATAGTTCAAAAACACTAAAATCTTTCAATTATGATGCCACATGGCACTCTCAAGGAGAGGTTGAGGCTTCCATTGCATGTCACGTCAGCCTATACGTTTTGTTTTATATATATAGAAGATAGATTTAATGGCATCTAAGATAAGTTGCATATTTACCATTATGACTTTATGATCAAATAGTCTAGATTAGTTGTAGTTGTTGTAACAGATCATTAGTCATATTTTGAATTATACTAAGGTTCAAAGAGTTAGTCAATTAGTCCTTTCTATTATACTAAGGTTAAAGAATTAGCAACTGGTGATTGGGTTATGGTATTTGTTTCTATAAAATGCAGCTACAAAATGAAATGATATGTCAACAGCTTTGAATACAAGCATAAGCACCCTCTGTTTTTTAATACAACCTTATGTTAACCTGCTATGAAACATACCGACAAGTCGACAACCTATACGCCAACATGCAAATTCAAGCCGCAGGTCAAAGTGTAGCATCACGTAGCATGCAGCCGATAAGCAAGATTCTTGCTTATGACTAACTTCTTTTGTAAAGCTTGCTCACAAGATCAATGGTTATGACTGTCCCATTTTGTACATATCACCCAAGGGCGCGATGATACTAGACTATATAAACATGTAATCAAACGTTGTACGGCTTAATATATGACAACCGATATATAATATCTAACAGCATATTAACAAAAACACGGGCACCAGATTGCCCCCGCCGCAACGCGCAGGGACGACATCTAGTAATATACTGAAAGTTATTGTTTTTTTTTTTTTTTTGACAAATAAATAATATATTAAATTAAAAACCAACAAGAATTATTAGATTGAATGTATATATAATGTATCATCTTTTAACAGATTACTTAAATAATAAAGCTAGAAGATTGTTTAATTAATAAATCTAGCTGATTATTCAACTTTTTTTTTTTTTTAACGGCAAGCTGATTATTCAACTAATAAAACAAAAAAAAAGTCATTATCAAGTTAAGTCAATATAAGTGAACTTCCAAAAAAAAAAAAAAAAGTCAATACAAGTGGAAAGGTATGATATCATGATTCATGAATGCTTTTGAAAAAAATACAGTGTGAACATATGAAGACTTGAAATTAATAAAACAGAATGTAGCATGAAATTAATTATCAAAAGTGTACGTTTTATGTTTTTTTAGGGAATTTGGGTTTAAATACTCTAAACTATTGCTCGCTAGCTGATATCACTCTTAACTAATCACTCTGACTACCAATACTCTAAACTTTACACTTTGTTTGTTATGTCACACCCCCAAACTAAGATACTAACACTTCCTCGTGATCAAAACTTGACCCTAATTCCAAAATGAGGGTGACATAACAAACAAAGTGTAAAGTTGGGAGTATTGGTAGTCAAAGTGATACTTGTGAGTGATATCGACCAACAAGCAAGAGTTCGAAGTATTTAAATCCGATTTGCTTTTTTCTTTTTAAGATCTACTTTTAAGGTGAATACAATATAGCTTTAATTTTGTCTCAGGAACGTAGACTTGTTTACACTGTAGGGAGACTCTACAGGTGATTGTCTTTCGTGTTTTTACGCTTATATGTTGTTTGATGTTGAACATGTTTTAATTTATAGTACTCTCTCCCCACATCATTGATTATTGATTATTGTCTCATTTTTATTTTATTTAGTATTATTATTATTATTATTATTTATTACTATTACTATTTTTCCTAGCTCAGTTGTTTGTCCTTTGTTTTTTTTTTTTTTTTTTTTTTTTTTTTTTTTTTTTTTGGGGAGCCGGTGGTCTCTTTGAAAGCAACATCTCTATTCTCAGGGATATAGGTAAGGTTTGTCTAACATCTCACCCTTCACAGACCCTACATGTAGCTTGCTATTTGTGGGATTAACTGGGCATGGTTGCTGCTGTTGTTCTTTTTAAGACCTGCCTTAGATGTTGTTTGGTTGATTAAGTGTTGAATCATTAAGATGTTTGAATGGTTAAGAGGCTCTAAATGATTAAATGCTGAATGGTTTAACTATGCATCAAGTCTGAATGGTTCAGCACTTAACTATTCCATTCAGAACCCTTTTTAAGTTGAAACAAACCGTCTGAATACTAAACCATTTAAAGCTGCATAATTCAGAGCCTCATTTCAATTTACGGTTTTGAACATAGAAGTTCTCTTCCAAAAGTACAATATCTGGTCCGTTTTTAGAGTTTTTTCGATATCAAAACTAAGGTCATGAGTAAAGAATTATGGCAAATACCTTATCCATTTTTAATTGAAAATGCCAACAAATCATATTTAATTATAAATGGTGTATAGTTTCATGAATTTTATGACAATAGAGTTATCTCTACTACCTTATTAAGGAGGAGTGATAGGTAAGAAAGTAATTTTACACAATTTTTAAGATGGGAGTTGAAGAGTCCCTTCACAAATTTCCAATATTTGGTCATTTTGTTCCCTTTATGCCCTTATGTACAACCTATAATGCTCATTGTATATATGTGTAATGCATACTTCATATCCATTTCAACATGTAACCTCAACACCTAATTAAACCCCAATTCAATTTCAATAAAACCCAAGCTTTTCATTAAATCCTTCTACACATCTATCTAATAATAACAAGCAATGTTTGTGATGGTTCTATTAGGCTTTGTTGGAGCTTATAAACATTGTAGTAATTGGACATTTTTGTCTTTTTTTTTTGTTGAATTGTATAACTCTTTAAAGCATGATGTCTAACCTCATATAATATATGTATTTTTTGCCAATAATTCTATCTCCTTCTCTCTGTATATTACAACTAACTAAAAGAAAACTTAATATCCTGATTTATATATATCAAATACTTTTAATTTAAAATTACCATTTTGGTAAAAAAAATATTTTTTAACTTGGGTTACCTTTACGTACTTAGTCAGGTTTAAAAACCGCCGCAACGCGCGGGGTAATTTACTAGTATTTGTAACATTCATGGTTCATCCAAAACGCCTAAATTTGTGATTATCTCTAACACGACATGTGATCGGCAACGAGGGTTAAAGTTTTATTGCGTGTTCACCACTATTCTAATTACAAGCAAATATAGTCATAATCTTTTTTGGTTTTAATACGACAATGAATACGATATAGTATTATAATAATCCTACAAATAGTGTATTCACCGCGTATATATAAGATATATGTGCCAAGAGATAGGGGTGTTCAGAATTCGATTCGAATTCGAAAAATTCGAAATTCGACTTAATTTGATTCGATTATCAAAAATTCGATTCGATGATCAAAAATTCGTATTCGAATTCGATTCAATTCGAGTTCAGTAACTCGAATACGAATCGAATACGAATTTATGATTTTAAATTCGATTCGATTCGAATAAAAGTAATACATATTTATTTATATTTAAAAACATATAATTATATATACATATATAGCTTTAGAACTTGGGTTAAGTTATAAATTTAACCCAAGTCAAAAATTAGCCCATTACCAAGCCCAAACTTAACTAAAGCCCATAACTTAAGTATTAACCTTAAACGAATTTATTCGAATTCGCTTCGAATTCGAGTTTCTTATACGAATTCGAATCGAATTCGAATTGACTTTTTTATTCGAATACGAATTCGAATCGAATTGGTCAGCTTTTAATCGAATTCAAATTCAGTAGAAAAAATAAATTATTCGAAAAATTCGATTCGAATAATTCGAAAATTCGTTATTCGATTCGATAAACACCCCTACCAAGAGATAACGAATTAATGAAAACTCAACTCACCACTTGCAGATTCATGACCAAAGATGGCACCAAAGACAACCACATCCCACAAGTGGCAAGTCCAAACCACATGTGAACTGCCTGCGTTACATTCAGATTAGAAACAGACCTTCACAAGTTTAGAGCAATAAACCACCAAATTTCCCACAATATTATCTAAAAACAACCAACCAACCACAATAATGGCAAATAGGTCCCAAAAAAAAAAAAGATTATAAATCCAACATATACAACGTCAATCATCTCCAAAATTACAATAACTCAATCCTCTATATGTTTCATGTTCTATTTGAGTGTATGTGTATATATAGATATATATTTTTTTGTGTTTTTGTTTTTCCAATTTTTTTTGTTTTTGTTTTTCCATTTTTTTTGTTTTTGTTTGGTATTTTGTGAATAATGTGCCTCTCAAAATATCCTTCCATCTCCAGTGAATCTCAATAGAGATCCAAGATAACCGCATTATCATCGAGGTATTGTGTATATACACATACACATATATAAATATATAGACATTCTCATGTCGCTTAAGCCAATGGGGGCCGGTCGCCTCCACCTGGTCGCAATTGGCGCCCCTCATCCAACCCAACGTTCTGAGGCTGTGATCCCAATGGATGTTGAACACCAGAAGGCAAAAGCCACCTAAACCAGTCATCACGCCGCCTCAACGTATCACCCTGCAATATCAATATCTTAATCACCTCTGAATTCTGAAATTTGTAAAAAGCCGGTATAATCATCAAATGAAATTTACCAAAATGGGTGGGACAGGTTGGTTACGTGTAAAAACTTGAAATTATATACGGGTCTGGCTGATTTAAAACACTTTCGGCCAAAACAAAATTGTTTTATAAGTAACTAGTGTCAAAATGTGATTACAAAATAAGTACACTCCATTAATAATCCAACTTTAAACGACTTTTGACCTGTTTGCGTTTTAGCAAGATTTTTATCTGTTTAATTCGTAAGTAATTAAGTAATGGGTCGGAATTTCTATTTCCATATCCAATAGTGGTGTTGCAACTTGCAAGGGTATAAATGTTTGTCAAGAATTAAAGGCTAAAAGGGAGTAACAGCTAAGGTTTTTCCTGAATTAGAATGAGAAAATTAAAATTATAAGCAGAAGTTCGAGTGAATTAAAAGACAATAACGCGCACCTGAACTTCCACAACATTTGATGTCTGCATTACATAAAGTATTAGCTGAACATTATTAGTCAGACACGAAACCTGCAATAAAGAAATTTTTTTTTCTGTTCAGATGAAAAATTGAAGAGAATAAGAATGGAAGGTGTTAATAGCGGCTCCAGCAATCTTAATAAAATGAATTTGCTTAGGCACAAGAAGATATAAAGTAACACGAAGGTTCAATTTAACAGACGGTGAAACAAAATCGAGCCTTAGCTCAACATGCCTATTAGATAATGTTTATAAGTGGGAACTTAGAGCCAAAATTTATTTAGATAACATTTTTTAATATTAAATAGTAGGTTAAGAATGAAAATGAAATCCAAACAAAAATCGGTAACATGTGAAAGCCATAAAAGTTCTAGACATATGACCAGATCGTTGACACATGCATACAACATACAAGCACACACGGCAGTCTGTACACACATAAAGAGACACATACGCGCGCGCGATATATATGCGTCTATGCAATCAACCCGCACATGGCACACCCTAGTCACTCAAAGCAAGGAGAGGACCTTGTTAAACTAATAAATATAACTCTGTTTTATGTTTAAGTATGTACATTTGAACATATATTTTCTGTATTTGTGATTGTATATATTAGTATGTTGAACCTTAGATATCAGTCTAGTTGTAGGATACTTTAGACTAGATAATAAGATCATGTATATGGGTCAATTTGGATGGGAAAAACACTGCAACAGAAGACAACAAGACTGATACATTCGGCTGCAAATATACTAAGTCAAATGGGTCAGAATTCAAGTGCAGGGACAGCAGCATACATCAACAAAAAAAGGCGGGACAAGATGTGAAATTACCAGAATACCCTTACAGTTAATAATGGCGGGAAACCATCAACCGGTGGCAGTTAACTAACAGAAAAGACACAATGTTTCGACAGAAAACTGCCAACAACATATGCCGGTTCAGATCATATATATATGATTAACATGTTACATTTGTTTTCTCACCAAGATTGTATACAATTCAATCCATTTTATCCTTGTAAACCTTGTACACTTTTCTGTCCGTAACATTCATTCAACAATATTCAAATCATTCGATTATAGTTTGTCATCATTGTGTGTGTTTGATCTATTATTCCGCTGCAAACTGTTTCTGGGCCAACATACCTTGCTCTAGGCGCAACAAAATTCTGGTCGTGTCTAGGGTTATGGTTCTAGATTGTAACAAATCTCTTGTAAGCAAAACATGTTGAAGTCACCACCGTGCTTATATCTAAGCGTCATTTTATTCATAAACTTTAGTTCTATATAGAGAGAGAAAGAATCAACAGACAGTCTTGGCTTATATTTCTAAGCTTTTTTCTATATATTTTTTTTATTTTTCATATTCAACCATTTTTATACTATTGGACGAACGCCTCTTTTGCGCCTTGTTCCTACGTGACAGATGGGTCCTTTGTGTGTGTAGTGCATAGAGTTAAGTTCTAAGTATATCTATAGAATAAAAGGGCAGTCCTAAGCAATTAATATAACACTTGATAGTAATTTTTTTTCAATGTTCTATTTCTATCATATAACTTTAGTTTTTCCAATTCTTGTGCTGTTTAATTCTTACGGCTAGGCAACAAGCGAGCCCTTTTTCCCTTAAAAAAATTAACTATTATGACACATATGCACATAATGATCAACTAAATAAGTAAATATGATGTCACTGAAACAATTTCACTGCAAAGTCAAGTTTTAAAGAAGAAAAATAAGATGTAACAGACAAATCAAATTAACAAAATACTCACTCTTTTGAAGTCTGCAATTAAATTAACATGAACCCAACCCTGTTCGTCCATGTGTAGTCTCAAGTATATATCTTTGACCAAATTATCAACACTGCAAAAAATCAACAGGTGAAGGGTTAAGCGTTAACTCATTACATAATCACCAAGTGAACTTTTTGTCAATAAACCGCGATAAAAGTTTAAAATTTGACTGTTGATAAAGGACCTGAAATAGAAGTCAATCTGTCTCTTTATCTCGTCGAGCAAATGATATGGAACAGGAATGTAGATTGAAGTAGGAAACAACGGTGGATTTGGTGGAACTAGTAAATAAATCATACCAGATGCACCATCTGCAAGCATGTATAAAGCATAACACATAATGAGAATAAATAAATAAATAAATTAATACATAAACAATAGACAAAATGCAACTAACAGATACTCACCAATGTATAGAGCATTGTTGCCAAATGGTCCCACTGGACGTGGCATTGGTGGATGAATAAAAGGAGACGGTTGTATGTAACCACCCCCGCGATGACCACCCCTCTGAGGTTGCATATTGGCATTGCTGTTATAGTTTCTATGTCGATTCCCTTCCTGATACCCACGGCCCTGACCCGGACCATGGCCATGACTGCCTCGCCTCATCGACCTTGGCCCCCTCTGCGCAGAATGTGCTATATGATTTGTAGTTGAAGAAAGATTCAAACTTGCAGGCGTGTATGATGAAGGAGCTGAATTTACTGTCACCTACCATGTAAAAAAACATGAGTATAATTAGAAACACAACACAATAATATGAATTCTATAGCCCTTTGTGAGATCCCCCTTCAAGAATTTTTGGGTGGTACTATACATACACCACCCCCAATCCTCATACAGGCCGTATAGTCATCATAAAAAGGTCAACCGAGCCGAGCCATACGGCCTTGTTTCCAGTGTGTTACACATCATTCGACACGTATGATTTGTGCGAAAACTAAATCATATGTATAAACATTTTGGTCACTATAAATGTTTCATTCTAACACTCTACACCATACAGCCCGAATAATTTGTCATTCGTGTTATTAGCGCGTTGCGGATAGCTCTGACCTAATCACAATGTTTTCGGAACCGTACCAGACGTCGAGCCGGTCGCCTTACTAGTTACTAGTCCACTGCGGACAGGACAGGATGTAAGAACCGAACGTTGTCGTAAAATTAATAGTAAAATTTTAAAAAATATAAAAAATCCGGTTCAACCCCTTCAAAACCCAGGCACAGTTCCCGAGCCGACCGCTGGTTCACCGGTTCGACCCCGGTTCAATGCTCCGGACCGGTCCAACCCCCGGTTCAAAACAATGCCTAATTAGCTAATTTCATTTGTGGTTAGAACATCTCCAATGCTAGTGTAATAACTAATTAGTCCAAAATCAACACTCGCCACCTCAGCACGACCAAAAAGTTACAGTTTTCATCAGACACTAAAAAAAAGTTAAATTTTCCCACTAATACTATTATATAAGAAAATATATACATATTCCGGACTTGGTCCGTTTAAGAGCATTAAAGATGCTATTGATATTAATACGTGATATTAAGAGAGTGCTGTGGCCTGTGTGTGTATAGATTTATCCACCATAAAACCAAGCCTATAAATATAATATAAATAAAAATATATAATAATCATCGAACAACGTAAAAACTGAACAATTATTAATAATACCTCGCTTAACTGTAAAGCTGACGACGAAGACGAAGACGACGTCGTTTCGGTCGTTTCAACCGGTGAGCTATAACCGTCTCCGTCACCGTCACCATCTACCGACCGGAGGTTCAAGTTCACTGAAGCCATTAAAGAAGTGGATTTTGATCCACAACTGTTGTTGACAAACACAAGTCGAACAATAATATTATATATACTACTACTCCGGTGAGTTGATCGGAGATATTATTATTATTATAAACAACCAGACCCAAACACAACGAACGAACGATCAACACACTATAGTGTATACAAAGACATGAAGTATTTATAAATAAAAAATGCAGTTTTTAAGGACCAAATAATTAACGCCGAATAATAATAATATTCCGATCACTCACGCCTCTGCACTGCACGGTGGTTTAAGTTTTAACAAGATACAAATAGAACCAAGAAGGTGTGTGTGTTAAGTAATATTAACGTGAAATGACGGATCTGTCCCTGGAATTAGATATAATTTTATTATTTTTTTTTACTTGGTCTTGGTTAAGTAGTAGTGTAGAACACGAATAGTTACGAATTATAGATAAAGGTAAGGGGAAATGGAATCTAATAATCTCAACTTTGGGGTGTTGGAAGGCAGCAGTCCCAACTTGTAACTTGTATTACAGCAGTCCCAATTTGTCAACATTTTTATTCTAATGGTCCCAGACTAACCTTAGTTAGTTTTTCCAGTTAAGTGCCACGTAGGCATCCCACGTGGCAGTCCTACGTGGCAAAATCTGTCTAGTTAGAAAAAAAATGTGGGTCCCACAATGTACATGTGTCTTTTTTAATCTTTATACCAAAATATATATATATATATATATATATATACACACACATATACAGAGAGAGAAAGAGCTGAGAGAGGGAGAGAACGTAGAGAGAGAAAGAGCTGAGAGAGCGAGAGAACGCAGAGAGAGAGGAAACCACCGTCATCAACCACCAGGTCGTCTTCTTCACCTTTCCCCACCAAACCACCGTCATCAACCACCAGCCCCCCTCCCACGTTCAGATCCCCCAAAACCCACCACCATTCAGATCCCCCCCAAAACCCCCACGAACCACCGCCTCAAAAACCCACAACCACCACACATCCACCACCACAGCCCCCAACCCACCCCCTCGTCGTCTATGTAGAGGAAGAATATGTGGGTTCCAGATCTTTAGGGTTTCAGAAAACCGGGTAGAGAGAGAAGCAGAAAGAGAGGAAGAAGAAGCGACGGCGGCGTTAGGGTTTCAGAAATTGGAGACGTGGGGATGATTATAATCAAAGGCAGAGGATGATTATGGTTAGGGTTTCAGAAATTGGAGGGTTTTGGTGGTGTTCAGGTCTCTATGTGTGTTTGAGAAAAGGGTGGGGGTAGAAAGAGGGTTTTGGTGGTGTTTGTGGTGGTGGTGGAAGGTGGTTGTGGTGGCAGAAGGTGGTTGACGGTGGTGGCAGGTGGGTGACGGCGGTGGTGGAAGGTGGTTTGTGGTGAAGATGATGATGATATATATGTGTATATATATAATATGTTTATCTAAAGTATATATATATATATATATATATATATATATATTATATATAAAAGTTAATAAAACATTATTTAAAAGATTTTTTGAATATTAAAACATGTGGGCCCCACCTCATTTTTTTTAATTGAAAAATAATTATATTTGATTAAAACATGTGGGCCCCACCTCATTTTTTTGACAGATACAACTTTCTTGCCACGTAGGATTGCCACGTGGGATGCCTACGTGGCACTTAACTGGAAAACTAACCTCAGTTAGTCTGGGACCAACCAAATTAATAGTTGACAAGTTGGGACTGCTGTGGTACAAGTTATAAGTTGGGACTGCTGCCTTCCAACCCTCCAAAGTTGGGATTATTAGATTCCATTTCCCCTAAAGGTAATAGTGTAATTTTCAAAAAAAAAAAAAAGATAAAGGTAATGTAATTTGAAAAATATAATTATTAATAATATATTATAATTATAAGTTGATTAAATTTAGAACGTAATGGATAGAATTAGTTAAATATGTAGCTTTTCAAACGATATGGATACTAAAAAATAATTAGTTGTTTGGGTTAGGATCAAATACACAAGACACTTTTTTAGGAAGGGGGAGTAGAAATGTGATCCATTGATCATATATTTGAAAGGTTGATATTAATTTGTTTGAAAAAAATAAATAATAAATTAGAGGAATGACATAAAAAGAAAACCACATTTGTTGACTTTCACTCTCCACATGCAATGCACATATCAATTTCCCCCATTATTTTAAAACGTCTATAACTTTTTCATACGACATTTTTTTTTCAAAAAAATTTCACCATATTAACGAACATTTTTTTATCTTTAATATAAGTACCACATTGCTACATTAAAATTGAAAAAAAAAAAGTCGTGCTAATGGGTTTTCTTCTCCGTTGTGTCTTCTGCTCATTCATTGTCTTATAGTATGCATGTGTGCTTTATAAATATGTTGTTTATGTTTTTTTAGTCTACACATGATTTAACTTTGTCCATTGTGTTTTTAGTATGCTTTTCATTGTGTTTTACGCAAATGAGTTTTGTATTTAGGTGTACATTGTGTTTTATTATGTTGTTCATTGTGTTTAAGTCTATTATTCATTGTGTTTTAGTCTTCTGTTCATTGTGTCTTTAATATGTCGTCAATTGTGTTTTATTAGACTGTTCATTGTGTTTTATACCCTATTGTTCATTGCGTATTTAATTAGTACTCATTGTGTTTTACGTTATCTCCATTGTGTCTTACGCAACTGGGTTTTCAACTTTTTTTCCAAAAGTATTCATTGTGTTTTAATCTTCTGTTCATTGTGTCCTTATTATGTCGTCCATTGTGTTTTACACAATTAGGTTTTTAACTTGTTTTTTCAAAAGTATTCATTGTGTCTTTAGTATGTCATCCATTGTGTCTTACGCAACTGAGTTTTCAACTTTTGTTTTTCAAAAGTATTCACTGTGTTTTAGTCTTCTATTCATTGTGTATTTAGTATGTCGTCCATTGTGTTTTACTAGACTCTTGATTATGTTTTATAGCCTATATTTAATTGGTGCTCATTGTGTTTTACACTCCATTGTGTCTTACGCAAGTGGGTTTTGAATTTTTTTTTTCAAAAGTATAACAATATGGTACTCATATTAAAGATAAAAAGACGCTCAATTTTATGGTATAATTTTTTTTTAAAAAAAAAGGTTACGTATAAAAAAGTTACGGACATTTAAAAATGAAGGTGGAAATGGCATGTGACTTGCATGTGCATATATTTTTGACAAAATTACCCCTCCCTGAACACATGTCATTTTTTAGCGGCTTCTCACCATTCTCATTTTTTGTAGCCTTTATAAAATAACCCAACCCTTAATTGTTTTAGTTGACTAAATTATATCATGAGCTTGTAGTGTTTAATTTTGAAAAATTTATATTTTTTTTCCCCTAAAATGTAGAGTGAACTTTTGTTAGTTAAATATGATCATGTTAATTTGAGGCAATGGGTTCAAATTAGTTTGTTAATATTTTTATCCTTTAAAGTGTGAGAACTAATTATAAGTGTTATAGGTGAATTGGGAAACCTTTACAAAACTACACCGACTTAAAGTATGGTAGCGTTTGGTATGATGGAATGGAAAGGGGAATGGAATGGACCATTACGAGGTAATGAAAAATAGTGTGTTTGGTTGGTTAAAGTAATGGAATCACGCATTCCACAAGGCATTCCATTCCCTCAAAACCATTCCATCCATCCCCCATGTTATTTTTTCATTCCCTCCCTCATTCACCATTTACTAACAACACTATAACCCACCACCCACTACCACCACTCACCACCATCATCACCATTCACCACCACTGCCGCCGCCACCACCACCACCACCGCCGTCACCACTCACAACCGTCATCGTCGTTGTCGCCACCAACCACCACCACCGCCCGCTACAACCCACCACCGCCGCCATCCAACACCACCCAACGCCGTCACCAACCTGCCGCCGCCTCCACCACCCAACGCCGTCACTCACCACAATTTTTTTTACCCACCACTACCGCCGCCACCCACCACCACCACCCATCACCATCACTACTCACCATAGTCACCCAGCCACCATCCACCTCCACTCATTGCCATCGTTGCCACCACCTACCACCGTCGTCGCCACTACCCACCATCGTCGTTGCCACCCACCACCATGCTACCGCCACACATTGCCACCAACCACCTCCACCTTCCACCGTCGCCGCCACCCATCGCCGCCGCTACCGCCACATATCACCACCCACCACAACCACTCACCACCGATTTTATTCCTTCGTCTTTTCCTGCCTATCCCATAACACAAAGTAATGTTTTGTTTCATTCCCACATGACAACCAAACAAGACATGGAATGGTAATGATCCATTCCATTACCTTCTTTATTCCATTACCTCGTCCATTCCATTCCCTCTTCATTTCATTACCTCATACCAAACAGACCCTATATGTTTAAATTTATTTGGTACGGATTTTTCGGAACCTATTAGCTAGTGAGGGTCGACATTGGTACTGGCTAGTGAGGTGGTCGTTAATGGTGCCTGAAAAATGGTAAATGTCAAACAAGAAGCAAAGATGATTTGGGGTTAATGTGAAGAAACAATAACTAATATTTTAAATTGAAATAATTCTAAAAACATGAAAAAGAATTGAAATAAATGTAGTTTGGTCATTATATTTGAACGATTGAGTGATACTGTGAAATTCTGAATGATGTTCAAAAATAGTTTGACGAGTATTGAAATTCGTAACTTAGACTAATGCACAAAGACGATGTGTAATTTATGTAATGTAATCTAGTAGATAAACAAAGTTGATTTATACGCAAGACAACTTACTTTATATATCTATGCATTGTGACTTATTTTTTTTTATTAAGTAACATTATCTAGAGAAAATTTAATATACAAAGGAAGCTTAACGTAGAAAGCCTACACAGGATCTTGCAGCATGTGTAATTATGAATACAAGGTGCGTAATTATTTTGAAAGGTAAGGTGTATAATTATGCCCAATTAATATCTTCATTCTTATGTAGTACACCGGTTAATCGGTGTTGTATGTACTCCGCTTGTTCTTTTAGGTTATCAATTTCATCATCCAAACACAAAATCGTCTTCAAGTTTTTACATTTGCATCTCCTTCACAGCCGCAGAAGACTGCTACGAGCTTCACATCTAAAATTGATGGATTGTTTCTCTTTTGGTACATTTTCAATGTCACTAAGTTGTTATTTGTTTCGAAAGTGAAGAGTGTATGTTTCATTTGGAAGTATTAAATTTAAATAATCCCAACTATCAGTTATTGGCCGACACCAGTCCCAACTTTAAATATCACTAATGATGGTCTCAACTTTTAACCTATTTTTCCCAGCGGTCCCACAATAACTAAAAGTTAACTCAGTTGGATAGCTATATCAATCAAAGCGTATGCTCTCCGCTGCAAAAACCATGTGTAATTTTGAATCGGTCTTGTGTTATTTTAAATTGGTCTTTCATAATAATGTGTGAAGTAGATAAGACAATCTCAAAATGTGTAGTCAAAATAATTTGTAAAGTATATATCATTTTGGATATAGAAAGTCAAAAGAATTTTTTTTTATATATTTTTAAAGACGTTTTGAATGCATAAAGGTATCATATTCACTTTTGAATTCAAAAGGTAACATCTTGACCATAAAAACCACGCAACTAAGTTAAATAGGTTAGTAACCTACGATAGAGAATGTATCAACTCATATTCTTTTGTGTTACAAACTTACAATCATCTAGAAGACATATTCTTTGTGTTAAATGAATTCCTACGGGACTAAAAAGTTTATTATATAAAACATCAACTGTAAATACAATAATAGTACAAATGTGTTTAAAATATTAAACCAAAATATGGCAGTAAAAATCTATTTCGTGTGAGCAAACTATTTGAATCTCAATTAAATGCCTTACATGCCTCATTATACATATAAAATATTGAAAACACACACAATAAAAAAACATTCTTTGCTCACATTAGTTTCTACCCGTTTTTAAAATGACAATTTTCTTTATCAAATTATTCACACTTTAAGATGTATACAAAATGCTTATTTTTTAAAGATGTATCCAAAATGCTTACATTTTAAGTGTCACAATTCAACGCTTTGATCTGTTATATATATATATATATATATATATATATAGGGATCCTAAGAGAACCAACCCATATTTGAGAACTGAGAGAACCATTCTGAGCCACACATTTCATATAAAGGCAAAAAAAAAAAAAAAAAAAAAATTTTTTTTTTTTTTTGCTTTAATCGCACATTTTTATGCAAGGAAAAAATTTTTTTTTATTTTTTTTGAATTTTTTTTCATTTATACATATGTGTATATGACAATTATACATATGTGTATATAGCAATTATACATATGTGTATATAGCATTTTTCAACTATACATATGTGTATATTTCAGTTATACATATGTGTATATAGCATTATACATATGTGTATAATGCAATTATACACATGTGTATACTGAAAAAAAAATACAAAAAAAATAAAAAAAATTTTTTTCCTTACATATAAAGCAGCGATTTTTGCAAAAAAAAAAATTTTTTTTTTTTTTTTTTTGCCTTAGAGAAATGTGTGGCCCAGAATGGTTCTCTAGTTCTCAATTTGGGAAAAGGTTCTCATTTGAACCAAATCCTATATATATATATATATATATATATATATATATATATATATATATAATATATAATACATTATAAAGAAGGAGTTATGTACAACAAGGTAATTTGCATTTCCATACAACTTAACAAGCAACATGTACAACATATTTAAGCAAGAAATTTAAGGGTATTATGGGCATAATTGGGACAATTAAGACACTTAAGAGGGTAATATAGACATTTCATCCACCTCCTCCTTTACAATATCAAAAGACTTTTACAATACTACCCTCCTTCTTCCATCCATACCCTTCAATCCTTTGCCTTCTTCCTTCATCAATATAGATCATTAACCCCTTGTCCCTTCAAGTTCCGTAACCTTAAGGATCAAATTGAATGAGATTGATTGTGAAATTCAAGTCCTCCTCTTATAACATTCAATTGAAGGCCACATGAACTATCTTGCCTAAAAAAAATGCTTTTATAAGAACTATTACTTATTTTACTATGTGCATTTTCTTTGTTTGTTGCACAAAGTTTGCAATGTTTTATATTGTTTTTTTTTTTTTATTTATGCACCTAGATTTGGACAAGCACATTGCAACGAACAATTTTGACTGCAAATCAAATTGCTGGATTCCCCAAGGTTAGTTTTACATGTCACATAAATTGCTTCTTTGATCATTTATCATTTGTAAAATTTGTGTACTTTCTTTACGTTATAGATACAATGGCGTGCACTTGATGAGATAAATGCTGGTGTATGTGACGGTATGACGTATGAAGAACTAAAGAAGAACATGCCTAAAGAATACGAGTATCTTAAATATGAAATATTCGATTTTTTTTTTTGTAATTTTATACCTTTCCATTCAATGGTCTTTTTTTTAAAGGTCAAGGAAGAAAGACAAACTCAGGTATCGATATCCTCGTGGAGAGTCGTATCTCGATGTGATACAAAGGTATTGAATTCAAATACAAGGAAAAATCTCTGTTTAAAATATAGAAAGTAAATAATTAAAGTTTTGGTATTTTAAGCAACGTCAAAAGTTTGCAGTTGTGCATATAACAGGTTGGAGCAGGTTATTATTGAGTTAGAACGATAACGCGCGCTTGTTGTAGTCGTATCTCACCAGGTAAGATAAGGCAACCACAAAATTTTACCTCCACAAATGGGTAAAAAAAAACTAAAAATAAAACGGGTTAAACTTGTTTGTAAAGTGTATTTTAATACATGTGTATGTATCAATATAGCTTTTGAATAATATTTAGGGCATTAGTTTTTTATTAACATTTTTAAATCAAATGAATATTATTTTTGGTGGGCGTGGCCCAAACCGTATGTAAATTACCTGTTACCCAACTCATCCATTGAAAGATTTGTGCAATGCAGACATGGGTTTAATGAATTTGTGTAACATCGCGAAAATTTTCCCCAAATTTTAATATAAACGCCCCTATTTTCGTTACGTTTTATACAAACGTGCCTAAGTCTCCATTATCCTAACTCATAATTTATATATATATATATATATATATATATATATATATTTATATATATATAAATGTTTATAATAATGATAATAATAATAATAATAATAATGATAATAAAAAAAAATACCCACATTTTAAATCTAAACCTATAAAACAAATCCAAACCCAACCCAACACCCCTTATACCTTTTACATTATTGTTGTAGCCCAACAAGTCTGCCCAAGCCCAGACTCAGCAGGCCCAAAGGTCTCGGCCCACCTCCTCCATTGTTATGGATCCGGCCCAAATAACCCACCCCTTTTCTACACTTAAAAAAAAAAGGGGATGTTCCACCCGGGTTTCGAACCCGAGTCACCCTCTACACACACACGCACAAGTACCACCTGCTCCACACTCTATTTGTTGGTTTAACCCAACTTAAAATTTATATAACATCACATTAACGCTGCTCCTTTCCTCTTCCTTGTATGCGTATCAGCAGCAGCAGCAAATGATATGTCTTTTTTTTTTCTTTCCAATCAATTCACTTATTTTTAGTATAATTGAAACAAGTAATTACCATTGACCTATTTTTTAATAATCCCCGCGTCCATTACACGTCAATTACGATTTTATTGATTCAATTCACGCGTATATACTTAAAACGGGTCAAACCTTCCATTTTGTCACTCTCCTATGAATTACTATAAATCAAACGCTTGTTCGTGTTCTAAGAATGGCCGATAAATGTATTCTCACTTTCAATTTCTGGTTTAATCTGTGTATAAATCAAGACCCGCTCGTTTTTTTTTGACTTTCGCGTTGACCGTGTTCTTGCTTCAATCACGCTCTGTAAGTCCCAATTAAATCGTTGGTTCTGTTCTTCGTAATCATCTAAACATTAACCCCATAAAATTCTGTGGAAATCATTGTTAATTGCTTCAATTGGTTAGTTAGGGTTCTTATGTTAATATTGGGGAAGAACACTTCTGCAGACCTTGTGTATTTATCTAAAACAGACACAAGACAAACACAACCACTGATCTAGATCAAGTGGTTGTGTCTGGTGCCCATAAGCAAGACCACACGGGTTCGAACCCTGCTGTGACGTTTTATTTTCTTTCTTTTGTTGATTTTTTTTTTTAGAACAAACAAATATATATATATTACATTTAAACTTATAAATTCATTTTTAAATATCAAAACCCTTTTATAAATTCTAAAAAAAATTATTTTTAACAAATCTGATGTCAAAGCTTTATCTACAATTTTTATTTTTCTGAAATTCATTTAATATTTATAATAATTAAATCAAGTTTATTCTATTTTATTTATAAAAATCTATAAAAATATCAAAACGATCTTATTAATTTCCACAAAAAATATTCTAAGTTTATATAACAATAAACTTTTCAGAAATGATTTTTATTTCAGAAAAATCATTTATTTAATATTTTTAATCAATTTTTGTTATTTTTAATCATAATTAAATCATAATAAATTCAATTTTTGTTATTTTTGCACCAAAATTTTATACAAATTATTTCTGATCATTTAGAACATAAATATGAATTTTAAACTAAAAATTATTTAATTTTAATATTTTTAAATATTAAAGTTAGATTTGGACAATTTGTTATAAATGGATTAAATAATCTATTTTAAAGAAAATAATTTTATAAAAATTATTTTTTCACTTTAAACACATTCTTGTAACCATCTTAAGTTTAAATTTCATAAAAAGATTTTTTGTTATTTATTTACTAAATTTCTCTCAATTGGCGAATATTTTTAATATTAATCAAACGAGCAATTATCCCCAATTCAAAGCCCTAGAACGTATACATTTGTAGACTAGATAGACTTAGACATATTTATTACCTTATTATAGGGTGATACTTGACACATTTGGGCAACACACTATTTTCAAGAGATAACATTTTACCAAGGTGAGTTTTACATAGCCCCTTTTCTATTTATCACCATTTTTGGGGTGAAACATGTTTATAACATCATCATTGTAATTCAATCATCAATGTGTCTATGTGTTTTCTATGTTGCATTATGTCTTGAGCATGATTAGAGTAAGCACCATTCTAGCATAATCATTAACATTGATCAGCCGGCGGTATACATTGATAGATCTATTGGACTGACAATCCCACCCGGATACGTGCCTCCTACAAAGGTAGCGTGGGTGTTTGTTATCGTATAACATATTGGACCATGAGCGTATGGTATGTATCATTTTATAACAGTCATCAGGGTTGATTATGCACTCGATTTATTTCTAGTATGTTCTCACATATGGACTAGATTGACATGACACATGAATTGCACATCATTTTTATCCAATTATCAAAAACCTATGTAATTCTCACCAACTTTTGTTGACCCAAAACATTTTCAACTTAACATGTTTCAGGTTCTATTTGCTTGAAGATTTGTATTGATGCTTGAAGATATGTGTATAGTTTCAATCAATTTAATGTACAAATTCTAGAACTATTGTATGTAATTCATTTAAATCATTTAATGGAATCTATTATTCACCATGAGCTACTGAACAATCATCACTACGTGACATCCCGATGTTTCCGCCATCGGTTGGGGTGTTACAGATTGGTATCAGAGCCATGGTTATAGGGAATTAGGTTATTAGAGAAATAATCTAGTCTATAACCATAGGATTTAACCAGTACTTGCTTCTTTTGCTTGCTCCCTCCTACTTCATATCCCTACTTTCATCCCTACAAGAAGGCTGCTCTCCATCACTGGATTCACTCTTAGACTAATAGGACAAAATCCTCAGGTTTATCCTGAACCCCCTTGAGATCTCGTCGAAGTTCTAGATCTTAATAACGAACACGTGCAATCTGGAAGGGTGAACGCCTGTATTCTGAGTCTTCTGTCTAGGCTGGCATTGCGCATATATCCCAATCAGACGAGGGACCCGGATGCCTACCTGGGAATTCTCGGGATGAGTGTTCACTTATAGGCTAAAGCATGTCTTCATATGTTATTAGAATCTGGAGTCTTTGATAAGTCAACGTTTTCGTTTATTCGTTTTAATTAATGAATAAATGATTACATTCCTTATATCACCTCATTCATTTCATGCCACATTGAACCTTCATTGTGTCCCTTACGGATCATGTCTCCACGTCGTAGCACTTGCAATGACTGTGGTGAAAACCAAGAGGAAAGTAACAACAACCACAACACCAACCACGACAACAACAAAAAACAACAAAGGTGTTGATGCCCGACTGGCTGCGATTATCCACAACCCTGCTCAGGTTGCTAATCTTAATCGTCCTGGTAAATACAAACTATGATCAATGCTATGAATGTGGAAACCCAAATCACTACCGTAACCGATGCCCTAAACTAAATCGAGATCAAGACCCTCCAGCTACTTAACAGCAAACCCCGCCATTTGAATGATGTCTACTTTTTAATTCTATGTATTGACACTTTTTGATTCACGTAATAAATTCAAGTATTATCATAACATCTGTGTGCATGCTTGCTTTAATATGAACTAATTGCTATATCTATAATCATACTTGCTTACTTGTACAACAATTAGTTGACTACCAAACACCTACTTAACGATTGGTAGAGGTCATCATGTCTTTCCAGCAGTCGGGAGAGGCCCTACCACCTGCTCAACGACTGGTGGGGACTATCAGACCTGCTCAACAATCGGAGAGTCATAGAAGGACGCAAAACCCTACTGTAAGGTAAATTAGTGATTACGGTCCGGAACGTAATCGTGAATTTACAGGTACGTTAAGGTGGTGTGGAATTCTATCAAGATTTTTGGTAGTTAACCAAATGTAAACTCTAGATATCTAGTAGTTCATTTAGTAAATCAACTCACACGTAACACGCCTCCTATCCACGCTATCCGAGACAGGTTACTCTAATTGTCATACCCTAACATAAAATTTTTCAAGTCACACTCGTCCTAATTTTTATCCAACCCCCTTCAACCCTGGTTTTCTCTTAACTTCGGGACGAAGTTCCTAAAAGTAGGGGAGACTGTAACATCGCGAAAATTTTCCCCAAATTTTAATATAAACGCCCCTATTTTCGTTACGTTTTATACAAACGTGCCTAAGTCTCCATTATCCTAACTCATAATTTATATATATATATATATATATATATATTTATATATATAAATGTTTATAATAATGATAATAATAATAATAATAATAATGATAATAAAAAAAAATACCCACATTTTAAATCTAAACCTATAAAACAAATCCAAACCCAACCCAACACCCCTTATACCTTTTACATTATTGTTGTAGCCCAACAAGTCTGCCCAAGCCCAGACTCAGCAGGCCCAAAGGTCTCGGCCCACCTCCTCCATTGTTATGGATCCGGCCCAAATAACCCACCCCTTTTCTTCACTTAAAAAAAAAAGGGGATGTTCCACCCGGGTTTCGAACCCGAGTCACCCTCTACACACACACGCACAAGTACCACCTGCTCCACACTATATTTGTTGGTTTAACCCAACTTAAAATTTATATAACATCACATTAACGCTGCTCCTTTCCTCTTCCTTGTATGCGTATCAGCAGCAGCAGCAAATGATATGTCTTTTTTTTTTCTTTCCAATCAATTCACTTATTTTTAGTATAATTGAAACAAGTAATTACCATTGACCTATTTTTTAATAATCCCCGCGTCCATTACACGTCAATTACGATTTTATTGATTCAATTCACGCGTATATACTTAAAACGGGTCAAACCTTCCATTTTGTCACTCTCCTATGAATTACTATAAATCAAACGCTTGTTCGTGTTCTAAGAATGGCCGATAAATGTATTCTCACTTTCAATTTCTGGTTTAATCTGTGTATAAATCAAGACCCGCTCGTTTTTTTTTGACTTTCGCGTTGACCGTGTTCTTGCTTCAATCACGCTCTGTAAGTCCCAATTAAATCGTTGGTTCTGTTCTTCGTAATCATCTAAACATTAACCCCATAAAATTCTGTGGAAATCATTGTTAATTGCTTCAATTGGTTAGTTAGGGTTCTTATGTTAATATTGGGGAAGAACACTTCTGCAGACCTTGTGTATTTATCTAAAACAGACACAAGACAAACACAACCACTGATCTAGATCAAGTGGTTGTGTCTGGTGCCCATAAGCAAGACCACACGGGTTCGAACCCTGCTGTGACGTTTTATTTTCTTTCTTTTGTTGATTTTTTTTTTTAGAACAAACAAATATATATATATTACATTTAAACTTATAAATTCATTTTTAAATATCAAAACCCTTTTATAAATTCTAAAAAAAATTATTTTTAACAAATCTGATGTCAAAGCTTTATCTACAATTTTTATTTTTCTGAAATTCATTTAATATTTATAATAATTAAATCAAGTTTATTCTATTTTATTTATAAAAATCTATAAAAATATCAAAACGATCTTATTAATTTCCACAAAAAATATTCTAAGTTTATATAACAATAAACTTTTCAGAAATGATTTTTATTTCAGAAAAATCATTTATTTAATATTTTTAATCAATTTTTGTTATTTTTAATCATAATTAAATCATAATAAATTCAATTTTTGTTATTTTTGCACCAAAATTTTATACAAATTATTTCTGATCATTTAGAACATAAATATGAATTTTAAACTAAAAATTATTTAATTTTAATATTTTTAAATATTAAAGTTAGATTTGGACAATTTGTTATAAATGGATTAAATAATCTATTTTAAAGAAAATAATTTTATAAAAATTATTTTTTCACTTTAAACACATTCTTGTAACCATCTTAAGTTTAAATTTCATAAAAAGATTTTTTGTTATTTATTTACTAAATTTCTCTCAATTGGCGAATATTTTTAATATTAATCAAACGAGCAATTATCCCCAATTCAAAGCCCTAGAACGTATACATTTGTAGACTAGATAGACTTAGACATATTTATTACCTTATTATAGGGTGATACTTGACACATTTGGGCAACACACTATTTTCAAGAGATAACATTTTACCAAGGTGAGTTTTACATAGCCCCTTTTCTATTTATCACCATTTTTGGGGTGAAACATGTTTATAACATCATCATTGTAATTCAATCATCAATGTGTCTATGTGTTTTCTATGTTGCATTATGTCTTGAGCATGATTAGAGTAAGCACCATTCTAGCATAATCATTAACATTGATCAGCCGGCGGTATACATTGATAGATCTATTGGACTGACAATCCCACCCGGATACGTGCCTCCTACAAAGGTAGCGTGGGTGTTTGTTATCGTATAACATATTGGACCATGAGCGTATGGTATGTATCATTTTATAACAGTCATCAGGGTTGATTATGCACTCGATTTATTTCTAGTATGTTCTCACATATGGACTAGATTGACATGACACATGAATTGCACATCATTTTTATCCAATTATCAAAAACCTATGTAATTCTCACCAACTTTTGTTGACCCAAAACATTTTCAACTTAACATGTTTCAGGTTCTATTTGCTTGAAGATTTGTATTGATGCTTGAAGATATGTGTATAGTTTCAATCAATTTAATGTACAAATTCTAGAACTATTGTATGTAATTCATTTAAATCATTTAATGGAATCTATTATTCACCATGAGCTACTGAACAATCATCACTACGTGACATCCCGATGTTTCCGCCATCGGTTGGGGTGTTACAATTTGTGCATTGCAGGCTGTTATAAGAGCTTTATATGCCTATTTTGCTGATATGTCATTGAAAGAAATTTCACACATAGAGGTAAACAACAAAACATTATATCAATCTTTTTGGTCTTTTAATCTTTGAAAACACGTTAACACGTTTGAATATCGGGAATTTCAGATGCCGCTTCATAGGAAGTTCTGGTACCAAAAAAAGATACTGACTATATTTTCCTCGCGTAACGAACCCGCTGCAACCCGCGGGCATTACCACTAGTATATATATATATACACCTAGCGTATGCAAACATAAACTTGTCATGTGACGAAATTTTTCTCAAGCTCTATACGAGTCTCGGACAAATGGAAATTATGTTTATTTTATACGAGTCGATTCCTTTTGCCTATTCTTATAGGCGATTATCACGTGTCCTAATCGCCTGTAACTGCTCCTAATCGCCTGTTGCAGCTAGGACGACTAGAAACACCTATAAATACAACCCTTGACTTGTAAAACACCATTTGTGCAACCCTAACTCGTCTCAAGCCTCCCTCACACCATAATATACCTCTGGAACTCATTTTTGCTCTAAAACCCATCATTCCTAAGCTTATACTTCCTCTTTAGCAAGATCCAAGATGTGTTATCTACCCTAAGCCTTTGTAATGTTGATATCTTGGTTCTCAAAGGTCCAGACCTAGTTTTATCAAGTTTGTGTCTTTGAAAACCTTTGAAATGAGTTTCTAAAACAAGTCTAAACCTTTATACTTGCTCTATGTGGAGTATTCATGCAAGAAACGGTTTTTAATGGTTAAAACGTGAATGTTTCCATGTATTTGATGTTTTACTGAGTATGGAACATTGAGTATATGTGCTTAAATTGTTAATCATCGCCTTCAGGTAAAGTTGTTATGTTGTTTTAATTTCTAAATTCTAAAGTAAATTTATTGTGTTAGTTAAACTATTATTGATGTTAATTTCTATTTTCTAATATGTTTATTGTTCTAATGTGTTGAAGCTTTAAATTTTAGGATGTTAGTTTTTAATCTGTTGAAACGAGTGATGAAATTGACAAGAGATTGAGCCATTGGATGTAACATTCAATTTCCACCTATCAGAGTAGATACCAGGAAGAGGACTATATCTGGAATGTTGGGATTGCTACCTTCAGACCAGTTTCAAGTTTTGATGGAAGTTCTATAGAAGCTGCCTTCAAAAGTTATTTGTTTCTTCTTTGATTACAAGGTAGCTACTCTTTTTCAGTTCTTTTTGTATCAACATTCTTTTGATTATATAGTTGTTTTTTGGGGATAGTTTTCATAATTATAAGTTTTGCGATCCAATCAACCCGAAAATTCTAGGGCTAATGGAATGATTGCTTTGTTTTTCGACCCGACCCGACCCGAAATTCTAGTGTTTGGCCGTGAGAAATTTGACCACAACAAAAAGAACCCATAGAAAAATAATTCTGGATCCGCCACTGCCTCATGGCAACCAAACAAGACATGGAATACTAATGATCAATTCCATTACCACATACTAAACAGACTCCAAGTCTTTCCATCACTTGATCTATAGAATATTGACGTTTTTTCATACGTTAACTATGTATATTAAAATTTTAAGTGTGAATACACATATTCTCTTAAAATCTAATTCTAAAATTCACATATTATCTACCTACCTTGTGGATTTGAAGTTTAAACACGCACCATTTTAGTATGGAAAATTTCATATATACCTTTATAAATTTATGAAAGATCCCATATACCTAACCCAAACTAAAGTCTCATACACACACACACATATATATATATATATATATTATTAAAAACCAGATAAAATATTATAAAGTTTACCATTTCATTGAAGCAATACAAAAAAATAACCATTTTACCGTATCTAATACTTAAAACTTTTGTATTTAGTATTTACCCATTCATAAAAACGATATTGATTATTGAAACTGGGAAGTCAAAATTTATGGGAAGTAAAAACTTGGTCAATGAAAATATGACTGGATATTTTATCGGGCCGAATGCATCCATGTATATTTAAATTTGAATCAATAATTTCAACTTCATAGTCAAACCAATTAACCATTATGTGAAATTCCACGAAGATCATTAGAAATGTTCAAATCTTATCCAAGTAATGTTGCAAATTTAGAAAGAAATATATGAAATTTGGTTAACAAATATACCTTAATGACCCGACATCAAATTGTGGGTTAATGTCATATTTTCATGAAATGGATGAATTCAATGTTTTCAAAACCGGATCAAACGTTAGATCGGTCTTTTAACCGCTCGGACCAGTTTGACTGGATGTAAGAATTGATGATATCATAAATAATAAGATAAAATGGGAAATATCAAAATCCGGTTCAGCCCCCTCAAAATCCCAGTCCTACCTCCCGGTTTTCCGGTCCGACCTTCTACTTCTCATCCCAGTAGTCCAATACCTTATACTGGACCGGTTTAGCTCTGGGTATTAAAACATTGGATGATTATCTGATAATGGGTAAATATAAACTGTTAAGATTAAAACTGGGTACATATAAAATTTTAAGGTTAAAAATGGATAAATATGAAACTTTTTAAGTTTTAGAGAATAAGGCTAATATTATCATTTTTTGTATTGGTTTAATAAAATAAGTAGAGTAAAGATCAAATACATATAGTTTTTTTGTAAGAACTGTGAGAATCAAAGGGGGTAAAAAAAATTATTATTTTTTTTTAGAATTTTTTTTTCCCATGTGCTTAAACATTCATTTCTAGATGAATAATACAAAAAAAAAAATTAAATTTTTTTTTTTAGTGTAATTACGTCATTAAGGTAAATACATTAGTTTACACTAGAGTAATTATGTAATTACTCTACACGTAATTACTCTACACCAAATTTTTTATTTTTATTTATTTTTTTAGTTTTCAATACTATAATACATGTTTAACAATATGGGAAAAAAAAAATTGAAAAAAAAAATAAAAAAAAATACCCTCCTTTGATTCTCATAGTTCTTACCAAAAAAGTTATTTGTACCGGATCTTTACTCAAAATAAGTAATTATGATAATTCAAAAACTTGAAACGAAATATATATAATTCTCCCTGTAAATTAAAGCATATATACAAACAATGGCTCATTGCACTTAGCGACTACTGAATTGTGATGTGATACATGAACAAACCAAAAAAAAAAAAGGTGAATTTAAAACAAAAAAAAAAAAATGAAAAAAACAGGTCAAAAATGTATAAAAAATCCAAAATGTTTATATCTAGAAGAGTAAATTGTCATTCTGGCCCTTGAGGTTTGGCCCAAAATCCCATTTTAAACAGAAAAGTTTTATTTTATCACTGAAAACCCAATGGTTTCATTTTGGTGCTATTTTGAATCATTTTTTAAATGTCGTTAAAAACTCAGTTAAAATCAAGGGCAAAATAGTTATTTCAGGGTAAGGTTTAAAAACTCTTTTAATTCTCCCTCAAACGACGCCTTTACCAGTGATGCTTCAATGGCCTGTGGCACAACGCTAGCAAAAAGACTTTTGTTCCATTAATTTTTATACATGAAAAAGATGAGGTCTTTGGAGGGAACCCTAGGACCGAACCATTTGTACCCAGTTCATGATTTTATTTTTGTTTTCTTTTATTCCAGCATTCAGGTGCCTGTTGGGGAGGGAGGTTATAGAAAAAGTTCAAAATTTTGACAACATTTACAGTGAATGCAAACTATGCAAGTCAGAACCAAATAGAACGTCGTCTTCGCTATCACATGCCTACAAGAAATGAAACAATTTAAATTGTGCAAATGGGACTTGGGAGACGAGGACAAAGCATTAGGGTTTGGTTTTTTGATGTTTGGGTATTAGGAATTTTTGAATAAAATGAGAAACAAGAAGGAAATCAGGCGTTCACTCGTTTGAGGGAGGAAGAAGGGTTAAAAGAGGTTTTTTTAAAGCTTTTGTCCTGAGAAGACTATTTTGCCTTTGATCTTAACTGGGTTTTTTAATGACGTTTAAAAAATAGTTCAAAATAACACCAGAATAAAACCACTGGGTTTCTAGTGATAAAAAAACTTTTCAGTTTAAAGTAATTGAAGAGGTAGGGACCCAAATTTACATGGGCCCCTACCCGGACCTTAGGCCCAAAGATCGGAATAGGGCCAGTAAGCCCAAAAGAAACCAGGAGATTAACCAAAAGCGGGTCCATCACAACGGAGCGTGCCTGTCATCAAGGTGGGCATGCTACCAGTGATGACTTCACCTCAAAGGATGAAGTTGCAAAGGGGACACGTGGTGACACCAGACACGGCCGTACAATATGGTACGAGCCAACCAAACTACAACGACGTGTGGCAAGGAGCATGTTGCACGATCAACAAGCAGGAGAATTACACGTGTCCCGGATAAACCCGCAGGAGACAAAAAGTACAATCCCTGCACGCGGCAGCCAATAAAAGGGCAGGGGACCACCTCAACAAAGATCTCCACTAACGAGAGGCTACAGAGGGGACAACCGTACACTCAGCAGCCAATCATATTCGACCAAACCTGTGACCAATCATACGATGCCACGTCTGAGGAAACGGTACGGACACTCTCTATGATTTACTACCTGTCGAGCATATTGTCATATTGGGCCTAATCTTGGGCCGATGTGGAGGCAAGCCCTTTATTGGGTCCAGGCCCGTTGGGTAAGTTAAGGGTAGATGTTGAGGCCCGTGTGGAACCTATTTAAGGAGCACTTTGTCTCCTTAGATAGGCCATTCAGAAACCCCTGAAGAACACACTAGAGGCCGATAACGTTTTTGTGTCTGCTAAGTAGATTCCTTCGGGATTCGAGGCGGTCGCCCCACATCAGTATATTGTGTGTTTCAGGTCACTCATCACCAGGAGGTCATTCATTCTAGCGAAGGATCAGACTTGTGGAAACAGGTTTAACCCCCACTCCATAAGGTTAGACTTTTGTTTCTTCATTGGCGCCATCCGTACCGGCTAGAGCAAGAATTTTTCCAATCTTTCAGCTAGAAAAATGTCGAACGAAAAGGCTTCGCAAAAGAACCAAGACGAACCTGTCATGGAAGAAGATGATGAGGCACAATCGGAGGGAACCCCTCTAGCCACCGTCACAAAGATAGCCCACAAACCAGTGAGAAGGGTTGGTGTCGGTTAAGCCACTAACCAAAACACCGTTGACCTAGAGGATGACGCGGCCAACGAGGAAGAAGACCCAGATGATTGGCTCTTCAAACAACAAGCACAGCTCACTGCAGGATATCAGAAACGAGTAATGCAGCAAGCACAACAACGAGTACAAAATACACTTAACTTCGACACCAACCACAAGATTCAAGGGGCAGCAAATAAGAACAAAACAACGAGTCGTTCTCAGAAAGACAATACAGTAGGGAGTCGTAGCGGAGGCCGCGGGAAGGGCTTGTAACACCCCAACCGATGGCGGAAACATCGGGATGTCACGTATTGATGATTGTTTCAGTAGCACATGGTATAAATTGAATTTTAAATAATTTATTCATAACATAAATATTCAAATGAAATAATGTCTAGGAATTCAAATACATGATATCAAGTAATGCAACAACTTCAAATAGCTTCAAATAAAAAAAAAACTTCATGATAAATCCTCATGCAAACTCAAGCCTCAGCTTCATTGTTACCTGAAACATGTTAATTTTGAAAATATTTTTGGGTCAACAAAAGTTGATGAGAATTACATAGGTTTTGATAATCGAATAAAGCTTGTACAATTCAAGTGTCATGGCAAGTCTAGTCCATATGTGAAAACATACTAGAAGTAAATCGAGTGCATAATCAACCCTTGTGACTGTTGTATTGTGGTACATCCCATACGCTCATGGTTCACTCGATTATGTTATGCGATAACAATCACCCACGCTACCAATGTAGGAGGTACGTATCCGGGTGGGATTGTCAGTCCAATAGATCTATCATTATATACCGTCGGCTGATCAATGTTAATGATTATGCTAGTTAATTGTGCTTACCCTAGTCATGTTTAAGACATAATGCAACATAGAATAATACATAGACACTTTATGATTGAATTGTAGATAGAATGTTGTAACATGTTTCACCCCAAAATAATGAAATAGAAAAGGGGCTATGTAAAACTCACATTAGCAAAATGTTATATCTCTTGAAAAATAGAATAGTGTGTTGCCCAACAATGTCAAGTATTACCCTATAATTGAGGTAATAAATATGTCTAAGTCTAGCTAGTCTACAAACATATATTCTAGGGCTTCGAATTGGGGATATGTGCTCGTTTGATTAATAATTAAAATGTTTGATAATTGAGAGAAATTTGATAAATAAATAAACAAAAGTCCTGTTTGTAAATTTTAAATTTAAGATGGTCACAATAATAAGTTTAAAGTATGAAAATAATTTTTATAAAATTATTTTCTTAAAAATGGAATATTAATTTTATTTATTTCAAATTGTCAAAATATAACTTTAATATTTAAAAAATATTAAAATTAAAGAATTATTAATTAGAAATTGTATTTCTGTTCCAAATAATCAGAAATAATTTATATAAAATTTTGGTGCAAAAATATTCAAAAATGAATTTATTATGATTTATTTATGATTAAAACTAACAAAAATTGATTAAAAATAGTAAATAAATGATTTTTTAGAAATAAAAATCATTTCAAAAAAGTTTATTGTTATAAAAACTCAGAATAATTTTTGTGGAAATTTATAAAATTGTTTTGATATTTTTATAGAATTTTATAAATAAAATAGAATAAACTTGAATTATTTATTATATATATTAAATAAATAAATTTTTGAAAACTAAAAATTGTATGTTAAACTTTTTCACTAGATTAGCATAAAATAATTTTTGTAGAATTTTTAAAAGAGTTTTAGAATATTAAAATGAATTTTTTTTTTTTTAAAATGTAAAGGAATATATATATATGTTTAATTAAAAGAATGGTTGTTGAAGCCGTGGTTCGAACTCGGGCCCTTGGTCGGTTCGTGTGTTTTAAATCACAAGCCCAGACCAACTGGTCTGGACCCTGAGAACGATTGATTTCTGATTAAATTAATTATATATTATAAGAGAAATTAATTTATAATTGTTTTAAAAAGAAAGTTCAAAAACCGTTTCAGTGGGACTCGAACCCGTGTGCACTCGTTTAACAACATCAGACACAACCACCTGATCTAGGTCAGGGGTTGTGTTTGATTCCTGTTTATTTAAATTATAATATATACTCTGAATCAATGTTCTTCCCCAATTCGAACAAACAAGCCCTAAGATTTCCAATTGTTTAAATCACACAACAATAACCCAATTAACCTTAGGGTTATTGTTGTGTGTATGCCGAAGATCAAAACCCACATGAAAAACATTACTTACAAAGATGATTTCGTGTTTCTTGTGTGGTCAAGTCCAAAAGTCAAACACGAGCAGAAAGACTCAAGAACAGTGAATTGATTTAGAAATTGGGGATTGAGAAAGAGTGTTCGGCGAGTTGTGAATGAATTGTGATGTCCAATTTATAGTGATGTGGTCTGGGTCGTTGAATTGGAAGGTTTGACCTCGACTTAAATGGGTATCGCATAATTATGTATAATTGGTTCGAATTGAGGATGATTGTACGTGTGTATGACGCGAAATGGACCGGTAATCACATAATTATACTAAATCAGGATGAAAACGCGTTCAAAATTGGTCAATTATGGCAGTTGGTTGTCACAGTTGACTCTCCAAGTCAACTGTGAATAACTGAATACGTGATATAATAATAACAAGTTGGGTTTTATAACAAGTGTGTGGGTAGACCGGATGGTTATGTTGTGTTGTGTTGTGTTGTGACCCGACTTGGGGCGCGGGTTCGATTCCCGGCCCAAGCATAATATTTTTTGACATTTTAAAACTATATATATGTATATTATATATAACTAATATAATATTAGGGTTCCAAATGCGTCACAAAGATATTTTTAAAAGGCGATAATTGGTGAATCTTGACGTTTTATTGAAATGTTACAGTCTCCCCTACTTTTAGGAACTTCGTCCCGAAGTTAAAAGAAAAACACAAGGTTGAGGGTGATTGGGTAAAATTTGGGGCAACTGTGTTTTGGAAATTCTTTTATTGGTAATAGGATAGCAGTTTCGGGTAATGTGGATAGGAGGTCGGGTAGGTGTGAGCTTTAAGAGGAGAGTAAGAATCTAGCAAAGCATTAAGTTTTAGGAGTCCTAAAAGAAATGAGTTGGTGGACTATAAAAGGACTAAATGAACTACCAGGTAACTAGAGTTTACAATTGGTCAACTACTGAAAACCTTGATAAAATTTCCCACTACCTTAACGTACCTGTAAATTCATGATTACGTTCCGGACCGTAATCACCAATTTACCTTACATTAGGGTTTTGCGTCCTTCTATGACTCTAACGATTGTTGAGCAGGTTCGATAGTCTCCACCAGTCGTTGAGCAGGTTGTAGGGCCTCTCCCGACTGTTGGAAATACATGATGACCTCTACCAATCGTTGAGTAGGTTGTTTGGTAGTCAACTAACTGTTGTACAAGTAAGCAAGTATAACGAGTATGATTTAGATATAGATATAGCAATTAGTTCACGTTCAAACAAGCATGCATACAGGTGTTATGATAATACTAGAATTTATTACTTGAATCAAAAGTGTCAATACATAGAATTAAAAAGCAGACATCATTCAAATGGTGGGGCTTGCTGTTAAGTAGCTGGAGGGTCCCTAGCGGGATTATTTGGAGCAGCAAGGGCGTTTGTAGCAGGAATTCGACAAGCGTCCGCAAGATGCCCATACCTTTGACAATTGGTACACTGACGGCAGGGCACTTGGGTTGGGTGGTGATACTGACAGGTGTCACACTTAGGTTGTTTCCCGTTGTATTGTTTCTTGTTGGGTGGGATAGTGGCGTCTATTGCAAAATTCCTGACCTTGCGCCTCCCATTGGTAGAGGCCTCTGTTTTAATTTCAACGGCAGGTTGGGGAGTAGCCTTCGCAACAGTTTTCTTTTCCCCTTTCCGAGTTAGGGTTCCTGCCTTCACATGGTTATCTGTTAGGGTGGCCGCCAAACGCTTTGCTTCCTCCAGAGTAGCAGGGTTCCTTCCCCACACCGTGTCTTGAATCTGCATGGGTAAGCCACCAATGTGATTTTCGATCGCAATAGGCAAGGGGGTGACCTTGTGTGGTAGCAGTAGGCTAAGTTCGTGAAAACGAGTGTTGTAGGCAAGGTTTTCTCTACTATCTTGAGCAAGATCATGAAACTCATCTTCCAGCTTCTTTATTTCATTACGAGGGCAGAACTCTGCCTTCATAATGTCTTTAGCTTGATCCCAAGTTAAGGCCAGTGCAGCTTCAGCTCCGTGGGTGCGCTTTTCCTCATTCCACCAAGTGAGTTCTCGTTTGTGAAGAACACTCATGGCATAACGGACCTTAAAGTTATCGGGACACTCACTGTTAATGAAGGTATTCTCAATACCCTCGAACCATTGTAGGAGTCCTGTAGCTCCTTCTTCTCCACTGAACTTAGGGGGATTACAAGAATTAAAGTTCTTAAGAGTGCAAGCTGGGAGACCATTCCCGTTTCCGTTGTGGTTTCCATTACCGTTCCCGTTTCCATGACCATTTCCGTTGCCGTTTCCATTCATCTGGATGACTTGAGCCAGTAAATTAGGAACCAGAGTCGCGATCTGCTGTGCCATTTGTTGAGAAATGATCGCAGCCAATTGGGCATCGACACCATTGTTGTTGTTGTTATTGTTGTTGTTGTGGTTAGCGTCGTGGTTGTTATTGTTGCTATTTCCTTCCTCATGATTACCACCATTGTTATTGTGTGTGCTGCGACGTGGAGGCATGATCTGTAAGAGACACAATGAATTGAATGAGGTTATATAAGGATTGTAATCATTTATTCATTAATTAAAACGAATAAACGAAAACGTTGACTTATCAAAGATTCTAGATTCTAATAACATAGTGAAGACATGCTTTAGCCTATAAGTGAACACTCATCCCGAGAATTCCCATGTAGGCATCCGGGTCCCTCGTCTGATTGGGATATATGCGCAATGCCAGCCTAGACAGAAGACTCAGAATACAGGCGTTCACCCTTCCAGATTGCACGTGTTCGTTATTAAAATCTAGAACTTCAACGAGATCTCAAGGGGGTTCAGGTTAAACCTGGGGATTTTGTCCTATTAATCTAATGGTGGATCAGGATTGCAGCAGACGAATAAGAGTAGTCACTTGTAGGCTTAGGGTTGTATAGGATAGGGATAAGATTAAGGAAGCAATTTAGGATTTCAAGTAAGAGAAGCAAGTACTGTTTAAGTCCCTAAGGTTATAGTCTAGATTATTTTCTAATAACCTAATTCCCGATAACCAAGGCTCTGATACCAATCTGTAACACCCCAACCGATGGCGGAAACATCGGGATGTCACGTATTGATGATTGTTTCAGTAGCACATGGTATAAATTGAATTTTAAATAATTTATTCATAACATAAATATTCAAATGAAATAATGTCTAGGAATTTAAATACATGATATCAAGTAATGCAACAACTTCAAATAGCTTCAAATAAAAAACCCTTCATGATAAATCCTCATGCAAACTCAAGCCTCAGCTTCATTGTTACCTGAAACATGTTAATTTTGAAAATATTTTTGGGTCAACAAAAGTTGGTGAGAATTACATAGGTTTTGATAATCGAATAAAGCTTGTACAATTCAAGTGTCATGGCAAGTCTAGTCCATATGTGAAAACATACTAGAAGTAAATCGAGTGCATAATCAACCCTTGTGAGTGTTGTATTGTGGTACATCCCATACGCTCATGGTTCACTCGATTATGTTATGCGATAACAATCACCCACGCTACCTATGTAGGAGGTACGTATCCGGGTGGGATTGTCAGTCCAATAGATCTATCATTGTATACCGTCGGCTGATCAATGTTAATGATTATGCTAGAATATTGTGCTTACCCTAGTCATGTTTAAGACATAATGCAACATAGAATAACACATAGACACTTTATGATTGAATTGTAGATAGAATGTTGTAACATGTCTCACCCCAAAATAATGAAATAGAAAAGGGGCTATGTAAAACTCACCTTAGCAAAATGTTATATCTCTTGAAAAATAGAATAGTGTGTTGCCCAACAATGTCAAGTATTACCCTATAATTGAGGTAATAAATATGTCTAAGTCTAGCTAGTCTACAAACATATATTCTAGGGTTTCGAATTGGGGATATATGCTCGTTTGATTAATAATTAAAATGTTTGATAATTGAGAGAAATTTGATAAATAAATAAACAAAAGTCCTTTTTGTAAATTTTAAATTTAAAATGGTCACAATAATAAGTTTAAAGTATGAAAATAATTTTTATAAAATTATTTTCTTAAAAATGGAATATTAATTCTATTTATTTCAAATTGTCAAAATATAACTTTAATATTTAAAAAATATTAAAATTAAAGAATTATTAATTAGAAATTGTATTTCTGTTCCAAATAATCAGAAATAGTTTATATAAAATTTTGGTGCAAAAATATTGAAAAATGAATTTATTATGATTTATTTATGATTAAAACTAACAAAAATTGATTAAAAATAGTAAATAAATGATTTTTCAGAAATAAAAATCATTTCAGAAAAGTTTATTGTTATAAAAACTCAGAATAATTTTTGTGGAAATTTATAAAATTGTTTTGATATTTTTATAGAATTTTATAAATAAAATAGAATAAACTTGAATTATTTATTATATATATTAAATAAATAAATTTTTGTAAACTAAAAATTGTATGTTAAACTTTTTCACTAGATTAGCATAAAATAATTTTTGTAGAATTTTTAAAAGAGTTTTAGTATATTAAAATGAATTTTTTTTTTTAAAATGTAATGGAATATATATATATATATATATATATATGTTTAATTAAAAAGAATGGTTGTTGAAGCCGTGGTTCGAACCCGGGCCCTTGGTCGGTTCGTGTGTTTTAAATCACAAGCCCAGACCAACTGGTCTGGACCCTGAGAACGATTGATTTCTGATTAAATTAATTATATATTATAAGAGAAATTGATTTGTAATTGTTTTAAAAAGAAAGTTCAAAAACCGTTTCAGTGGGACTCGAACCCGTGTGCACTCGTTTAACAACATCAGACACAACCACCTGATCTAGGTCAGGGGTTGTGTTTGATTCCTGTTTATTTAAATTATAATATATACTCTGAATCAATGTTCTTCCCCAATTCGAACAAACAAGCCCTAAGATTTCCAATTGTTTAAATCACACAACAATAACCCAGTTAACCTTAGGGTTATTGTTGTGTGTATGCCGAAGATCAAAACCCACATGAAAAACGTTTCTTACAAAGATGATTTCGTGTTTCTTGTGCGGTCAAGTCCAAAAGTCAAACACGAGCAGAAAGACTCAAGAACAGTGAATTGATTTAGAAATTGGGGATTGAGAAAGAGTGTTCGGCGAGTTGTGAATGAATTGTGATGTCCAATTTATAGTGATGTGGTATGGGTCGTTGAATTGGAAGGTTTGACCTCGACTTAAATGGGTATCGCATAATTATGTATAATTGGTTCGAATTGAAGATGATTGTACGTGTGTATGACGCGGAATGGACCGGTAATCACGTAATTATACTAAATCAGGATGAAAACGCGTTCAAAATTGGTCAATTATGGCAGTTGGTTGTCACAGTTGACTCTCCAAGTCAACTCTGAAGAACTGAATATGTGATATAATAATAACAAGTTGGGTTTTATAACAAGTGTGTGGGTAGACCGGATGGTTATGTTGTGTTGTGTTGTGTTGTGTTGTGTTGTGACCCGGCTTGGGGCGCGGGTTCGATTCCCGGCCCAAGCATAATATTTTTTGACATTTTAAAACTATATATATGTATATTATATATAACTAATATAATATTAGGGTTCCAAATGCGTCACAAAGATATTTTTAAAAGGCGATAATTTGTGAATCTTGACGTTTTATTGAAATGTTACAGGGCTCCCGCAGCCAGGGCCATGCTCCCACTGATGAGGAAGACGGTTATGAATCCAGCTCGCAAGCGGAGGGCGTTGACGACTTAGTCAAACCCTACAGGCCAAAAGATCTTGTAGAAAAATCCAAATTCTACGCTCGTGTTGCGCTAGCACCGATACCCGCAAAAGCCAAACTACCAAGCAACATTGGTAAATATGACGGAATACGTGACTCAGACGATCACGTGCATGACTTCCGAACTGCAGCTCACAGTCAGAACTGGCCAATGCAAGTATGGTGCCATCTCTTCGCGCAAACTCTAATGGGTGCGGCTAGAGTATGGTTCGACAATCTCCCGGCGGGTAGTATCCTAGACTTTGATGACTTGCTATCCAAATTTTCTCTGCGTTTTTCTCACCAAAGGAAACACAAAAAGGACAAAGCCCACATCCTACTTTGCGCCCGGAGGGATACCGAAGCGGTTGAGGACTATATCACCCGCTACACGCGGGAAGCAATGCAAATAGGGTGCGGCAAGAAGCTCACGCGCGCGGCTTTCATCCACGGGGTCAACCATGATGACCTTATGAAATGCCTCACAGGAAAGGACGGAATCCCCGAGTCATGGGACGAGGTCATCAAGGCGGCCAAAATTTATGCTTCGTCAGAAAAATCTTTCCGTCATTCCCGCCAGCATCCGTATTCCAACAACCACGCCGGCCGAAGGGATAGGGGTAAGCAATCCGTCTGGTCACGCATTTCCGGCTCCGCAGAGGAAGGCAAATATTCCGCGCAGCAAGACGCCCGTCACATCATGAATTACAAACACACCCGCGACGTGCGGGGAGGATCTAAGAAAAATATAGAGTGGACGCCATTAACAAAGACGCCGTCACAAGTGCTCGCCACCGAACAGCACAACTTCAAATAGCCTCGCCCACTCGGCAAGCGGAGACATGTGGACACAAGCAAACGGTGTGACTACCACAATGACTTCGGGCACAACACGGACAATTGCTATAGCTTGAAAATGGAGATTGAGTCAGCTTTAAAAGCTGGGCAGTTAGGACATCTAGTAAAAAATGTACAGCGCAACGGTCGCGGGCGCGGAAACGACGATCGCGGGGAAGGACCGAACAAGCGGATACGCAACCTACAAACGCACCTGATCGAGCGCGTGACCAGACACAGCTGCCATATGACAAACAAGGGAACCAGCGGGCATCGGCGAAACAAACGACCATTGGCAGAAGCAAGGGGCGACTCATGGAAGGAACAACCGGTTATCTTTCCTACCATCAAGGGAGGAGCCTCATCCACATCCCCGCTAATCATCACGGGGGTCTTCGGTCATTACCGCACTCCGTACATGTTCCTAGACCCAGGAAGCAGCGTGGACATCATGTACGACCAATGTTTCAATCAGCTCGATGAGTCAGATAAGAAACGCCTGGTGCCAGTGACCGAACCAATATCAGGATTCATCCATGAATCGATAATGCCTCGCGGTGTCATCACATTCCCGGTCACCTGGTCGGATGGTAAGTTGTCTAGAACAGAAGAATGCGAGTTCATGGTGCTCCCAGTCACCTCGTCACACGACTTATTAATAGGAAGGGAGGGCTTAGCCAAATTCAACAGCAACGCCTCCACGCCACATCAAATGGTCGGGTTCCCAACCCGCAATGGAGTAGCATTCATCCGAGGCAACCGCCAGTGCCACGCGGCGGAAGCCCCTAAGCCGGCCAAGTCTGCCAAGAGGCCAAGCCATACGGAACCAGAGAAGTGGATACTCAACCCCAGTTTCCCAGAGCAAACAGTCACCATTGGACCCGCACTATCAGACACAGTGCGAACCCACCTGAAACAACTACTCATTAAGAACATGGACGTCTTTGCATGGAAACCCACGGACAAGGTAGGGGTCCCTCATGAGATAGCAGAGCACAGACTGGCCACAAATAAGTCAGTCGAACCGGTGGTACAAAAGAAAAGGAGCATGGGTCCAGAAAAAACCAGGGCAATGAATGAGCAGGTCACAGAGCTTTTGAATGCGGGTATACTCCGCCCCGTAAAATACCAAACATGGGTAGCCAACCCCGTCATGGTAGGCAAGGCCAACGGCGGATGGCAGATGTGTGTCGATTACAAGGACCTGAACAAGGCCTGCCCAAAGGATTGTTATCCGCTCCCCGAAATAGATTTGAAAGTCAACTCTTTGGCTCCTTTCCGATTCAAATGCTTCCTCGATGCCTACAAAGGATATCATCAAATCCAAATGGCGAAAGGGGATGAGGATAAAACAGCGTTCAGAACAGACATGGGCACCTTTTGCTACACCAAGATGCCCTTCAGACTAAAAAACGCAGGAGCCACGTACCAACGCCTCATGGACTCAGTGTTCGCTGAACAGATCGGCGTAAATCTGGAGGTATACGTGGATGACCTCGTAATCAAAAGTGTAGAGGAGGACCAAATGCTGGCTGACATACAGAAAACAATTGAACAATTGCGAAATGTTCGCATGAAGCTAAACCCAAGCAAATGCTCCTTCGGCATGGAAGAGGGCTTGGGTGTCATAGTAACAAAAGATGGTTTCCGAGCGAACCCTGAAAAGGTACAGGCGATAGAGCGCATGCCGTCACCAGCGTCAGTCAAAGAAGTGCAAACCTTAATGGGCCGCCTCGTAGCCTTGAACCGCTTCTTATCAAATTATGCATCCAAGTCATTTCCCTTCGTCAGCACCCTCAGAAACTGCTTAAAGAAAACAAGTTTCCGATGGACACCTGAAGCAGAAACCGCGTTTCAGGACATGAAGCAGTGCCTCATGAACTTACCAACGTTAACAGCACCGCGCCCAAAGGAACCGCTAACGTTGTACTTGGCAGTATCAGATAAGGCAGTGGGTGCGGTCTTACTAGTCGACCGAAGAGGCGTTCAAACACCCATTTACTACGTCAGCCGCACGCTCCTGGATGCAGAGACGCACTACTCAGTTGTAAGACCCTAACCTGAAATCACGCGATTATTGCTTAATCTTACGGGTTTTGACCTTAACTAAAAACCACTCCCGATTAAAACTTTGAAATTTTCTTTATAAGTCAACCCACTAAGATCAAATACATGTTTGATTCACACAATTTTTTTTCTACATTTTAATAGTTAAAACATATTTTAAGATGTTGCGTTTTAACGGGAGTTCCTTAGATTCTAGTGCAGAAGCTTGTATGAGTGATCGGGTGTGTTCGGCTCTTATCGCGACTTGATCCTTGCTCCGGGACTTCCATCACATGTTTACCTAGCACCATTACACAAAGAATGGTTAGTGAGTGGTCAAATGAAACATTTAACTAGTACGATAGTCGTTACAGGTCGAAACGGAACGAACCAGGCCAAACGGCCCTTTATCAGGAGAACAAACTGCTGCAACTTATGCGCAACAGCTGTTCGGATCGCTTTTATCCCTTCTAAAACCCAAAATCTGACTTCGACTTTGAAATGAGAATTGTTCTACGCTCCGAGAGCTTTCTAGGCATATAAAGAACACCTCCTAACGATTTTCCTACGATTATATATGGAATTTTAAAGATCGTGCTGACATGCAGGTCTATTCGCGCGGCCGGTCGGTTTAAGCGCGCGGCCGCGCAAAGCTTCTGATCGTTTTTTTGTGATTTTTAAGCATGGGAATCATGTCGCAACTGCATTTGATGATTCCCGAAGCCTAAGTATTGACTTGCCGACTAAATAAACCTTTGTTTGACAGAAATCATTGCCCGGTTTATCTCGCCATGATCCAGTTCTTAGTTTTGAATGCTTATGACGACTTTTACACAAATCGATCCATTTAGACATTGAACTTAAGCAAAACACCATTCGACCACGCGCAATGTGTATAGTTTATGTTGTCAAGTCATTAGACACTTGATCAACTAAAGTGTTTGTCCGATTTGTTCATTATGACTTTGTTATTAGATTTATCCTTTAGTAAATCTTTATAAATTCCCAAAATGCCCCTCCTAGCCAAATCTTTCGATTTAGCCATTCATGGCGACTCTTCTTGATTCAAACCCATTGTTTTGGACTCAATGACTTGTTTAAAAACTTCTAAGTCCATACGGACTTAGATTTTCAACATTTCTCAAGATTGTTCTAATGTGGTCGATTCTAAGCGCCTTAGCGCGCATTAGACATAGTTATGGGATTAACTTACCTACTTGGCACCCTCACTTCATGTGATGCTTTAGCACCCATATTGCTTCGCCCGAAGGCGTTTATTTAACTACAGACTTACCCGGTAGTGTTGACCCATTCTCATGCCTATCAAACCATCCATATGAATCCTTGACATCAAGTGTTCTCTTTTTTTTTTCCTTCAATTTAGTAACCTATGTGAACATCTCATTTCACACACATTAATAGCCCGGGATCCAAATGGCGACCAACCACCAATCGGCCCGTCAACATTATAACATCTAAATGCTTAGCATAGGAGCATTATGTACCGAGTTCAATTGATGCTCACAACATCATTTGACCCGTTTAACTATTTATTCATACAATCTTCAATCTTCAAGTTTTATTCATGAGTTTTAATGAAAATAACATTTTAACTTATTAGACCCATTCACAAAGATTTTTCCATTATCTAGTTAGGCGTCCCAACCGGACTTATCAATTTTATTTATTTAGGCGATTCTAGCCCATTACAAGCTAGTAACCCATTCTTTACAATCGATATAAGAATTCATGATTCAAGAATGTTTACAAGATCTTCTAGTTTCTAAGAGGCTTATTTAAGATAAGTCACTTACCTTGGCCACAACTCATGCGTTCCATGATCCATTTGCTTTGTTAGGTTCATCCCATCCAAGCTCCTACCTAGCTTGATAAGACCAAACCTTCACTATACTCACAAGATCGGTCAAGTTAGGCATCATATCCAATAACCAACACATCTCATGAGTTTATTCACACCATTATACCATGTTCAAATCTCGGGCTAGTTTGACTTTTAAAAGTCAACTACCCTTAGCATGATCATGTGCACTAGAATAGGACAAAGTCTCTAGTTTGGGACTATCCCTTCATTTATCATATCAATGTCATCAAACGTATTGCACATACAACTTCCTAATCATCATTAGGCTACTAAATATCATATGGTGTGATCTATCCTCTAAGCATGTACTTCATATTTCATATGCAAGTATTTCCATGTTTTACTCAATTAAGTTATCACCTTAGTTTGCAAACAAGGTCATTGTGGCGTTTCATCAAACACCTTGTAGGCATCATTTACAACTTAGTTTCTAAACTCCATAGGTCTTATGGATGCTACCTCCTTCCACCCTACTCATGATGGTTAGGCAATTCATCATCCAAAGCATAATTATACTATGTTTCACATTATAACAACTCCAAAGAACCACCATGATTACGAGATGTATGTGGTTTCAACCTAGAGGTTGAATCCCAATTTCACATATTAACATAATCATATGAGTATAATCAAATACACAAATAAAATGAAATTCATAACCGAATTAGACTTGATTGAGGTTCCCTAAAGCTAGAGTAACCACTAAAAATCCAAAATTCCACGTTTTTGTAAAAACCCTCAATTTACACCATGTTCAAGAATGAATATAGCATCAATTTCTACCAAATAAAAGGTACCTTGATGTTTAGTAAGCCTTAGACGACTCATTTCTTGCTAATGCACCGAAAAACCCCTTGATTTGGCTTGGATTTGAGCAAGGGTTTGATGTTTAGGGTTTGTAGGTGAAAGGAGATTGGATCTCCTGATGAATTTTTGTAACACACACTTGTGTGTGTATTGTTTTTTTTTATTAATAATAATCAAGTTCATCACATTGGCAACTATAGCCCCTCAACTAACCCACCAGGTCATTTTCGTATAAAAACTAACTTTTAAGCTAGTTTCAAACACCTTTTATTCATTTATAAACATAATATTAATAAGTAGGTTATTTCCATATTAGAATATAACCTATGTTCTTATCCTCTAAGTCTTGTGTTAATATTTTGCTAATCACGCCTAATGGCGTAGTTAGGCGAACAAATGGTTTTGGGGTGTTACATCAGTCATGGAGAAACTGGTCTTAGCCTTAGTTCATGCTTCACGACGTCTACGACGATACTTCCAGGGGCACCCGATAAATGTGCTCACGGATTACCGCATAAGCGACGTGCTGAAAAAGCCAGAGCTTTCGGGAAGGCTAGCAAAATGGGCAATAGAGTTGGGAGAGCATGAGATTTTCTACAAACCAAGACCAGCCATCAAGGGACAAGTCTTAGCGGACTTCGCCACAGAGGTCCCTACAGACAAGGTAGCAGAATGTCTAGTGGAACAAGACCCACCGCCTACAACGGTCGAGAAAGAAAAATGGTTGCTATACACAGACGACGCTAAAAGCGACGACGGAGCGGGAGCGGGCCTGCGGCTAATCAGCCCCGACGGCGCAGAATTTACATACGCCATCCGCTTGAACTTTGAAAGTACATACAACTAGGCGGAGTACGAGGCGTTGCTCGCGGGCCTTCGGATCGCGGATAAAATGGGTGCCCGCTTCCTCGAAGCACATGTGGACTCCATGCTCATCGCATCCCAAGTGAATGGCAAATATGAAGCGAGAGATAACAAAATGGCCCTATATCTTGAGCAGACTAAAAGGCTCATGCAGCGGTTCGAACATTACAAAATCCTCCATATCAATAGAAGCGAGAACAAACCCGTTGACGCTTTAAGCAAAATGGCAGTAACCGTCTTCGAGCATATGGCAAAAGAAGTCAGGGTCGAGGTCTTGAGCACACCGTCTGTACCCGCTCATCAAGTAAACGTTGTTCAAACAGGCGCATCATCCTGGATGACTCCAATACTCGCTTACTTAACGAGCGGCACTCTTCCTACATACTGTAACATCGCAAAATTTTTCCCCAAATTCTAAATACCCTTACTTAAGCTAACTATTTGTGCGAAAAAGGAGAATAAAACTCCCCTGTTGTCGATAACCCGAAAAGTACGGTGATCGTATTGAGCATCCATACTGGTGCTCGCCGTTTCCTGCACTATCACCATTCTTGACAAAACCAAAAGACATCAAGCACATCCGTACATCATCACACTTATTCAAACAAACCAAAACATTACTGAAAATTAAAATGCGGAAAAGTAAATAGTACGGGTACAGAAGGAAATAAAACAAATGTCATGGGTGCTTGCACCCGAATACAGTACCAACAGATAACCATGTGAAGGCAGGAACCCTGACTCGGAAAGGGTAAAAGAAAACTGTTGCGAAGGATACTCCCCAACCTGCCGTTGAAATTAAAACTGAGGCCTCAACCAATGGAAGGCGCAAGGTCAGGAATTTTGCAATAGACGCCACTGTCCCACCCAACAAGAAACAATATAACGGGAACCAACCTAAGTGTGACACCTGTCAGTCTCACCACCCAACCCAGGTGCCCTGCCGTCAGTGTACCAATTGTCAAAGGTATGGACATCTTGCGAATGTTTGTCGAATTCCTGCTGCAAACGCCCTTGCTGCTCCAAATAATCCTGCTAGGGACCCTCCAGCTACTTAACAACAAGCTCCACCGTTTGAATGTTGTTTTGCATTTAAAATTTTATGTATTGACGCTTTGATTCAAGTATTGGAATTGTTGTCTTTTACATGAGAGTCGTTTATCACAACACTTGGATACATGCTTGTTTGAATGTGAACTAATTGTTATATCAATATCTAAACCATACTTATAAAATTGCTTACTTGTACAATAGTTAGTTGGCTACCAAATAACCTACTCAACGATTGGTAGAGGTCATCATGTCTTTCCAACAGTCGGAAGAGGCCCTACAACCTGCTCAACGACTGGTGGAGGCTATCAAACCTGCTCAACAATCGGTAGAGTCATAGAAGGACACAAAACCCTAATGTAAGGTAAATTGGTGATTGCGGTCCGGAACGTAATCATGAATTTACAGGTACGTTAAGGTAGTGTGAAATTCTATCAAAGTTTTCGGTAGTTGACCAATTATAAACTCTAGTTACCTGGCAGTCCAATTAGTCTTTCTATAGTCCATTAACTCATGCATTCCTTTTTAGAATTCCTAAAACTTAAGGTCCTTATTCTCTTTGCAATTTCAAGACACATTTAGTCTCTTATCTAAATTATTCGAAACAGATTATTCTATGCATGTCGTGCCTTAACACAAAATTCTCCAGATCACACTTGTCCTAATTTCTATCCAATCCCCTTCAACCCTGGATTTTCAATAAACTTCGGGACGAAGTTTCTAAAAGTAGGGGAGACTGTAACATCGCAAAATTTTTCCCCAAAATCTAAATACCCTTACTTTATATCTTTATCATTAATTTTATACTAATATGCCTAAGTTTTTATTTTTCTACCATACAACTTACATATATATATATATATATATATGTATAAAGGTATATATAATAATAATAATAATAATAATAATAATAATAATAATAAAATTAGTCCCTTCTTTTACAAACAAACAAAACCATACATAACCCAACCTACAAACCCAACCCAACCACCCCTTTACCCATTATTGGAGCCCAAACAATTCAGCCCAAACCACCCGGCCCACCTCCTCTATTCTCTATACAATAATTAGGCAAAAAAAAATATATCGTCTGGACCGGGAATCGAACCCGCGTCCAGACCGACCCAACCCTTAACACAAGCAACACAAGCCACTGGTCCATGATACTCTTTGTGATTGTATACAGAAGCGTTAACTATTTAACACACTTAAAATCTCTTGTTTGTTCCTCCTTCTGTTCGCTGCACAAGGAGCCGAACAAGTCAAGAAGTTTTTGACTTTTGATTGAATCATACATGGTAAGAAACTCGTAATTTGCTTTGTGATTATGGAATGATAGTCTATACGCGTCCATTACACGTCAATCAACGTTATCACATTCCAATTTTTACCAATTAACGCGACATCATATTCATAGCGAGTCAAACATTCCATTTCACTAACCCGAGCCTCACACTATAAATTGAACCTCTCAGTTCACTCTAAACTCGCCGATTATTCTTTCTACATCTCCAATTTCTGAATTAAATCGTCTTTCAAAGCTTCTTGAATCGGGTGTTGACTTTTCTGTTGACCGCTCCATAAGTACGAATTAAGCTTTGTAAGTTCTTCCTTTTTGATGGGTTTTGTTCATCGGCCACTACACAACAATAACCCTATGATCAATCGGGTTATTGTTGTGTAAATCAGATTATTGAATAAGCTAGGGTTCGAAAATGTTGATTTGGGGATGAACTCGTTTGCTGGCATGTGTATATAATTAAAACAGAAACAAACCAAACACAACCACTGATCTAGATCAAGTGGTTGTGTCTGTTGTTTGTCAACCAAGGGACACGGGTTCGAGTCCCACACTAAACGGCTTTTATACTTTTCTTTTAAATGAATTATAAATCAGTTTTACATGTACTATATAATTAATTTCAAACTTGGTTTATTCGTTCTCAGGGTCTAGCCCAGTTGGTGGCTAGGCTTGTGATTAAAACGTGAACCGGTCCCAGACCCGGGTTCGATTCCCGGCATCAACAAAACATTTTTTTACCATTTAAGCTTTATATATATTCACCTATATTTTTAAAATTAGTTTTAAAATACTAAAACTCCTTTATAAATTCTACAAAAATTAATTTATGTTATCCTAGTAGAAAGGTTTAACATACAATTTTTAGTTTTCCAAAAATTATTTATTTAATATATATAATAAATATTTCAAGTTTATTCTATTTTATTCATAAAATTCTATAAAAATATCAAAACGATTATGTAAATTTCCACAAAAATTATTCTGAGGTTATATAACATTAGACATTTCTAAAATGATTTTTATTTCTGAAGAATCATTTATTTAATATTTTTAATCAATTTTTGTTAGTTTTAATAATAAATAAATCATAATAAATTCATTTTTCTATATTTTTGCACGAAAATTTTATATAAATTATTTCTATTTATTTAGAACAGAAATACAATTTTTAATTTAATAATTCTTTAATTTTAATATTTTTAAATGTTAAAGTTATATTTTGACAATTTGAAATAAATAGATTTAATATTTTATTTTTAAGAAAATAATTTTATAAAAATTATTTTCATACTTAAAACCTTATAATGTGACCATCCTTAATCTAAAATTTACAAAAAGACTTTTGTTTATTTATTTAGCGAATTTCTCTTATTTATTAAACATTTTATTAATTAATCAAACAAATACTTATCCCCAATTCGAAACCCTAGAAAATACTTGTAGACTAGATTGACTTAGACTTATTTGTTACCTTATACATAGGGTAATACTTGGCAACTTTGGGGCTACACTTATACGTTTTCTCGAGACTTAATACTTTGCTAAGGTGAGTTTACGTAACCATGTTTATGCAATTCTTTATACTTGCAACATTATACTTAAGCAATTCTACATACATGTCTAGTTGTAAACTTTAAATGCCTCATGATTTAGACAACAACAACAGTTAGACTCGCTTCAACAATACATAATCATTAGCTATGGCCAAGCCGGCGATACTCAATAATAGATCTATTGGATTGACAATCCCACCTAGATTCGTCGACCATCTTTTATGGGGAGCGCGGGTGATTGTTATCGTTCCAACATAATATTAAGGTGAACCGTGGATGACGGGATGGACCTAAACTAGTCGGAGGTTTGATTATGTGCATTCAACATTTCATGTTTATTCATGTAGACTTAAACTTACGATAGACATATGAATTGCTAAACTTTTTTTCTTAAACTTAATTGCGTGACATGGCTTATGTATTCTCACCAACTTCTAGTTGACCCCCCCCCCCCCCCATTTTTACAACTCAACAGGAAATAATGATGCTTGAAGTCTAGAGCTAGCATGAGAAGATATTTGAAGTTCTATGCTTCGTTTGATTTTTGGATGTACTAGATTTCATTCAGGACATTTAATGTAATTCAATATTGTATTAAAGGATTATGTAAACATATGTATTACCATGAGCTACTGATCAATCATTCATAATGTTTAACAAATCCCCAAATTTTAAGGCTTTTAGTTATTAGATTATAGTTTAGAGTTGGAATAATCATAAACTTTGGGGCGTTCTTCATAACTAAACAAACGCGCCCTAAATTCGATGATTATTCCATAAATATTTGGGCTTTAAACACCTTGCGCTAAATGACTTAAAGTTAAGGTGATTTGCAAAGTGAAGGCGCGTAGGTGTTAAAATCCCAAACTCGCTTTAAAAACTTCATAATTGCGCAAGTTCGGCATTCAAGCGCCAAAGTGGATAACTTTTGAAAAATCAAGTGCTTGAATGTCTGCTTTTTGAGTGCATTTGGCGAAAACACTGAAAACCGGGCAAACGCCAGTGCACAGGATCGAAAAAACAGGGCTGCAAAACAAAAAATGGCGCGCAGAGGGCTGCGCGCCGGCCGCTTCAAGGGTCTGTTGTGAATTTTGTTTTTTTTGTTTCGCGTGTTTTGGGTCCGGGTCTTATTCCTTCGATTATAACTGACATATTTTAGCATTTTAATGCAGATGGTGCACCGCTTCCTTCAATTTGATCCAACGGACCCGCGATAACGCGGGTGTATAGAAACATTCACCGAATTGTGGGGGCGCAGGCGTTCTATCGCCACGCCACGAAGGATTTGCTTTGATACATTGGATGAACTAAACCAAGAAGCGAGGTTCCGGGAATGGATGGACGAGCACATGGAAAACCTTCTCATGATAGAGGAACCAGTTTATGAAGAACTCACTCTCGAGTTCTTTTCCACCTTGCATTACCAAAGGCCGCGCAAATATGACCAGCCGGATTTCCAAAGGAATGGTAAGCGCTGTGGATTACAGTTCCGTCTATGCGGCGAATGGCGCGACATTTCGGTCGCAGAGCTAGGTGTCGACCTGGGCATCTATACTGACGAGGAGGTCGAAGACGAGAGCTTCAATGAACTTATGTTCAGATTCCCGGACGACAACGTTCTTAGAAACGCTTTTTGGGCGGAGTTGACGGGGGAACAAAATTATGTCCCCCAAATTGCCAAAGCAACCCAACTCATTGACCCACTGCTGCGGGTTTTTCAAAAGGTCCTATGCGGGACCGCAGCTGCTAAAAAAGACGATTCAACCGGCTGCCTCACACCTGATCTATTATTTCTCTATGCTCTGGTAAGTAATGTACGAGTTAACCTTGCTGCACTTGTTGCCTCTTTTCTCAGTACAGCATCAGGTACAAGGCCAGGGAGCATGATATACGGTGGGGAGTACGTCACTGCAATAGCAAAGGGGATGGGGATTTTAAAGGGCGTACGAAGAGGACTGACCAAGATTCCCGGCGCATCGAGGGTAAACATGGATGTCCTCCGGCACATGAGGATAATCCACGAGTCCCCCGGCGGGACAATCAGGCTAAAGGGTAAACACAATTCGATCTGGGACCCGTTTCCAACAGTCCACGTGCCACCACCTGACCAGCAGCAGCCACAGCAGCCACATCAGCAGCAGCCGCAGCAGCCACATGAGCAGCAGCCACACCAGCAGGAGCCTCTACTGCCTCACCAGCAGCAGTATTACTACCAGCACCCTCAAGACTTCTATGATGAGTTTGGCGCGTTCAGAACAGAATTGCGCGGCACCTTATACCAGCATGGCGAGTCCCTACAGCATCAGGGCGCGACCCTCGACTACCTCGTCTCTGAATTTCACGCTTGTTTCCCAAACCATTTTGGGAATCCCCCACAAAGGGGACATCCGGGGGACAAGCGGAGACGAGGTGATGATGCAGCGGGATCATCAGGGACTCACCATGATGATGAGGATTGAGGAGCGGCTGGTAGGTTGGTACTATTTTGTTTATCTTATTCCTGTTGGTACTGTATTCGGGTGCAAGCACCCATGACATTTGTTTTATTTCCTTCTGTACCCTTACTATTTACTTTTCCGCATTTTAATTTTCAGTAATGTTTTGGTTTGTTTGAATAAGTGTGATGATGTACGGATGTGTTTGATGTCTTTTGGTTTTGTCAAGAATGGTGATAGTGCAGGAAACGGCGAGCACCGGTATGGATGCTCAATACGATCACCGTACTTTTTGGGTTATCGACAACAGGGGAGTTTTATTCTCCTTTTTCGCACAAATAGTTAGCTATTTCATAAACGCTTTCTATTGTCACATTGGGGACAATGTGAAGTTCAAGTGTGGGGAGGGATTATAATCGTGTTTGTCCTCTTGTATATATACATATGTATATATATATATAAAAATACGTATATGTATATATTACTTATAAACATCAAGCCAAACTAATTTTTGACAAAGATAACTCGAGGCGCGACAAACAGATGAAATGCGAGCGTGTAGATCCGTACACTTGCACCCATTTCCTTCCGGTTACGTGAGCATTTGAGCCTAATAGTATAGATTTCGTTTCTTTGACATGCTTATCGAGTGAGCCGGATGTTTTGTGCCATTTAGAACTTGTCATTAGCATACTTATTTAGATCAAATACGTGTGAGATTGTACGAAAATGATTGAGGCATTTAGGTTACCCTTTTCTTTTCGTTCTATCTGTTTCCCCTTACCCAATATCCACTAGTTAACCATGTTGAACCTAATCCCGTGTTTTTCTTATTCACCACACCATTTCACCACTAAAACCAAACAGCCTTTTTCTTTTAAAACCATTGTGTTAGAACTCGGTTTAGGTTATTGCTTAACTAATTTATGTATTGTAAATAGTTTGTTTTCGGGTATATCTGTTTAAAACCCGTATGTTGATATTATTTCAGTTTCAGTTCATTATATATATCATAGATATATATATGTTAAAAAAATCCAGAAAAATAGAACACCCTAAAATAGGGTGAATTAGCAGTATTCGAGCAGTTTTTAGAGCTCTAAAGTTAAGAATTATAAGATAGCTCGATTTAAAATAAAAATCGCCTATATTCACGTTTGTTTTGTACAGTTGTATTAGTTGATATTATTTAGACATAACCGCCGAGTTTTAGCCGATTCGTCACTGTAAATATCCATTCCATACCCTTACCTTTGCCTAACATTACAACCCGTAAAAGACCTCTTGATTTGTGCTTTTTCACACGTTAGTTGGTGAAGACTAGATCTTTTGACAAGCTTGTGATATTGCACGATTCATTGTCTTGGCGATGGAGCGATTTACACATACACATTACACGTATGTATCATAAATAAAACCGAGTGTGTGTGAACATTGTGAGTCGTGTACGGGTTTGCGTGCTTGTGGATCGGAAGTGAGTCGTTGCTTTTTAGTTATCTTATCACCTGTTTATATATCATTGATTGGCTTTACTATTATCATCTATACAGGTTATATTTTGTCTTTGTTGCCATTTGGCGAGTTTTTCGTTTATTTTATGATTGAGTGTTTGCTTGAGGACAAGCAAAGTTCAAGTGTGGGGAGGTTTGATTTACGTTAAATTACACATATAAAAGTCCCCGTTTAACTCCCATTTTCATACGTTTTTTACCTTATACATAGGAATTGGTACTTATTTGGGTATCTTTACGATTTCAGGTCTTAAACGATGTCCCGGAAGCACAAAGGAAGGAAAAACGAAGTTCGGCGCGCGAATAGGCCATCAGGACCTTCGAGCGGCCGCTCCAAGGCTCCGAGCGGCCGTGCGCCCCTCCTAGATATTTCTGGGGACCTTCCAGAAGGCCTACGTCAGCAACATGCAACTGGTCCACTTGTCTCAATAAAGCGAGTGGCCGCGCGCAGGGCCTGAGCGGCCGCGCGCAGCCTCTGATCTTCTATAAATGCCCCATTTCAGCTCACTGATCATGATTGGATTTTGGGGGGAAGCTTTTCTGGCGATTTTTGGAGCTCTTGAAGTGCTGCACAGGCGTGGAACGGGCTCGGGAATCCATCGAATCCATCCTTCAATCATCCAATCCATCTCTTAGCATTTTATATGGTTTGATCCTTTAAACATTTGAGTTTCAAATCTGATTTTGGATTGCTATTTTGATGTTGTATTAGTTATTCGTACGCCTACGGGCAAGAACAATAGTATTTAGTATGTTAAACAATCGTTCGTGTAGTTAATCATGTTTTGTATAAATTTGGCGTTTTTCACGTTTAGATCTTGATGATCATAGCGCAACCTTGTTTCGTTGTTGATGGATTTGTAGCTGTATTTGAAGGACTTTAGCGATTGTCGAATGTGTTAGGCGGATACATGTTGAAAAACCGTCCGTTTAATCGTCCGGTAGTAGACTAGTTAACTTGTTAAATAGTTTATGCCATGAAACTGTAATCGGGTATTGGTTTGGTTAAAGTCAGTCGAATAACGGTTAAAAATTCTTACCGGCACGTAAAAGGGTTTAAAAAGCCTAATGGTGCCATTACTAGTCTTTGACACGGTTAATGATCTTTGGTAGCTATTTTGGCAAAAATAGCGATCTTAGTAGATCTGGGTTCAAAGTTGGTAAAATGGAATAGGTTGTGAAATGCTCTACTTTATGCTAGTTTAGGTGGCTGTGTTGTGTATTCGGTATCGCTTCCCTGAATTAGTGAGGTTAGAAAACTCTTAACGGATGACTAACTTATCTTTAGAAGATCTGCGTGAGATCATATCAGCTGCTCGCTAATAAACGACTTGAAGCGGTTAGCGTGTGTATTCGTGTTAGCTTTCTGTATAGTTGTCATGTTAGGATGCCCGAAAGGGACACTAACTGTCGGAAAATGGGAATGTTGATGACACGCCTTTATTTCATATAATTTATAGATGACATGCTAGGTTTGATATATTATAGTTTATATAGTTATATCTTGTATTTGGAGTCTTACATATGTTAAATATACGTTTTAGAATTAATCTAGTTAGAAACAAACTCAACTATCTTTTCTTACTGGTGAATCGGGGATAGAGTTTTAGTACCATTGCTCCGCGCGCGTCCATGGATCGATACTTGGTTCTTATCTGTACTTACTACATATATGACAGGGTACACTTGCCCTAGTGTGTGTGTTTTAATATGAAGGTCGAAACCATTTTTATAAATATTAAAGCAAAAACGTGTGTTAAAATCCATTGTAAAATATGTATAGTTACGCACACGTCACCCTCCTACTTCTTATCCCTACTTTAATCTCTACAAGAAGATTGCTCTCCATCACTGGATCTACTCTTAGACTAATAGGACAAAATCCCCAGGTTTAGCCTGAGCCATCTTGAGATCTCGTCGAAGTTCTAGATTTTAATAATGAACACGTGCAATCTGGAAGAGTGAACGCCTGTATTCTGAGTCTTCTGTCTAGGCTGGCATTGCGCATATATCCCAATCAGACGAGGGACCCGGATGCCTACCTGGGAATTCTCGGGATGAGTGTTCACCTATAGGCTAAAGCATGTCTTCACTATGTTATTAGAATCTAGAATCTTTGATAAGTCAACGTTTTCGTTTATTCATTTTAATTAATGGATAAATGATTACATTCCTTTTATTATCTCATTGTCCTTCATTCATTCCATATCTCATTGAACATTCATTGTGTCTCTTACAGATCATGCCTCCACGTCGCAGCGCTCGCCTTAACAGTGGTGACAATCATGATGAAGAGAGTAGCAATCACAACCATAACCACGACACTAACCACAACAACAACAATGGCGTTGATGCTCAACTGGCTGCGATCATCTCTCAACAAATGGCGCACAAATCGCGACTCTGGTTCCTAACTTACTGGCTCAAGTCATCCAGATGAACGGAAATGGTAATGGAAACGGAAACGGCAATGGAAACGGTAATGGAAACCACAATGGAAACGGGAATGGTCTCCCAGCTTGCACTCTTAAACACTTTAATACCTGTAATCCCCTTAAGTTCAGTGGAGATGAAGGAGCTACGGGTCTTCTACAATGGTTCGAGGGTATTGAGAATACCTTCATTAACAGTGAGTGTCCCGATAACTTTAAGGTCCGTTATGCCATGAGTGTTCTTCACAAACGAGCACTCACTTGGTGGAATGAGGAAAAGCGCACCCGCGGAGCTGAAGTTGCACTTGCTATGACTTGGGATCAAGCTAAAGACATTATGAAGGCAGAGTTCTGCCCTCGTAATGAAATTAAAAAGTTAGAAGATGAGTTTCATGATCTTGCTCAGGACAGTGGAGAAAACCTTGCCTACAACACTCGTTTTCACGAACTTAGTCTACTGCTACCACACAAGGTCACCCCCTTGCCTATTGCGATCGAAAAATACATTGGTGGCTTACCCATGCAGATTCAGGACACAGTGTGGGGAAGGAAACCTGCTACTCTGGAGGAAGCAAAGCGTTTGGCGGCCACCCTAACAGATAACCATGTGAAGGCAGGAACCCTGACTCGGAAAGGGTAAAAGAAAACTGTTGCGAAGGATACTCCCCAACCTGCCGTTGAAATTAAAACTGAGGCCTCAACCAATGGAAGGCGCAAGGTCAGGAATTTTGCAATAGACGCCACTGTCCCACCCAACAAGAAACAATATAACGGGAACCAACCTAAGTGTGACACCTGTCAGTCTCACCACCCAACCCAGGTGCCCTGCCGTCAGTGTACCAATTGTCAAAGGTATGGACATCTTGCGAATGTTTGTTGAATTCCTGCTGCAAACGCCCTTGCTGCTCCAAATAATCCTGCTAGGGACCCTCCAGCTACTTAACAACAAGCTCCACCGTTTGAATGTTGTTTTGCATTTAAAATTTTATGTATTGACGCTTTGATTCAAGTATTGGAATTTTTGTCTTTTACATGAGAGTCGTTTATCACAACACTTGGATACATGCTTGTTTGAATGTGAACTAATTGTTATATCAATATCTAAACCATACTTATAAACTTGCTTACTTGTACAATAGTTAGTTGGCTACCAAATAACCTACTCAACGATTGGTAGAGGTCATCATGTCTTTCCAACAGTCGGGAGAGGCCCTACAACCTACTCAACGACTGGTGGAGGCTATCAAACCTGCTCAACAATCGGTAGAGTCATAGAAGGACACAAAACCCTAATGTAAGGTAAATTGGTGATTGCGGTCCGAAACGTAATCATGAATTTACAGGTACGTTAAGGTAGTGTGAAATTCTATCAAAGTTTTCGGTAGTTGACCAATTATAAACTCTAGTTACCTGACAGTCCAATTAGTCTTTCTATAGTCCATTAACTCATGCATTCCTTTTTAGAATTCCTAAAACTTAAGGTCCTTATTCTCTTTGCAATTTCAAGACACATTTAGTCTCTTATCTAAATTATTCGAAACAGATTATTCTATGCATGTCGTGCCTTAACACAAAATTCTCCAGATCACACTTGTCCTAATTTCTATCCAATCCCCTTCAACCCTGGATTTTCAATAAACTTCGGGACGAAGTTTCTAAAAGTAGGGGAGACTGTAACATCGCAAAATTTTTCCCCAAATTCTAAATACCCTTACTTTATATCTTTATCATTAATTTTATACTAATATGCCTAAGTTTTTATTTTTCTACCACACAACTTACATACATATATATATGCATAAAGGTATATATAATAATAATAATAATAATAATAATAATAATAATAATAATAATAATAATAATAATAATAATAATAATAAAATTAGTCCCTTCTTTTACAAACAAACAAAACCATACATAACCCAACCTACAAACCCAACCCAACCACCCCTTTACCCATTTTTGGAGCCCAAACAATTCAACCCAAACCACCCGGCCCACCTCCTCTATTCTCTATACAATAATTAGGCAAAAAAAAAAAATATATCGTCTGGACCGGGAATCGAACCCGCGTCCAGACCGACCCAACCCTTAACACAAGCAACACAAGCCACTGGTCCATGATACTCTTTGTGATAGTATACAGAAGCGTTAACTATTTAACACACTTAAAATCTCTTGTCTGTTCCTCCTTCTGTTCGCTGCACAAGGAGCCGAACAAGTCAAGAAGTTTTTGACTTTTGATTGAATCATACATGGTAAGAAACTCGTAATTTGCTTTGTGATTATGGAATGATAGTCTATACGCGTCCATTACACGTCAATCAACATTCCAATTTTTACCAATTAACGCGTCATCATATTCATAGCGAGTCAAACTTTCCATTTCACTAACCCGAGCCTCTGATACCAATCTGTAACACCCCAACCGATGGCGGAAACATCGGGGTGCCACGTATTGATGATTGTTCAGTAGCTCATGGTGAAATAATAAATTTCATTAGATGATTTAATTGAATTACATACAATTGTTCTAGAATTTGTACATCAAATTGAATAAAACTATACACATATCTTCAAGCATCAATTCAAATCTTCAAGCAAATAGAACCTGAAACATGTTAAGTTGAAAAGGTTTTTGGGTCAACAAAAGTTGGTGAGAATTACATAGGTTTTTGATAATTAAATAAAAATGTTGTGCAATTCATGTGTCATGGCAATCTAGTCCATATGTGAAAACATACTAGAAGTAAATCGAGTGCATAACCAACCCTGGTGACTGTTATGATGTGGTACCTCCCATACGCTCATGGTTCACCCAAATATGTTATACGATAACAAACACCCACGCTACCTTTGTAGGAGGCACGTATCCGGGTGGGATTGTCAGTCCAATAGATCTATCAATGTATACCGCCGGCTTGTACGAAGTTAATGATTATGCTAGAATGGTGCTTACTCTAATCATGCTCAAGACATAATGCAACATAGAAAACACATAGACACATTGATGATTGAATGGCATAAAATGATGTTGTAACATGTTTCACCCCAAAAATGGTGATAAATAGAAAAGGGGCTATGTAAAACTCACCTTGGTAAAGTGTTATATCTGTTGAGAAATTTGGATAATCGTGTTGCCCAAATGTATCAAGTATCACCCTATAATGAGGTAATAAATATGTCTAAGTCTATCAAGTCTACAAATGTATAAGTTTCTAGGACTTCGAATTGGGGATAATTGCTCGTTTGATTAATATTAAAAAATATTCGCCAATTGAGAGAAATTTAGTAAATAAATAACCAAAAATCTTTTTATGAAATTTAAATTTAAGAAGGTCACAACAATGTGTTTAAAGTATAAAAATAATTTTTATAAAATTATTTTCTTTAAAATAGATTATTAAATCTATTTATTACAAATTGTCAAACTTTAACTTTAATAATTAAAATTACTAAAATTAAATAATTATTATTTTAAAAATCATATTTCTGTTCCAAATAATCAGAAATAATTTCTACAAAATTTTGGTGCAAAAATATTAAAAATTGGATTTATTATGATTTAATTATGACTAAAACTAACAAAAATTGATTAAAAATATTAAATCAATGATTTTTCTGAAATAAAAATCATTTCTGAAAAGCTTAATGTTATAAAAACTTAGGATAATTTTTGTGGAAATTAATAAGATCGTTTTGATATTTTTATAGATTTTTATAAATAAAATGGAATAAACTTGATTTATTTAATATATATATTAAATAAATAAATTTTTGAAAATTAAAAATTGTGAGTTGAACCTTTCCTTCAGAATAATATAAAATAATTTTTGTAGAAATTTTAAAAAAAGTTTTATTATTTTAAAATGAGTTAAAAAAAATAAAGAAATATATATATACTTGTTTAAGTTTGTTTGTCAAGAAAATAAAACAATAATCAAAAACTGTGGCCGCCGGGATTCGAACCTGCGCCTGTTCAATAACCAAGCAACAACACAACCACTTGATCTACATCAGTGGTTGTGTATGATTCTAGTTTGTTTAATATATATGTATTATACACTGAACAATGTTCTTCCCCAAATAGTATCAATCGAGCCCTAATAATTTCAATCAGACAATCCACACAACTTAAACCCAATTAACCTTAGGGTTTTTGTTGTGTGGGTGCCGATGACTAAAACCCAACAAAAATTTCGTACTTACAATACAGAAACGAACTCGATTGGTCAGTCAACGTGCAAAGTCAAACACGTTCAAGAAAATCAATAACAGAAGATGATTGTGAAGAATTGGAGATAGAGAAGAGATTATTGGCGAGTTGTGAAGGCTTGGGGATGACCAATTTATAGTGATGATGTCCAGGTTCAATAATTGGAAAGTTTGACTCGTTCCTAATAGTCTACGCGTTTAAATCAATTGTTTTGGTCAATCATACGTGTATTAGATGAATGTTAGGCCGGTAATCACGAACTTACCATGTATGTGTGGATAATTGACGGATTGATGGCCTTGATTGTTGATTGCGAGCGCACATCAGTGCAGCGATTAGCAGCAGCAGCAAAGGTATTCTATATATATAATTATAACTGTGATTGATCACTAAATGGTCTGTGGCTCAACTGGTGAAGACGCGTGTGTGTGTGTTTGATGGCACGGGTTCGAAACCCGGCTGGGCATCATTTTTCTTTTATTTTTTCTTAACAGCAAAAGGGGAGTTGGGCTGGGCTGGTTGGGCCGGCTCCTTGGGCTCAGCAGGCCCAAATCCGTTTTTTTTTTTTTTTTTTAAAGAAAGGGAAGGGTGATTAGGTTTGGGCTTTGGGTTTGTTAAGGGTGTAGTTTAAATGTGAGTATTATTATTATTATTATTATTATTATTATTTATAAAAAAAATGCATTATATATGTGTATATATGTATATATATATATATGTTGCGAGTTAGGAAAAGTAATTATAGACTTGGGCACATAAAGGATAAAATAAGGGCTTCTTCGTATAGAAACTCGGTGAGAATTTTTGCGATGTTACACTATAAATTGAACCTCTCAGTTCACTCTAAACTCGCCGATTATTCTTTCTACATCTCCAATTTCTGAATTAAATCGTCTTTCAAAGCTTCTTGAATCGGGTGTTGACTTTTCTGTTAACCACTCCATAAGTACGAATTAAGCTTTGTAAGTTCTTCCTTTTTGATGGGTTTTGTTCATCGGCCACTACACAACAATAACCCTATGATCAATCGGGTTATTGTTGTGTAAATCAGATTATTGAATAAGCTAGGGTTCGAAAATGTTGATTTGGGGATGAACTCGTTTGCTGGCATGTGTATATAATTAAAACAGAAACAAACCAAACACAACCACTGATCTAGATCAAGTGGTTGTGTCTGTTGTTTGTCAACCAAGGGACACGGGTTCGAGTCCCACACTAAACGGCTTTTATTCTTTTCTTTTAAATGAATTATAAATCAGTTTTACATGTACTATATAATTAATTTCAAACTTGGTTTATTCGTTCTTAGGGTCTAGCCTAATTGGTGGCTCGGCTTGTGATTAAAACATGAACCGGTCCCAGACCCGGGTTCGATTCCCGGCATCAACAAAACATTTTCTTTTACCATTTAAGCTTTATATATATTCACGTATATTTTTAAAATTAGTTTTAAAATACTAAAACTCCTTTATAAATTCTACAAAAATTATTTTATGTTATCCTAGTAGAAAGGTTTAACATACAATTTTTAGTTTTCCAAAAATTATTTATTTAATATATATAATAAATATTTCAAGTTTATTCTATTTTATTCATAAAATTCTATAAAAATATCAAAACGATTATATAAATTTCCACAAAAATTATTCTGAGTTTATATAACATTAGACATTTCTGAAATGATTTTTATTTCTGAAGAATCATTTATTTAATATTTTTAATCAATTTTTGTTAATTTTAATCATAAATAAATCATAATAAATTCATTTTTCTATATTTTGGCACCAAAATTTTATATAAATTATTTCTATTTATTTAGAACAGAAATACAATTTTTAATTTAATAATTCTTTAATTTTAATATTTTTAAATGTTAAAGTTATATTTTGACAATTTGAAATAAATAGATTTAATATTTTATTTTTAAGAAAATAATTTTATAAAAATTATTTTCATACTTAAAACCTTATAATGTGACCATACTTAATCTAAAATTTACAAAAAGACTTTTGTTTATTTATTTAGCGAATTTCTCTTATTTATTAAACATTTTATTAATTAATTAAACAAATACTTATCCCCAATTCGAAACCCTAGAAAATACTTGTAGACTAGATAGACTTAGACTTATTTGTTACCTTATACATAGGGTAATACTTGGCAACTTTGGGGCTACACTTGTACTTTTTCTCGAGACTTAATACTTTGCTAAGGTGAGTTTACGTAACCATGTTTATGCAATTCTTTATACTTGCAACATTATACTTAAGTAATTCTACATACATGTCTAGTTGTAAACTTTAAATGCCTCATGATTTAGACAACAACAACAGTTAGACTCGCTTCAACAATACATAATCATTAGCTATGGCCAAGCCGGCGATACTCAATAATAGATCTATTGGATTGACAATCCCACCTAGATTCGTTGACCATCTTTTATGGGGAGCGCGGGTGATTGTTATCGTTCCAACATAATATTAAGGTGAACCGTGGATGACGGGATGGACCTAAACTAGTCGGAGGTTTGATTATGTGCATTCAACATTTCATGTTTATTCATGTAGACTTAAACTTACGATAGACATATGAATTGCTAAACTTTTATTCTTAAACTTAATTGCGTGACGTGACTTATGTATTCTCACCAACTTCTAGTTGACCCCCCCCCCCCCCATTTTTACAACTCAACAGGAAATAATGATGCTTGAAGTCTAGAGCTAGCATGAGAAGATATTTGAAGTTCTACGCTTCGTTTGATTTTTGGATGTACTAGATTTCATTCAAGACATTTAATGTAATTCAATATTGTATTAAAGGATTATGTAAACATATGTATTACCATGAGCTACTGAACAATCATTCATACGTGACACCTCGATGTTTCCGCCATCGGTTGGGGTGTTACATAGACAAGCTAGAAGCACGGAAAATCCAACATAAGGCCATGCATTACCAAGTTTCAGAAGGTACATTATACAGGCGATCGTACTTGGGACCCCTTTTGAAATGTGTTGACGCAGAGAATGCAACATTCCTGGTCAAAGAGGTACACGAAGGAATTTGCGGCCTACATGCAGGCCCACGAATGGTGGTGGCGAAGCTCATGAACGCGGGATATAATTGGCCGGGCATGCATGTTGATGCCGTCAAAATACTCCGCAAGTGCCATGCATGTCAACGCCATGCCCCAAGCACACTGCGCCCCAAGAACGATTTAGTACCAGTCAAGATTTTGAACCCGATTTTTTACGAGTTCAAATGAGCCGACTTTCTTTTCTTTCTTGCGGGTTCAAAGGACCTGAATTTTTATTTTTATTTTTATTTTTATTTTGCGGGTTCAAAGGACCCGAATTTTCCTCTTTTTTGCGGGTTCAAATGACCTAACTTTCTTTTTCTTGCGGATTAAAAAAAACCCGACTTTTCTTTTCTTGCGGGTTCAAAGATGGGAACCCGACTTTTTCTTACGAGCTCAAAGATTTGAACCTGACTTTTCTTCTCGCGAGTTCAAAGAACTCGACTTTTCTTCTCTTGCGGGTTCAAAAATTAGAACCTGACTTTTTCTTCTTGCGGGTTCAAAGAACCCGACTTTTCTTTTTCTTGCGAGTTCAATGAACTCGACTTTAATTTTCGCGAGTTCAAAGGAACCAGACTTTTTCTTCTTGCGGGTTCAAAAAAATAATCCGACTTTTTTTTCTCGCGGGCTCAAAAGAACCCAACTTTTCTTCTTACGGGTTCAAGGAACCTGACTTTTCTTCTCGCGGGGTCAAGGAACCCGACTTTTTTTCTTGTTGGTTCAAGAAACCCGACTTTTCTTCTTGCAGGCTCAAAGGAACCCGACTTTTCTTCTTGCGGGTTCAAAGAACCCGCCTTTTCTTTTTCTTGCGAGTTCAAAGAACTCGACTTTTCATTTTTTTACAGGTTCAAAGAACCTGAATTTTGTTTTCTCGCGGGTTCAAAGATATAAACCCGACTTTTCTTTCTCGCGAGTCGAAAGACCCAACTTTTTTTGCGGGCTCAAAGGACCCTACTTTTCTCGCGGGCTCATAGATTTAAACCCGACTTCTCCATTTTTTTTTGTAGGAGAGTTGGTCTTTGATCTCCTCCATCTTGCTTCCACCCCCTCATTGCCTCCTCTATTTTTTTAATTCATCTCATTTCAAAAAAATAGAAAAACATTTTTTTTAGCAGATTGTTCCAGGATCAAGAACACTGCTCTGATACCATATAGAAATCAAGCATTGACCGTTGACTTTGATTGCATAATCATTGGAGGAGAAATTATCTTCAATAAAACCTTAAAACAATTAAAAGAATCAATATGTAAGGTGTATGTTTGTGTGTGTAACCACATGTGCTTCGCAGTAGGGTAATTTTTTTAAAGGATACTAGGAGACATGATAGCATGCTACGTTTTATATACCATGTGCAATTTGACCTACATGCTGGTATAAAAATTAGAAGTAGCGGTTTGACTCATTAGCAACTATCATTATACTAATAGTCCTACTCAATATGTTGAATGTGCCAAATCTAAGAGATTGCCGAGGAGTAAAGAAATCATAGGGACCTTTATAAGATCCACATTAAGAGGTTGGAACGACTCATATCTAATTAACTTGCAAAAAAGCACACCTATAACTTTTCCCACATGATAAAAGCAATGTAATACAACTACTAATCAAATGCACTATAAATTTCTATCAGTGTTGAAAATATTCCACATAAGGCATCACAATCTGTGAACTTCATAGACGTGCACATGTCGCTTTTTTTCCCTAGGAACCGAGCCAGTTACAAACCGGCTCGTGTTTGGTGCCGGTTCGTGTCCGAATCGGTTTTGGTTCGGTTCGGCCCCGGTTTCGCCGGTTTAAAAGACCGGGTTTGATTCGGTTTGGTTCGGTTTGGGTTAGTGAACCAGTTTGTCACACCCTCAAATTTTCATTGCGGGGTTTATACCGCGAGGCACATGACATACCAGGATCCCATAGCCATAAGTCATATGAACGAACTCTAAATGCCCAAACTATTTAGTTCATTTTCAAAAAAAAAAAAAACATGTTTAGTTAAGCTGCGGAAGCGTAAACCAAATTTAAACCCTTTAAAACCATGCGCAAAACAACGCGCCCAAATTAAAACCATATGAAAAAAAATGTAAAAGCATAATATGTAATTTAGGTGTATGCCCAAGACCCCAAATGCAGTGAAGTGTGCAGTGCTTTCTAATCCTGGCACCGGAAGCTAACTACCTGCAAAAGCATGTATATCGTGGGTCAACAAACAATGTTGGTGAATTCACTAAGTAAAGAAAATGAGTAAGTAAATGCGCTGGTTTCTAAAACCATGTAACCAAGTAAAAGCGTAGGTCTCCCATACCACGTAACAACAAGTATTAAGTAATCGAAAGCGTAGGTCTCCCAGACCCAAATGTTCAAGTGTTATCAGTTTAAGCGTGTCAGGAGTAGCTAACCCACTCATTGCAACTAAACAGTATTATTGGGACACCTTCAGTAATATAAGAATTTGCCTCAATAACTTCCCGTCGATGTGAGCTCTTGGGGAAAATTCCCAAAGGTCCTGGGTATTCAGGACCAATACGTTGTTGTATACCCGCAGATATTGTGTCTATCAACACTAGTTCTCAAATGTGGTCAGAAGTTCATGTCCATGCTCCCAGCATCGCAAACATGAGGTTGCTGCACAACCTAATAGCGCTATCAACTAATACCCCGTTCGCTCCCAGCAATTAACCCAATAATATGCAAGGACTTTTCAAGTGATAGAGTGTTTAGTTCACAAAGGACCAATAAGTATTAAACTGATCAAAGCGCGATCCTCCCCGAGGATCCGTAACGAAAACCCGACCCACTACAGGAGTCCAAACATGAGTAGTCCCAAACTGGGTTAGAAAACGTTTACCAAAGATGTCTCACCCTGAGACGCATGCTTTTGAGAAAAAGTAGTGAAACTCACCTTAGTATGCAAGCAAATAAATCCAAACTCCAATGTAGGGTGTGCTACTGACTCCCTAGTACATGTGTCACTAAGTAAGTATATGTATAATACCATTACACCATATAACCCGTTTGTCCAAGACGTTTAAATGTTTCAAAAGCGTGTGAGTGACACCTAGTGATTCTACATGCATAAGTAAACCCTACGGACCCGTTGGTGAATATGTTGGTTACCATCAGTTTTACACTTCATATGCATCTCATATAAGTGCCCATTCAAGTACATATCAAACACATACCACATAGGACTCCAATTAGTCACATAAACACAAAATACACAATCTGCGTTTTTAGGACAGATTGTGCGTCACCAAAACTAATTTATTTAAAATACTAGATCAGTGAGTTAAACTCCCAAATTTTTACTGAATATTCTTTGGGATTCATTTAATAACCCATATTTTTGTTTTGTCTCAAAACCAAACACAAAAGTTATTAAAATTTGTACAACACAGCTATGTCCAGAAAATTTCCATAACAGGTCAGTTTAGTAGAAAAATTCCTAATATCGTGTATTCATCCAAATGGGATGAATCCACTTGGAAAAGCCGAGTTTTTCCAATGTTGACTTGCTGAAAAATTTCATAACTTAATTCTTTATAAAACCCGAGTTATGATTGTTTAAAGTTGACTCAGTTTGTTGATCTGAAATTCTGATATGACCTCTTAACCAATAAAATTCCAAAAACTACTCAAACGAAGTCTAAATCGGACGATTTTGCCCATTAAGAAATGCTAAGACCATGTACATTACAACCATGCCAAGAACACATCAAAACAATAACTTCTAACCCACGTAACAGACCCTACAAGTTAACTTTCAGATTATGTCTAAGTTTCAATCATGCAATAACATCATTTATCTTGAACCCTAGTTGCATACTATCGATCAACAACGGCAAATAAATATTCTACAACATCTATAAGACATTATCTGACCATAACCTAGCAAAAATTCATGTATATATTATCATTCACAAACGCTAGTTATCTAAAACATCAAGAACACACATGATCATGCAAAACACATAACATTCATTACATAACAATATGCTTGACCCTTTTAATCTTCATAATCATCATGTTTTAACTTTTATAAAATACTTTCAGACCTGGACAAACATGGTTTTGATGTTTTAAAACAATTTAAAGAAGATTAAAACACAAGAGAATGAAGATTATACCACAAGCACTTCAAAACAATCAATCGAATGCTCTCCAAGCTTCCCGATCGATGTTCTTGAGCTTTTGCAGGTGTTTAGGGGTTAATAATTCGTAAGGAGGCAGTAGGGGGCGATTAGGGTTGAGTTTAGAGGTTGCATGGGGCTTAAGAGTGTTTAAATAGTGGATTAAGGCGATTAGGCTTCGTCAGATCTCCGTGAGCGCCTCGCTCGGAGCCTGTGAGCGCCCCGCTCACAGATCCCGGCCCGCTCCAGGTGGCCTGCTTCGTTGTACGGCATGTTTTCTTTCGATGTTTTCGCTATTTTAGACCCTAACAAGTGTAACCCCATGTGTTAAGACCCCAACCATCCTACCGGTCCACACATTACTATTTTTATTAATGCTTTCGGTTTAAGTTCATGTAACCACATATAATTTGCACACTGTTTCACAAAGTTTCATAGAAGCACATAATTGCATTCAATCTCAAACAATTACTTTACAACTATCTTGTTTATCAATTCACCAACGTCCGGGGTTCACTACTCATGTAAATAGTTTGGTAATTCCTCGAAGTACCACTTCATGCAGTTATTAACCTAATATTGTGCAGCTTGTGACTTATCTAGCTAACCCTAGTTAACTAGAATGCATAAAAAGTATGTACAAGTAACCAGAGTCTAGTTAAAGTGTTAACCTGAAATTACGGGGTATCACACAGTTCATGCACACACTTTTTTTTTTTTTAAAGAAAAGGCATCACAATTTTTTTTCCGTAAAGTTCGACTTTAATTGATTCTTATAACCTTTTTAAGGTGTATAGGTGTATAGGTATGTGTAGAAACCTTTTTGTATAATTTTGTTATATATAAATTTTTTTATATAAAATTGCAATTTTTTTTAATAAATTGTAGCAATTACTTAATTTTGTATGATACCCTTCTCAAATGCTTTATAATATAGTATAGATTATAGATTATACATATAGATTAATGCAAATCGGAGGTTATGATAAAAGAATGTGTACAAGTAGGTTTTGCATGAAGAGTAAAAAGAGAAAAATTACATAACATTTGGGTTTTAAGCACGGGACTTTTCTTATGCCATCTTAAAATTCATGTAAAATGACATTTGTAGATGTTGAAATTATGATAGTAATTCATATGTTTGGATTATTAATTCTAAGTTTGGCCTTTCATTTGTGGGCTTGTTATACTTGGCCCAATGGTTTTGAGTATTATTATTTTGGCCCATGCATGTGGCCTATATCAGCTTATATTAGCTCGTGTTATATACACGAGTTTGTTGAGATATTTGTTACAGGTTTTTGTCTCAACCGTTGGATGAAGTTTGATCTAAGGGTCCTGATTGTTTGCACACGGATCGAAGGAGAGCTGCTATAAAAGGATTGTTTTGTTATTCGTGCTTATTCAGTCTTCGTCTAGGGTTTTCGTCTAGGGTTTCATGTTATTGTTTTTCTATATTGTTATTATTCTTCTTTACACAGAAGAATAGGGTTTGTGTTCTGGAGTTATATCCAGAGGTCTTGAGGTTATCAATCTGTGATAACCAGGTGTTGATCGTCTGTTCGATCGTTGGTCTTTTAGTCTGTAACTCTTCGTTTCATTATTGTACTTATAAGTATATAGTATCAACTGATCTAAACAACTAGTTGATTACTATAGTTATTGATTTAGGATCTCACTAGTTTGTAAGATTCAGGGTTATTGGGGGGAGTTTTTCAGGTTTGGGTTAAATAAGATTTTCGTCACCGTTTTGTCGCATAAACCTTGTGTTCTATGTTATGAGTTTATGTTGGCTCAATATTATTGCATTGTTGTGTCGTTGGATCTATAAAATTTTACAGTAGACATGTTTTCTACTTTATAATGTAGTATAGTATAGATAAATAAATATAATGTTATAATAGTATTGCAAATCCCATTATTAGAGCACCCATAATGATAGAGGTGGTTTGGAACCATCTTATCATGACACATTTATTCAAATCACAACTATTTCACTCAATTTTTCATACAACCATAAATCATTTCAAACTTTGGTCTCATGACTTACTTTTTTCCTTTTATTGAATTTGCACCCAAGCACAAAAAAACCTTTTATTTATTTATTCAAAAAGTACAATATGACCCATCATATTGCAAACCCAACCCGTCCGTTCTGCCAGACCACTCCCATCTGAACCTCCAACCGGACTACTCCTACACTGTTAGTGGTCTGGGTCCGGTTTGCTCAAGTCCACTCCCACCAGACTGTCCAAAGAGCTCCTACACTATCTTTCAACTTAAACTTCTTTTTTCTTTCTGCAAAATTTCGAGTTTACTCATTTTCATACCTTTACTTGGAAATTAAACTATTTTTTACATGGGAATTTTTATATATGTGTTGGTATAAAACAAATCAATATACGTTTCAACTTATACATTTTTTTTTGGAAAATTTCGAGTTTACACCTTTCGTACCTTTACTTGGAAAAAACTATTCTTTACCTGCGAATTTTTATATATGTATCGGTATAAATACGAGTTGTCTATGTTTGAACTTAAACTTTTTTTTTTCTTTTGAAAAACGATAAATGTCAAATATAATACGTTTTCGTACTTATTTTATATGCGCTTTCAATTGGTCCACGTTTTAACGTCGATTTTGTTTCGAACCGAGTTAAAATCATTGTGTTCTACACTTTTTAGTAACCGTCTTTGACGCATTGTGTTTTACAAATTTTGGGTGTAGTGTATTATGTCTTATGTTTTGTGTTTTTCCTATTTGAAAATGTCGGTGGGGTTTCCCACTGACAATTCTAACTCCCTAACTTTGTCATTTGTTATTTTTAGCCCTTTTACATGGAAAGCAAACTATTTTTTACATATGAATTTTTATATATTTGCCGATATAAATACAAGTTTGTCTATGTTACGATTTAAACTCTTATTTACTTTTGAAAATTTTTGACTTTACCCCTTTTGGTACCTTACCCTTCCTTGAAAAAAAAAAGTTATTATTTTTGTATTCCTATCCTCCATCTCTGCCATTTTTCATTTTTATCCCCTTTACTTGGAAAAAAAAAAGTATTTATTTTACGTGTAAATTTTTGTATATCAGCCGGTATAAATACGAGTTCGTCTACGTTTCAACTTAATTTTTTTTCTTTTAGCAAAATTTCGAGTTCACCCCTTTTCGTACGTTTACTTGGAAAAGAAACTAATTTTTTACCTGAGAAATTTAAAATATGTTTCGGTATAAAACGAATCGGTATACGTTTCAACTAATACTTTTTTTTTTTGGAAAATTTTGAGTTTACACCTTTCATACTTTTACTTGCATTTTTTTTACGTGCGAATTTTTATATAATTTTTTTAGTGTGTCACCTTTAGCGGGATTCAGGGAGTGTGGGTTCGTGGCGGGCCAAGCCGTACTTAGAGCAGAGTCGAACAAGGTGACAAAGCACGCTAAAGCGTGCGAGGATAACCAACATGCTTTTGTCCCTTTGGCCTTTGACACTTTTGGCTCATTGGCGCCGGAAGCGATCAGATTTCTGACAAGAGTCCAGCGGGTGGTCCACAGCAACTTCTCGACTCCCCAGGGGCGAGGATTTGTTTTCTCTAGATTAGGGTTCTCTATCCAGAAAGGGGTGGCGGCGCAGCTTGTTGCCCGCCTACCTGCTATTCTTATGTAATTTGCCTCTTTTGTTGAAATGGAATAGACTCTACTTAAAAAAAAAAAAAAAAAACAAAAAATGTCAAATATAATTCGTTTCGTACTTATTTAACGTGTGCTTCCAAGTGGTCCACGTATCTACACTTTTTAGTAGCCGCTTTTGAGGAATGGTGTTTTAAAAATTCAGTAGGGATGTTAATTGAACTACAATAATTTTTAAAGCACTAAAGTGTCAATATCTTAAACCAAACCAAACCAAACCAAACCAAACCAAACCAAAACCCAAAAACCCTGAAACACTTCACTCTAGTGCACCTGCTTCATCATCGCCTCCATCCACAACTCAATAGGTAATTATCCCCAATAATAATATTTAAAAACATTCAGTGTAACCAGCAATGCAATCGAATGTTACTGTTTAATTCTAGGTCATCAACAGAGCTTTATATCCAATTTTAATCATAATAGACATAGCTTACATTTCAGTTTTACATCGTTAGGTTATTATTTTTATATTTAGAGTCAATTCCAGCAATAAATTTGTTAATTGATACCTTATGTTATAAAAACACTATAAATTACTTCAAGTGTTTATTAAAGTACTAGTGGTGTGCATGAGGTCAGTTCGGTTTTTTTGTCAACGAATTCTTTGGTTATTGGTTTGTGTTAACTGATCGGTTTTCGGTTTGTCACGAAACTAAAGAATATAAGATATATCCTGTCATGTTTTGTAAATAGAATTGCTTCAAGACGAACGGAATGGCTTTTGTTCTTGAAGTGCCTGTGACTCTACTTGGACGTCGGCAGAATCTTGTTTCAGTTTCATCAAGTAGAAGAGCATCAACATATGCTAGTTTTAGTAGAACACAAAGGCGTGTATTCTCAATATCAGCTACACTAAACACGCCGGTTCAGAGCATTGATGACAAGAATCTAGTTCGTGCTAGTGATATTGCTCTTCCGATCATGGTATGGTGCAGGATTCAATTGCTAGCTTACATTGTTTTGTTTTTTAAGCTGGTTTTAATTTACTTGTGAATCTGTGTAGGTCAATAGTTGTATGGGTAAAATGGGTCAGGCGGTTATTGAAGCAGGAATATCTGCAGGGCTTCATGTTGTTCCAGCATCATTCGGCATTGAAAGTGATGCTGGGAAAACAATTCAAGTGGGAGGGAAAGATATTCAAGTGCACGGTCCGGCTGATAGAGAGACCGCTCTTGCATCGCTTGTTGAAGAATATCCTAATCTCATAGTTGTGGACTTTACAGTACCTAATGCCGTTAACGGTAAACATACAATCTTTTGATACTTAGGTGTCATATATACAGGTGTAAACGAACTGAGACGAGCCCTAACTCTGCTCGCTTTTTGTTCAGTTATTTTATTTTTATAGATATGTAACTATTTTCATTTACCTTTATTATTTAATATTATAAATGACATATTATGCAAGTATTTTGTTATCTTTATTATAATATAAGTTATATATTTATATAGATAGTAAGCTTATTTAGGCTCATGAGCGTATGCAAGTTCGGATCTGAAGCTCAGCCTCGAGCCCATTCGTTAAATGAGCATCAATTTAGGCTTGAGCTCGAGTTCGTTTAAGATCGGCTCGATTTGACCTTTTAGCGAGTTGATCTCAAGTAGCTTAGTAGTGGCTCTCTCGTTTACATCTCTAGTCATGTCATTGTCATCTACATTAGCATATTAGTTTATTGCCTCTGCAATTATATATCTGCAGATAATGCCGAGTTATATTGCAAAAGCGGAGTGCCTTTTGTTATGGGAACCACCGGTGGAGATAGGGATCTTTTGTATAAAACTGTGGAAGACGCGAAACTTTATGCTGTGATCTCCCCTCAAATGGGGAAACAGGTGAATAATGTCTATGGTATCGTTTGTTGAATAATGAATGTACTTGTTGCTTTACCTTTCACAGGATATTTATGTCACCTGGTTATTTGTTTTGTTAAGGTTGTGGCGTTTCTGGCAGCCATGGAAATTATGGCCAAGCAATTTCCTGGAGCATTCTCCGGATATACACTAGAGGTACTTGTCTCCATATGCTCTTACTGATTCCAGATAAGTAGCGTGTTTGGTGTAGTGGCTGGATGTGGATACCATATAAAAAAGCTTTACTAGTCCCATTCGTTAGCAGGGTTTCGGTGGGGGCCTTGTGTTTTCTAGTTATGGTTTTCGCAATTATATATATAAAAAATAGACCATATGTGATAATATGCCGAAATTGCTAGTGAACTGGAATTCTTGGTTTCTGTATACCTGTTTAGAGTTTAGACGCTATAGTGTCAGTGATACGATACTATATATTTGTCTTAAAGTCTTTGTTTAAGAAGTTTCCTGCTTGTAGGGGCGGACCTAGTGTATAACTAGGTGCCGCGTCTGTTGCTGCTCCACTTCGCGCGCGTAGTGGAAAATTAGTGGAAATTTTGTTTTTTTTTTACGAAATTTGGAAAACGTTGCTACTAAAATGAAAAAAATGAAAAACGTTACTACTGAAATTCATTTCTAGATCCGCCACTGCCTGCTTGGTTAGTTGTTCGTTTTTTGAAAACCTTACAGGTGATGGAATCTCATCAAGCCACAAAACTGGATACATCTGGAACAGCGAAGGCCGTCATCTCATGTTTTCAGGAACTTGGAGTCTCCTTTGACATGGATCAGGTATGTTCATGATATAACACCTTTTTTTCTCCATAATACGTGATTTGAGACTAAATCTTGACAAAATACTTATGTTCATGACATAACAATATCTTTTGCCCAATTGTCATCGTAGCATATCATGTTATCCACTTATCCCACATGAATTAATATATTTATATGTTTTTTATTTTAAATTTTAAACATTTTTCAACTCATTATCAGGTACAATTAATACGCGATCCAAGACAACAGATTGAAATGGTTGGTGTTCCTGAGGAGCACATCAATGGGCATGCATTCCATATGTATCACCTCACATCTCCAGACGGAACGTAAGTTTTTGACTTTTACTTTTATGTTTGAAATCTTCATCACGTACAATCTGATTTTTCGTTTTGACTTTTCGTATTTGTAGAGTTTCTTTCGAGTTTCAGCACAATGTTTGTGGGAGATCAATCTATGCAGAAGGTGCTATTGATGCTGCACTTTTTCTCGCTAAGAAGGTATGCTAAATAACAAATACATTGTAGCAAAAATACCCTTAAACAATACCCTTTATAACATCGTTAAATCATCCAATCTTTTCCTTCGAGAGAGATCACGACACATTGACATCTAATATGTTACCATCTACGTGTTTGGATTTGGGTTCATAAACCGTTGAAACCAACCAAATGGCCGAAACCAATGCAAGTTGACCTGTTCAGCCATCAAAACTAACAATTTTGGAAAAAAATATAGTTCAAACCATCAAAACTAAACTATTAGTTCGCCAAACAGCTAAAACCGACAGACCTGTGCAGCCTGGTGATTTTAGAGGGTGTTATTCTCTCATCTCACAAATACGTGATGTTATTCACAAAATTGTTCGTTTTCATCCTTTATGTATTTGTTCTTTAAATAAACCTAATCTGTCAAACACCTAAACAAGTAAAGCACATCCATCAATCCAATCCAGGGCGTTCTATTGTAGTCTATTATCTTATTATCTAATCTCTGTGATTGAAAATTTGAAATGCAGATCCAATCAAAAGCTGATAAGAAGATATATGACATGATTGATGTCTTGCGCGAGGGTAGCATGCGTTGAGAGGCGACATGTATTATCTATCGGTTTAGATGAGGTTAGTCGTTACGGAAAGTGTTGTGGAAGTTGTTCATCCTTTTTTGTGTTAGCAGTTAGCTTACTCCCCTGTTTCTAGGTTACTTTTGCAAGTTATGTAGTGATTTATGCAGGGAGTTTTGCTGTATTTATTTTTTGGAATGCAGGATGATGAAACCATCAAAGATTGTAACCCACATTTCCTCAACCTATGGGACTTGGATGCTGTTTTTTAGTTTAATGATATGTGATGATCTTCTATTTTCCTTGAGATTTTTTAATCTTGGACCAATGCTCACTACTAGAAAAGTGGCATTTTGCAACAAAATTTTCTTACGAAAAAAAAATGCGTCACAAATCAAAATTGTGACGCATTTGCAACAAAACTTGATGTTAGAAAAAACCACCGCTTCCTACACATTTGTTATGTATTTTCAACGCATTTCCTACGAAAATATGGTGTAGGAAATTTGTGACCCATTTTCTACGCAACTTCCTAAGTATTTGTAGATATATTGTGTCGCAAATTTGCTAAAAAAATTATAGTTTTTTTTTTTTTTTTTTGTCGTCACAAATAAGTAGCAACTTTTTTAAAATTTATGACATTTTTTTTCGTAAGAAAAATTTTGTAGCAAAATGCCACTTTTCTAGCAGTGGCTTTACAGGAGGGTTACTATGGACATACCATTTTGTTAACACCTTTATTTTTCACTAATAAAACTATACCGTGAAACGAACTTAAGACCCTACATTGTTTGTGAGCTTTGGCCCTTGGTTGTACTGTCTAACCACACCAGTCACCATTTATCGTCTACCTTGTGGCCGCCACTTGTGACACCCACACCTTTCACTTCACTCAAATACACACTTTTAGTCTCTCACTTATTTTAAAATTTTACTTTCAACCTTGTACTTTAAAATATTAGAAAATCACACGATTTAATTAAATTTATAATCTTACAACGGGTCATTTTCACGTTTTATACTTACGCATACACCGATCAATTGTCAAATTAATGTTATTATATTTTGTGGTTTGAACTTTGTATTTGTGTTTAAAATTAATCTCTTTTTCTGCTTTTGAATGTCTGTTGATTTTAAATTAATAAAATGTTAAGAAGCATAAATTAAGGAAACAAATTTTTTTTTTGAAAAATTGTTGTTTGGAATAATTTGGATTATTCGGATATCCGTTTGGAATATTCAGATTTATACAAATTCGATCTGAATTGGATTCGGATGCATTTTGAGCGGATGGGTATACATCCTATTCGGATTATATCGGATTTCAGATAGGATCCTAAAATTTCAAAATCCGAATAATCCGATCGGAATAATCCAAATAATCTGTTATCCGATCCGATGAACACCTCTTGTTAAAAGTACCAAAAAAAACACATTGAAACTCTATCTTTCACGATATTATAACTTTAAATTTTCTTTTTTGAACTATTCTAGTTATCCGTTTCTAATAATCGCTTGTTATATTCCTTATTAATCAAATGGTTGTTTTATTAGTTTAATTAAAAAAGAAATTCTGAAAAGAAATTATTATAAATTATGTACGTGATTGAAAAGGAATCTCACTATAGCGTGAAAGTTGGTTAATATGGTCACTTTAACTGTCTATAAAAGTTCAATGTTTCTGAGTCATCTATATATTGAACTAGTGTTGTACGTTCTTCAAACGTTCGTAACCATTTCTCTCAAACTATTAAGCTTACTAATTGTTTCGTTTGATGGTTTAGCAAAATTGTTGAGATAACGAAAACCACTTGCTTTTTAGTAGTCTTCTTGGTATTGATCTGCATTACTATTGCCATATCCCCTATTGCTTTCTGCATGCCAAAGGGTAATGCTAGTTTGAACGTTTTATAGTCATTTTCTAATAACACGTATTTATTGTTTTATCTTTTTCTTGTTTTACAGATATTAATTTAAAGCCAATAATTGTGAGCTTTTCACCGTATCGTTGCGAAGAAAATATATGTTCAATTGAGTGCGTGAAGAGAGTCCCAGTAAATGCACACTTATTAGACTACTGTTGTTGTCGGGCTGACATTTGTGTTTGTTGCTTACTTGACTACTAGGTCTTGCTTACATCAACATAGGGGTGTTAAAAAAATCCAAAATTTGAAAAAATCCGAAATCCGAACCAAAATCCGAAAAACCGAACAGAATTCTTATTTGGATATTTGGATGGATTCGATCCGAATCCGAATTACTTATTCCGACATACCATTTTGTTAACACCTTTATTTTTCACTAATAAAACTATACCGTGAAACGAACTTAAGACCCTACATTGTTTGTGAGCTTTGGCCCTTGGTTGTACTGTCTAACCACACCAGTCACCATTTATCGTCTACCTTGTGGCCGCCACTTGTGACACCCACACCTTTCACTTCACTCAAATACACACTTTTAGTCCCTCACTTATTTTAAAATTTTACTTTCAACCTTGTACTTTAAAATATTAGAAAATCACACGATTTAATTAAATTTATAATCTTACAACGGGTCATTTTCACGTTTTATACTTACGCATACACCGATCAATTGTCAAATTAATGTTATTATATTTTGTGGTTTGAACTTTGTATTTGTGTTTAAAATTAATCTCTTTTTCTGCTTTTGAATGTCTGTTGATTTTAAATTAATAAAATGTTAAGAAGCATAAATTAAGGAAACAAATTTTTTTTTTGAAAAATTGTTGTCTGGAATAATTTGGATTATTCGGATATCCGTTTAAAATATTCAGATTTATACAAATTCGATCTGAATTGGATTCGGATGCATTTCGAGCGGATGGGTATACATCCTATTCGGATCATATCGGATTTCAGATAGGATCCTAAAATTTCAAAATCCGAATAATCCGATCGGAATAATCCAAATAATCTGTTATCTGATCCGATGAACACCTCTTGTTAAAAGTACCAAAAAAACACATTGAAACTCTATCTTTCACCATACTATAACTTTAAATTTTCTTTTTTGAACTATTCTAGTTATCCGTTTCTAATAATCGCTTGTTATATTCCTTATTAATCAAATGGTTGTTTTATTAGTTTAATTAAAAAAGAAATTCTGAAAAGAAATTATTATAAATTATGTACGTGATTGAAAAGGAATCTCGCTATAGCGTGAAAGTTGGTTAATATGGTCACTTTAACTGTCTATAAAAGTTCAATGTTTCTGAGTCATCTATATATTGAACTAGTGTTGTACGTTCTTCAAACGTTCGTAACCATTTCTCACAAACTATTAAGCTTACCAATTGTTTCGTTTGATGGTTTAGCAAAATTGTTGAGATAACGAAAACCACTTGCTTTTTAGTAGTCGTCTTGGTATTGATCTGCATTACTATTGCCATATCCCCTATTGCTTTCTGCATGCCAAAGGGTAAAGCTAGTTTGAACGTTTTATAGTCATTTTCTAATAACACGTATTTATTGTTTTATCTTTTTCTTGTTTTACAGATATTAATTCAAAGCCAATAATTATGAGCTTTTCACCATATCGTTGCAAAGAAAATATATGTTCAATTGAGTGCGTGAAGAGAGTCCCAGTAAATGCACACTTATTAGACTACTGTTGTTGTCGGACTGACATTTGTGTTTGTTGCTTACTTGACTACTAGGTCTTGCTTACATCAACATAGGGGTGTTAAAAAAAATCCAAAATTTGAAAAAATCTGAAATCCGAACCAAAATCCGAAAAACCGAACCGAATTCTTATTTGGATATTTGGATGGATTCGATCCAAATCCGAATTACTTATTCCGACATACCATTTTGTTAACACCTTTATTTTTCACTAATAAAACTATACTGTGAAACGAACTTAAGACCCTACATTGTTTGTGAGCTTTGGCCCTTGGTTGTACTGTCTAACCACACCAGTCACCATTTATCGTCTACCTTGTGGCCGCCACTTGTGACACCCACACCTTTCACTTCACTCAAATACACACTTTTAGTCCCTCACTTATTTTAAAATTTTACTTTCAACCTTGTACTTTAAAATATTAGAAAATCACACGATTTAATTAAATTTATAATCTTACAACGGGTCATTTTCACGTTTTATACTTACGCATACACCGATCAATTGTCAAATTAATGTTATTATATTTTGTGGTTTGAACTTTGTATTTGTGTTTAAAATTAATCTCTTTTTCTGCTTTCGAATGTCTGTTGATTTTAAATTAATAAAATGTTAAGAAGCATAAATTAAGGAAACAAAATTTTTTTTTGAAAAATTGTTGTTTGGAATAATTTGGATTATATATCCGTTTGGAATATTCAGATTTATACAAATTCGATCTGAATTGGATTCGGATGCATTTCGAGCGGATGGGTATACATCCTATTCGGATCATATCGGATTTCAGATAGGATCCTAAAATTTCAAAATCCGAATAATCCGATCGGAATAATCCAAATAATCTGTTATCCGATCCGATGAACACCTCTTGTTAAAAGTACCAAAAAAACACATTGAAACTCTATCTTTCACGATACTATAACTTTAAATTTTCTTTTTTGAACTATTCTAGTTATCCGTTTCTAATAATCGCTTGTTATATTCCTTATTAATCAAATGGTTGTTTTATTAGTTTAATTAAAAAAGAAATTCTGAAAAGAAATTATTATAAATTATGTACGTGATTGAAAAGGAATCTCGCTATAGCGTGAAAGTTGGTTAATATGGTCACTTTAACTGTCTATAAAAGTTCAATGTTTCTGAGTCATCTATATATTGAACTAGTGTTGTACGTTCTTCAAACGTTCGTAACCATTTCTCTCAAACTATTAAGCTTACTAATTGTTTCGTTTGATGGTTTAGCAAAATTGTTGAGATAACGAAAACCACTTGCTTTTTAATAGCCTTCTTGGTATTGATCTGCATTACTATTGCCATATCCCCTATTGCTTTCTGCATGCCAAAGGGTAATGCTAGTTTGAAAGTTTTATAGTCATTTTCTAATAACACGTATTTATTGTTTTATCTTTTTCTTGTTTTACAGATATTAATTCAAAGCCAATAATTGTGAGCTTTTCACCGTATCGTTGCAAAGAAAATATATGTTCAATTGAGTGCGTGAAGAGAGTCCCAGTAAATGCACACTTATTAGACTACTGTTGTTGTCGGACTGACATTTGTGTTTGTTGCTTACTTGACTACTAGGTCTTGCTTACATCAACATAGGGGTGTTAAAAAAATCCAAAATTTGAAAAAATCCGAAATCCGAACCAAAATCCGAAAAACCGAACCGAATTCTTATTTGGATATTTGGATGGATTCGATCCGAATCCGAATTACTTATTGATGTATTGCAAAATACATCTGTTTTCGGTCTATAGTTTATATTATTTTCGAGTCAGTTTGTGTCGTTTTTGTGGTATTTTCGTATTCTATTTAGTATTTTGTGTTGCACAGGAGTCCGGGCAAGAAAGGAAGTAAAATGGAGCTTAAACGAGAAAAAACGAGCCTCCGGACGAGTCGCGGTTGATCGGGAAGTCGAAAAAAGAAAAAAATGAAAAATTATGTCTCGTCACGCTACGTGACGGGAAAGAGCACATCTGGTCACGCGACGTGACGGATTCCCCCTGATCCTGAAGCTGGTCACGCTACGTGACCACATCACCTGAAGCCCGTCACGCTATGTGACGGGAGTAAAAACGTGAAAAACTTGGTTTTTGGCCCAATTTCGATATTAAAAACCCTAGAACGGCCATGAATGGTTTGGATCTTCACTTTTGACATATTGGAGCTGCTCTGGAGCACTAGGAGGTGAGAAAAAGGCGAAGGGTCAAGATTTTGAGCATTGGGATTGAGAGATTCGGGTTTTAATCATTCGGTTTCTTCATTCCTTTGTTCTTTTGAATTGCAAACTATGTTTCTTGAACTTAGAATTGATTTTATTCTTGTTTTGAACATGTTTCTTGGCTAGACTTTCATTACTACTTAGGTTATGATGAATACTCATGATTGAATGAACGTTTTTTATGGTTTTTTTGGAACTTAGACTATGGGTTGATGATTTAGTAAAGACTTTGATTATTTTTTATCTGGTGTATATGCGTACTTAGTTTTGTTCAATTGATAATTATTTACTTCACATGCGTTTTTGTGAATGTCTTTCATGTATGAATGCATGTTAGGTTGTGGACTTTGTGTTAGCAACTAGTTTATGGTAAATTGCTAGTGTTTTCCATAGGAGTGGTTTTTATTGATTGGGTAGTTCTAGGTATTCTTCCAATTCCAATAGCTGTAAGGTGCGGGATTGTCGATATGTCTAGGGTGTTAAATTGCTAGATTTAGATGCTTTGTAAGAAGATCTTCCTAGTTTCCTTACCACTACTTGCGTATCGAGTCAGGTCAGGTTTTCTATAGTTACCCCTTGCACTTTTAGTGTAGTGAGGCTTTCGCGCTGTAAGGTAGACTGTCTAGCGGTACTTTATCATCAGAGTAGGTAAGCCTGTAAGGGTAACCTCTCAATCGGTAGTTTAACGGCTTATAGGTAACCTTAGGTTTCTCCTTGAGAAGGGTCGAGGGTCCTCTAGTTTATCCTGTAAGTTTAGTATCTGAAGATCCCGGTTCCATAGCTAGTTCCATAACCATATAAGTTCGTCAGTCATGAGTAGGATTCTAACCTAGGTAGTATTTCCACCATCATTTGAATTTGGTTCAGCTCGGTTCACGTCTTAAGTTCAGTTTAGTTTATTTTAGTTAAGCTTTATTTTTCTTGAATTTAGTTTTAGTAAACCCCCTCTAAAATAATAAATAGTTTTATTTCAGTTTTAGATAAGTTTTCAAGTCTAGTTACCGTTTTCCATTAGAGTCCTGTGGGTTCGATATCCGGACTTACTGTAGCTTTACTAGAGTCGATAGGTTCACTTGCCTGTCAGTAGTTTAGTTTTAGAGAGTCTAGAGTATTACTAGGTGTCTAGTTTTAGGTTTAATTTAGTTATTTTTATTAAACTACTTTCAGCACATCACTTATTCCGATATCGGACGGGATACGAATTCTATAATTGAAAAATTCGGAAAATTCGGATTGTTCAGATATCCGAATAGACCGAATAAGCTTCAATTGAGTTTTAGTAAGAGAACAACTATTTTTTGAAAATTAGTTCAACCCATGAAGCATGATACCAATAGTTGACCCTAATTCTTTAACATTGCCCATCTATGTGGACTAGTTGATTAGGTTTCGTGATGCTTGATTTTGTGTTAAGGTTAAATTTTGAAGTTTGATTTTGTGTTGAGGTTTACGTTTTGAAGACTATATTTTGAAGTTTAAACTTTGTATTTGTGTTTAAGACAAATCTCTTTTTCCGCTTTCGTATGTTTATTGATTTCAAATTAATAAAATGTTAAAAACCATAAATTAGGGAAAATTATAAAAATTGAAAAATTGTTGTTTTGTCATAATATGGATTATTCGGATATCCTTTGAATTATTTGGAATTATCCGAATCCGATCTGAATTGAATTCGGATGTATTTGGATCGGATGAGTATACATCCAATTCGGATCGGATCGGATTTCGGAGATGTTTCTAAAATTTCAAAATCAAAATAATCCGATCCGAATAATCCAAATAACCCGTTATCCGATCCGATGAACACCCCTAGTTAAAAGTACCCTGAAAAAAAAAAAAACACATTGAAACTCTATCTTTGACTGGACCTTAACTTTAAATTTACTTTTTTGAACTACTCCAGTTATTCGTTTCTAATAATTGCTTGTTATTTTCCTTATTAATCAAATGGTTGTTAGTAGTTTAATTAAAAAAGAAATTCTTAAAAGAGATTATTTTTAATAATGTACGTGATTGAAATGGAATCTAGCTATAGCGTGAAAGTTGGTTAGTTAACAAAATATGGTCACTTTAAATGTCTATAGAAGTTCAATTTTTCTCAATCATCTATATATTGAACTAGTGTTGTAGGTTTTTCAAACTTTTGTAACCATGTCTCTTAAACTATTAAGCTTACTAGTTATTTTGTTTGATGGTTTAGCAAAATTGTTGGGATGACAAAAACCACTTGCCTTTTAATAGTTTTCTTGGTATTGATCTGCATTACTATTGCCATTTCCCTACTGCTTTTTGCATGCCAAAGGGTAATGCTAATTTGAAACGTTTTATTGTCACTTTCTGTTAACACGTATTTATTGTTTTTTCTTTTTCTTGTTTTACAAATATGAATTCAAAGCCAATAAGTGTGAGCTTTTCACCGTATCCTTGCAAAGGAAATATTTGTTCAATTTAGTGCGTGAGGAGAGTCCCAGTTAAAGCACACTTATTAGACTACTCTTGTTGTCGGACCGACATTTGTGTTTGTTGCTTACTTGACTACTAGGTCTTGCTTACACTATCATAGGGCTGTTCAAAAAATCCGAAAAAATCTGAAATCCGAATCTGAAAAAACCTATTCGAATTCTTATTTGGATATTCGGATGGATCCGATCCGAATCCTAATTACTTATTCGGATATTCGGATCTAATACGGATTCTAGAATTTAAAATCTCAGATTATTCGGATTGTTCGGAAATCCGAAGAAACCGAATAAGCTTCAATTGAGTTTTAGTAGGGGAACAACTATTTTTTTGAAAATTAGTTCAACCCATGAAGAATGATGCCAATACTTGACCCTAATTCTTCAACATCGCCCATCTTTGTGGACTACTTAATGTCACGTCTCGTGATGCTTGATTTTGTGTTAAAGGCTATATTTTGTAGTTTGATTTTTTGTCGAAGTTTACGTTTTGAAGAATATATTTTGAGGTTTGAACTTTGTATTTGTGTTTAAAACTAATCTCTTTTTCGGCTTTCGAATATGTATTGATTTTAAATTAATAAAATGCTAAGAAGCATAAATTAAGGAAAACTAAAAAAATTGAAATTGTTGTTTGAAATAATTTGGATTATTCGGATATCCGTTTGGAATATTCGGATTTATCCGAAACCGATCTTAATTGAATTCGGATGCATTTCGATCGGATGGGTTTACATCCTATTCGGATCATATTGGATTTCGGATATGTTCCAAAAATTTCAAAATCCGAATAATCCAAATAACCCGTTATCTGATCCGATGAACACCCCTTGTTAAAAGTACCAAAAAAAAAAAAAAAACCACATTGAAACTCTATCTTTGACCAGACCTTAACTTTAAATTTTCTTTTTTGAACTTTTCTAGTTATCCGTTTCTAATAATCGCTTGTTATATTCCTTATTAATCAAATGGTTGTTTTATTAGTTTAATTAAAAAAGAAATCCTGAAAAGAAATTATTATAAATTATGTACGTGATTGAAAAGGAATCTAGCTATAGCGTGAAAGTTCGTTAATATGGCCACTTTAACTGTCTATAAAAGTTCAATGTTTCTGAGTCATCTATATATTGAACTAGTGTTGTACGTTCTTCAAACGTTCGTAACCATTTCTCCCAAACTATTAAGCTTACTAATTGTTTCGTTTGATGATTTAGCAAAATTTTTGAGATGACAAAAACCACTTGCTTTTTAGTAGTCTTCTTGGTATTGATCTGCATGACTATTGCCATATCCCCTATTGCTTTCTGCATGCCAAAGGGTAATGCTAGTTTGAACGTTTTATAGTCATTTTCTAATAACACGTATTTATTGTTTTATCTTTTTCTTGTTTTACACATATTAATTCAAAGCCAATAATTGTGAGCTTTTCACCGTATCGTTGCAAAGAAAATATATGTTCAATTGGGTGCGTGAAGAGAGACCTAGTAAATGCACACTTATTAGACTACTGTTGTTGTCGGACTGACATTTGTGTTTGTTGCTTACTTGACTACTAGGTTTTGCTTACATCAACATAAGGGTGTTAAAAAAATCCAAAATTTGAAAAAAATCCGAAATCCGAACCAAAATCCGAAAAACCGAACCGAATTCTTATTTGGATATTTGGATGGATTCGATCCGAATCCGAATTACTTATTCCGATATTCGGACCGGATACGAATTCTATAATTGAAAAATTTGGAAAATTCGGATTGTTCAGATATCCGAATAAACCGAATAAGCTTCAATTGAGTTTTAGTAAGAGAACAACTATTTTTTGAAAATTAGTTCAACCCATGAAGCATGATACCAATACTTGACCCTAATTCTTTAACATTGCCCATCTATGTGGACTAGTTGATGGTAGGTTTCGTGATGCTTGATTTTGTGTTAAGGCTAAATTTTGAAGTTTGATTTTGTGTTGAGGTTTACGTTTTGAAGACTATATTTTGAAGTTTGAACTTTGTATTTTTGTGCTTAAGACCAATCTCTTTTTCCGCTTTCGTATGTTTATTGATTTCAAATTAATAAAATGTTAAGAACCATAAATTAGGGAAAATTTAAAAAAATTGAAAAATTGTTGTTTTGTCATAATATGGATTATTCGGATATCCTTTGAATTATTTGGATTTATCCGAATCCGATCTGAATTGAATTCGGATGTATTTGGATCGGATGAGTATACATCCAATTCGGATCGGATCGGATTTCGGAGATGTTCCTAAAATTTCAAAATCAGAATAATCCGATCCGAATAATCCAAATAACCCGTTATCCGATCCGATGAACACCCCTAGTTAAAAGTACCAAAAAAAAAAAAAAAAAACACATTGAAACTCTATCTTTGACTGGACCTTAACTTTAAATTTCCTTTTTTGAACTACTCCAGTTATCTGTTTCTAATAATTGCTTGTTATTTTCCTTATTAATCAAATGGTTGTTAGTAGTTTAATTAAAAAAGAAATTCTTAAAAGAAATTATTATAAATAATGTACGTGATTGAAATGGAATCTAGCAATAGCGTGAAAGTTGGTTAGTTAACAAAATATGGTCACTTTAAATGTCTATAGAAGTTCAATTTTTCTCAATCATCTATATATTGATTTAGTGTTGTAGGTTTTTCAAACTTTTGTAACCATTTCTCTCAAACTATTAAGCTTACTAGTTATTTTGTTTGATGGTTTAGCAAAATTGTTGGGATGACAAAAACCACTTGCTTTTTAATAGTCTTCTTGGTATTGATCTGCATGACTATTGCCATTTCCCCTACTGCTTTTTGCATGCCAAAGGGTAATGCTAATTTGGAACGTTTTATTGTCACTTTCTGTTAACACGTATTTATTGTTTTTTCTTTTTCTTGTTTTACAAATATGAATTCAAAGCCAATAAGTGTGAGCTTTTCACCGTATCCTTGCAAAGGAAATATATGTTCAATTTAGTACGTGAGGAGAGTCCCAGTTAAAGCACACTTATTAGACTACTCATGTTGTCCAACCGACATTTGTGTTTGTTGCTTACTTGACTACTAGGTCTTGCTTACACTAACATAGGGCTGTTCGAAAAATCCGAAAAAATCCGAAATCCGAATCTGAAAAAACCTATTCGAATTCTTATTTGGATATTCGGATGGATCCGATCTGAATCCGAATTACTTATTCGGATATTCGGATCTAATACGGATTCTAGTTTAAAATCTCAGATTATTCGGATTGTTCGGAAATCCGAAGAAAACCGAATAAACTTCAATTGGGTTTTAATAGGGGAACAACTATTTTTTTGAAAATTAGTTCAACCCATGAAGAATGATGCCAATACTTGACCCTAATTCTTCAACATCGCCCATCTTTGTGGACTACTTAATGTCACGTCCCGTGATGCTTGATTTTGTGTTAAAGGCTATATTTTGTAGTTTGATTTTGTGTCGAAGTTTACGTTTTGAAGAATATATTTTGAGGTTTGAACTTTGTATTTGTGTTTAAAACTAATCTCTTTTTCGGCTTTCGAATGTGTATTGATTTTAAATTAATAAAATGCTAAGAAGCATAAATTAAGGAAAACTAAAAAAATTGAAATTGTTGTTTGAAATAATTTGGATTATTCGGATATCCGTTTGAAATATTCGGATTTATCTGAAACCGATCTTAATTGAATTCGGATGCATTTCGATCGGATGGGTTTACATCCTATTCGGATCATATTGGATTTCGGATATGTTCCTAAAATTTCAAAATCCGAATAATCCAAATAACCCGTTATCTGATCCGATGAACACCCCTTGTTAAAAGTACCAAAAAAAAAAAAAAAAAACATATTGAAACTCTATCTTTGACCAGACCTTAACTTTAAATTTTCTTTTTTGAACTATTCTAGTTATCCGTTTCTAATAATCGCTTGTTATATTCCTTATTAATCAAATGGTTGTTTTATTAGTTTAATTAAAAAAGAAATTCTGAAAAGAAATTATTATAAATTATGTACGTGATTGAAAAGGAATCTAGCTATAGCGTGAAAGTTGGTTAATATGGCCACTTTAACTGTCTATAAAAGTTCAATGTTTCTGAGTCATTTATATATTGAACTAGTGTTGTACGTTCTTCAAACGTTCGTAACCATTTCTCTCAAACTATTAAGCTTACTAATTGTTTCGTTTGATGGTTAAGCAAAATTGTTGAGATGACGAAAACCACTTGCTTTTTAGTAGTCTTCTTGGTATTGATCTGCATCACTATTGCCATATCCCCTATTGCTTTCTGCATGCCAAAGGGTAATGCTAGTTTGAACGTTTTATAGTCATTTTCTAATAACACGTATTTATTGTTTTATCTTTTTCTTGTTTTACAGATATTAATTCAAAGCCAATAATTGTGAGCTTTTCACCGTATCGTTGCAAAGAAAATATATGTTCAATTGGGTGCGTGAAGAGAGACCTAGTAAATGCACACTTATTAGACTACTGTTGTTGTCGGACTGACATTTGTGTTTGTTGCTTACTTGACTACTAGGTTTTGCTTACATCAACATAAGGGTGTTAAAAAAATCCAAAATTTGAAAAAATCCGAAATCCGAACCAAAATCCGAAAAACCGAACCGAATTCTTATTTGGATATTAGGATGGATTCGATCCGAATCCGAATTACTTATTCTGATATTCGGACCGGATACGAATTCTATAATTGAAAAATTCGGATTGTTCAGATATCCGAATAAACCGAATTAGCTTCAATTGAGTTTTAATAAGAGAACAACTATTTTTTTAAAATTAGTTCAACCCATGAAGCATGATACCAATACTTGACCCTAATTCTTTAACATTGCCCATCTATGTGGACTAGTTGATGGTAGGTTTCGTGATGCTTGATTTTGTGTTAAGGCTAAATTTTGAAGTTTGATTTTGTGTTGAGGTTTACGTTTTGAAGACTATATTTTGAAGTTTGAACTTTGTATTTGTGCTTAAGACCAATCTCTTTTTCCGCTTTCGTATGTTTATTGATTTCAAATTAATAAAATGTTAAGAATCATAAATTAGGGAAAATTAAAAAAAATTGAATAATTGTTGTTTTGTCATAATATGGATTATTCGGATATCCTTTGAATTATTTGGATTTATCCGAATCCGATCTGAATTGAATTCGGATGTATTTGGATCGGATGAGTATACATCCAATTCGGATCAGATCGGATTTCGGAGTTGTTCCTAAAATTTCAAAATCAGAATAATCCGATCTGAATAATCCAAATAACCCGTTATCCGATCCGATGAACACCCCTAGTTAAAAGTACCAAAAAAAAAAAAAAAAAAACACATTGAAACTCTATCTTTGAGTGGACCTTAACTTTAAAGTTCCTTTTTTGAACTACTCCAGTTATCTGTTTCTAATAATTGCTTGTTATTTTCCTTATTAATCAAATGTTGTTAGTAGTTTAATTAAAAAAGAAATTCTTAAAAGAAATTATTATAAATAATGTACGTGATTGAAATGGAATCTAGCTATAGCGTGAAAGTTGGTTAGTTAACAAAATATGGTCACTTTAAATGTCTATAGAAGTTCAATTTTTCTCAATCATCTATATATTGAACTAGTGTTGTAGGTTTTTCAAACTTTTGTAACCATTTCTCTCAAACTATTAAGCTTACTAGTTATTTTGTTTGATGGTTTAGCAAAATTGTTGGGATGACAAAAACCACTTGCTTTTTAATAGTCTTCTTGGTATTGATCTGCATGACTATTGCCATTTCCCCTACTGCTTTTTGCATGCCAAAGGGTAATGCTAATTTGGAACGTTTTATTGTCACTTTCTGTTAACACGTATTTATTGTTTTTTCTTTTTCTTGTTTTACAAATATGAGTTCAAAGCCAATAAGTGTGAGCTTTTCACCGTATCCTTGCAAAGGAAATATATGTTCAATTTACTACGTGAGGAGAGTCCCAGTTAAAGCACACTTATTAGACTACTCTTGTTGTCCGACCGATATTTATGTTTGTTGCTTACTTGACTACTAGGTCTTGCTTACACTAACATAGGGCTGTTCGAAAAATCCGAAAAAATCCGAAATCCGAATCTGAAAAAACCTATTTGAATTCTTATTTGGATATTCGGATGGATCCGATCCGAATCCGAATTACTTATTCGGATATTCGGATCTAATACGGATTCTAGAATTTAAAATCTCAGATTATTCGGATTGTTCGGAAATCCGAAGAAACCGAATAAGCTTCAATTGAGTTTTAGTAGGGGAACAACTATTTTTTTGAAAATTAGTTCAACCCATGAAGAATGATGCCAATACTTGACCCTAATTCTTCAACATCGCCCATCTTTGTGGACTACTTAATGTCACGTCTCGTGATGCTTGATTTTGTGTTAAAGGCTATATTTTGTAGTTTGATTTTTTGTCGAAGTTTACGTTTTGAAGAATATATTTTGAGGTTTGAACTTTGTATTTGTGTTTAAAACTAATATCTTTTTCCGCTTTCGAATGTGTATTGATTTTAAATTAATAAAATGCTAAGAAGCATTAATTAAGGAAAACTAAAAAAATTGAAATTGTTGTTTGAAATAATTTGGATTATTCGGATATCCGTTTGGAATATTCGGATTTATCCGAAACCGATCTTAATTGAATTCGGATGCATTTCGATCGGATGGGTTACATCCTATTCGGATCATATTGGAATTCGGATATGTTCCTAAAATTTCAAAATCCGAATAATCCAAATAACCCGTTATTTGATTCGATGAACACCCCTTGTTAAAAGTACCAAAAAAAAAAAAAAAACACAGTGAAACTCTATCTTTGACCGGACCTTAACTTTAAATTTTCTTTTTTGAACTATTCTAGTTATCCGTTTCTAATATTCGCTTGTTATATTCCTTATTAATCAAATGGTTTTTTTATTTGTTTAATTAAAAAAGAAATTCTAAAAAGAAATTATTATAAATTATGTACGTGATTGAAAAGGAATCTAGCTATAGCGTGAAAGTTGGTTAATATGGCACTTTAACTGTCTATAAAAGTTCAATGTTTCTGAGTCATCTATATATTGAACTAGTGTTGTACGTTCTTCAAACGTTTGTAACCATTTCTCTCAAACTATTAAGCTTACTAATTGTTTCGTTTGATGGTTTAGCAAAATTGTTGAGATGACGAAAACCACTTTCTTTTTAGTAGTCTTCTTGGTATTGATCTGCATGACTATTGCCATATCCCCTATTGCTTTCTGCATGCCAAAGGTAATGCTAGTTTGAACGTTTTATAGTCATTTTCTAATAACACGTATTTATTGTTTTATCTTTTTCTTGTTTTACAAATATTAATTCAAAGCCAATAATTGTGAGCTTTTCACCGTATCGTTGCAAAGAAAATATATGTTCAATTGAGTGCGTGAAGAGAGTCCTAGTAAATGCACACTTATTAGACTACTGTTGTTGTCAGACTGGCATTTGTGTTTGTTGCTTACTTGACTACTAGGTCTTGCTTACATCAACATAAGGGTGTTAAAAAAATCCAAAATTTGAAAAAATCCGAAATCCGAACCAAAATCCAAAAAACCGAACCGAATTCTTATTTGGATATTTGGATGGATTCGATCCGAATCCGAATTACTTATTCCGATATTCGGACCGGATACGAATTCTATAATTGAAAAATTCGGAAAATTCGGATTGTTCAGATATCCGAATAAACCGAATAAGCTTCAATTGAGTTTTAGTAAGAGAACAACTATTTTTTGAAAATTAGTTCAACCCACGAAGCATGATACCAATACTTGACCCTAATTCTTCAACATCGCCTATCTTTGTGGACTACTTGATGTCACGTCTCGTGATGCTTGATTTTGTGTTAAAGAAAAAATTTTGTAGTTTGATTTTGTGTTGAAGTTTTCGTTTTGAAGACTATATTTTGAGGCTTGAACTTTGTATTTGTGTTTAAAAGTAATCTCTCTTTCTGCTTTCGAATGTCTATTGATTTTAAATTAATAAAATGTTAAGAAGCATAAATTAAAGAAAACAAAAAATATTTGAAAAATTGTAGTTTGGAATAATTTGGATTATTCGTATATCCGTTTGGAATATTCGGATTTATCCGAATCCGATCTGAATTGAATTCGGATGCATTTCGATTGGATGGGCTTACATCCTATTTAGATCATATCGGATTTCGGATAGGTTCCTAAAATTCAAAATCCGAATAATCCAAATAACCCGTTATCCGATCCGATGAACATCCATCGTTAAAAGCACCAAAAAGACACATTGAAACTCTATCTTTGACCATACCTTAACTTTAAATTTTCTTTTATGAACTATTCTAGTTATCCGTTTCTAATAATCGCTTGTTATATTCCTTATTAATCAAATGGTTGTTTTATTAGTTTAATTAAAAAAGAAATTATGAAAAGAAGTTATTATAAATTATGTACGTGATTGAAATAGAATCTAGCTTTGGCGTAAAAGTTGGTTAATATGGTCACTTTAACTGTCTATAAAAGTTCAATTTTTCTCAGTCATCTATATATTGAACGAACTAGTGTTGTAGGTTTTTCAAACGTTTGTAACCATTTCTCTCAAACTATTAATCTTACTAGCTGTTTTGTTTGATGCTTTAGCAAAATTGTTGGTATTTCGAAAACCACTTGCTTTTTAATAGTCTTCTTGGTATTGATCCGCATGACTATTGCCATTTACCCTACTGCTTTCTGCATGCCAAAGGGTAATGCTAATTTGGAACGTTTTATTGTCATTTTCTGTAAACATGGATTTACTGTTTTATCTTTTTCTTGCTTTACAGATATGAATTCAAATCCAATAATTTTGAGCTATTCACCGTATCCTTGCAAAGAAAATATATATTCAATTGAGTGCGTGAAGAGATTCCCATTTAATGAACACTTATTAGACTACTGTTGTTATCGGACCGACATTTTTGTTTGTTGCTTACTTGACTACTAGGTCTTGCTTACAAAAACATAGGGGTGAACAAAAATCTGAAATCCGAAATCCGATTCCGAAAAAACGGAACCGAATTCTTATTTGGATATTTAGATGGATCCGATCCGAATCCGAATTACTTATTCAGATATTTGAATCGGATACGGATTCTAGAATTTAAAAATCGGATTATTCGGATTGTTTAGGTATCCGAATAAACCGAATAATCTTCAATTGAGTTTTAGTAAGGGAACAACTATTTTTTGAAAATTAGTTCAACCCGAGAAGCATGATGCCAATACTTGACCCTAATTCTTCAACATCGCCAATCTTTGTGGACTACTTGATGTCACGTGTCGTGATGCTTGATTTTGTGTTAAAGGCTATATTTTGTAGTTTGATTTTGTGTTGAAGTTTACGTTTTGAAGGCTATATTTTGAGGTTTGAACTTTGTATTTGTGTTTAAAACTAATCTCTTTTTCCTTTTTCGAATGTCTATTGATTTTAAATTAATAAAATGTTAAGAGGCATAAATTAACGAAAACAAAAAAAATTGAAAAATTGTTGTTTGGAATGATTTGTGGATTATTCGGATATCTATTTGGAATATTCGTATTTATCCGAATCCGATCTGAATTGTCTTCGGATGCATTTCGATTGGGTGAGTATACATCCTATTCGGATCATATCGTATTTCTTAGAGGTTCCTAAAATTTCAAAATCCGAATAATCCAAATAACCCGTTATCCGATCCGATGAACACCCCTTGTTAAAAGTGCCAAAAGAACACCTTGAAACTCTATCTTTGACCAGACCTTAACTTTAAATTTTCTTTTTGAACTATTCTAGTTATCCGTTTCTAATAATTGCTTGTTATATTCCTTATTAATCAAATGGTTGTTTTCTTAGTGTAATTAAAAAAGAAATTCTGAAAAGAAATTATTATAAATTTTGTACGTGATTAAAATGGAATCTAGCTATAGCGTGAAAGTTGGTTAATATGGTCACTTGAACTGTCTATAAAAGTTCAATTTTTCTTAGTCATCTTGTGACATCCGTCACTTTTTATTCTTTTATATAATAATAATAATAATAATAATAATAATAATAATAATAATAATAATAATATTAATATAAAAAAAAAAAAAAATTCTGATTATATATATATATATATCTTTATATTATAAAGACACCCACTTGATATCAAGACCAAGCCCACCCTTAAACCAATATTATTCCTGAGCCCATTTCCAGCATAAGCCCAATAGCCCAACCCCTCACATCAGGCCCACTTGTCCAAGCCCAATCCCTTCCCTTGAATCTGTTTTAAAAAAAAAAGAAAAGAAACCTTGCTTCCCACCGGACTCGAACCCGAGCCGGGTCACACAACACACACGCGTGCACACCACTTGGTCCACACCACAACTTTGATTTAATTCCAACTCGTTTTATATTTATATGCTTCCCTACCTGTTTTCCTCTTTCCTGTTGCTGCTGTTACGCGAGCTGCACCCATCCAAAACTTCAATTTCGCTTTTGACCTTTAAAATTTGAACTAAAATGGTAAGCATTAACTTGGTTTGACTCGTGATTCAACTCGACAAGCTGAGATCACGCGTGAACAACCATTAATCAAGCCTAATTTCTTGTTCTTTTGACCGAACTCGATGCCTTTGTCAAGACTTTCTCTTTACGCGTTATCAGTATAAATTACACACTTCTGGTGAGCCTAGAGATGCCGAAAACACAAACCCCTACACACAAACCCGTTTTTAGATCCTCCATGATTCTAAATTTGCGAGTATATGGTTTCGTCTTGGTTCGTGACTATGCATCTCTTACGGTTCAGGTTCGTCTCAATTATAGAGTTCTAGACGGTCGACTAATGTTGTAGAACAAAAGCCCTAACTTTAATTACATGTACATAATCGTTTACATGGGTAATTGGGTTGATTTTTGTTCTAGGGCTCGTATTTGAAATTGGGGATAACTGAACATGATAGTTCAAATGTTTCCTGAAACAAACTAACACAACCATCTGACTCAGATCAGATGGTTATGCTCATTGATGTACAAACAGAAGGTGCGGGTTCGAACCCCACCACGCACAAATTTTTTTTGAAACTTTATATATCATTGTTTTATCTTTCAAATTAATTTTAAAATACTAAATCTATATTATAAATTCTACAAAATTTATCCTATGTTGTATAAACAATAAACTTTGTTATAAAATTTTTAGTTTTTTCAAAAATAATTTATTTAATATATATTATTAATAATACAAGTTTATTCATTTATATTTATTAAATTTTATAAAAATATCTAAACGATTTTATTAAATCTCACAAAAATTATCCTAAACTTGTACAACAATATACATTTCAGAAAATATTTTTATTTCAGAAAAACCATTCATTTTATATTTTTAATCAATTTTTGTTAGTTTTAATCATAAATAAATCATAAGAAATTCATTTTTCAATATTTTTGTACCAAAATTTTACATAAATTATTTCTATTCATTTGGAACTGAAATACAATTTTTAATTCAGAAATTCTTTGATTTTAATATTTTTAGATATTAAAGTCATATTTTGACAATTTGAAATAATTAGATTAATTATTCTATTTTCAAGAAAATAATTTTATAAAAATTATTTTCATACTCAAAACCTTATGTTATGATTATATTCAACTTAAGATTTTACAAAGAGACTTTTATTTATTTATTTATTAAATTTCATATATTTAATAAACAATTCATTAATTAATCAAATAAGCATTTATCCCCAATTCGAAGCCCTAGAAATACATGTATCCTAGAGTTATTTCCCTTACACATTATCAATTACTTTAGGTTAATCATTTGGGAGTAATCTCGACACATATTCCGTTGTCCAAGTTCAATTTCAAGTTACTACGTGAACAGTGAGTATTCCTATCCCCTTTTTGCTTTTATTCATTTTTGGGGTGTTACATGTACACTATTACAATTTCAAATACAAGTTTACATTTTCACAATACAATTCTAGTACTATGTGCATTGCTTACAACGTGCTTTATGCTTAGACAATACATGTGGATTACATTTGTACTTAGTGAAATCATTAACATGGTACAAGCCGACCTTAACATTGGATAGCGCTATTTGGATTGACAACCCGCCTAGATTGATTCTCCCCCTTTTTCATCGGAGAATCCGTGGCCAGTGTTAAGTTATCATCCATTTATTGGTTGAGTACACTACAGTTCATACAGTACATTATACAGTCACAGGGTTGATTTCGCTCATTTGTTTGATACATGGTTTACATATTTGCACTGTAGCTTGCACTTGAATTGTATAACTTTTTAACCTACTATATATATCAAATCTAGGAATGCTCACCAACATTTCAAATGTTGACCAAATCTATTTTGTACATGTTTCAGGTGCAGTTTGATCTAGTGCTTTAGCAAGGAACATTTAGTGCTTTATTTTACTTTAGTTATTTCAATATTTACATTTCATTTAGACAATGTAATTTCCATTTTCCATGTAAGAAAATTTTGAATTATTCAATAATATTTACATTTTAGTACCATGAGCTTTTGAACAATCGTCACTACGTGGCACCTCGATGATTCCGCCATCGGTTGGGGTGTTACAGATTGGTATCAGAGCCATGGTTATAGGGAATTAGGTTATTAGATAAAATGGCCTAGACTATAACCGAACTTCAACTTGCATGCATAATATTTCCTGAATTACCCTACCCCTCATTTCCCTCTACTTTCCTTCTTCTATCTTTCCCTTCTTCTCTCTCTCTCCATTCTCCTCATCTTTCATCATGGTACATAGAGATGGTGTTCTACAAGGAGTAGAAAGTCTATATCATTATGGAACAGGGACAGTACCTTTTCATGAAGACACTCTTAGGCATAATGCCTACTCTTACTTTTGCTCCTTCAAAGTTGTTGAACTTTAATGAGTGTGATAAGGACACGTGCAATCTGGAAGGGTGGACGCCTGTACACTGGGTTTTCTGGCATAGGCAAGCATAGCGCATAAATCCATTTATGGACCTGTTATGCTTACCTGGGGATTCCTGGAGTGAGTGTCCACTTATAGGCTAAAGCACGTCTTCTTTGAACACCATTGGGTTCAATTCCTTTGAAAAGTCGACGTTCTTGTTGGGCTTTACAGCTAGACAAGGGCACTCCAAGCATTTTATGCAAGCTTTTTTTTTTTTTTTTTTTTTTTCAATAATACTCTCTCGATTCATATACCATATTTTGTATTTCACGATTTTCATATATTGCTTACAAGTTCATACTTTCATAACCATCTATGGATTTCACAATCACACTTCACCTTACCATCTTAGCCATTTTTTTTATATTCAACACCCTACCCAAATCATATTATTTCATTTCTCCACATGTTATTTATTTTAAAAACTATAACCTCATACTTTAGCACAAACTAAAGATTTCTAAAACTTGTTGTATTACCTAGTAACTTTACAAAGTACATATTTTCCTCGAACTTAAATTCAATTGATTGACGTAACAAACGATTTTCTATATAATGTTTTAAACCATTACAAAGCCTACTTAGCTTGTACTATTTAACAACTCTTGCCTTATGTACAAAACCAATTTTGAAAATAATTTTTTTTTTTTTTTTGAAATAATATCTAGTCTCTAGATTCTCCATCGACACTCACTCATTTTCAACTTGTTCAAATTTTTACAATATTCGGCATATACCACAATCATGTTTTCTTATACACTTGATTATAACCTTTGATCCAAACCCCAAAATCTATACTGCTATACTATAAAATAAACTCTTTATTAACTATCTTCACATTCACCATCTCTCACAACCTTGATTCTGCTTCAAGATTTTTCATCACCCTCTCAAGAACTAAATTCATATCCTTCACCTTCTCACACGTGAGCTAGTTACCTATGATAATCAAACTACTAAAAACCTGATACTTGATTCTACATGATTTTTTTTCCAAAACATTATTGTTTGTGAAACTTGATTTCCCCTTAATTTGACTATTCACTGGACATTTAATTATTCATGATACTTGTGTTTTCATTTTCTTGAGTCTATTATCATTTTGTACCCAATTTTGTCGTACTCATAGGCATATAACATCTAGAAATTTCCTTGCGTATTATTGTGTATTAACACAGATTGGAAATTTATTTTATTGATTACGTTTATTTTTAATCATACAAGACTCTACCTTACATTTATTTGAAACGTTTGGACTTGATACTTGATCTTACAGATGCTTTTCTAAGAAAACATCATTGGTTATTACATGAAACTAGATTTTTCCCTTAATTTGACTAAGCATTGAGCATCTAATTATTCATGATACTCGTAAACATTTAATTATTCATGATAAACACTTACAACAAACTTGCTTGCATAAACATGCTATCAATTTGCAATCTATGTGAATAATAATTACTGCACTTAATAGAGGTCATCATGCCTTTTTTCAACAGTCGGGAGAGGCCCTACAACCTGCTCCACGACTGGTGGAGGCTATCGAACATACTCAACGATTGGTAGGGGTCACTAAGCCTTTTCAAACAGTCGGGAGGGGCCCTACAACCTACTCCACGGCTGGTGGAGGTTATAGAACCTGCTCAACAATCGGTGGGGTCATAGAAGGACGCAAAACTTTAATGTAAGGTAAATTGATGATTCCGGTCCGGAACGTAATCATGAATTTACAGGTACATTAGGGTAGTGTGAAATTCTATTAGAGTTTTTGGAAAGGCGTCCAGTACGTTTTCAAGGTATCAAAGGTGTGGTGGGTTAGCTGCGGTACACCCTGTATACAAACACTAATGATGCATTGAAAGTGAGACTGGAAGTCGGACCAGGAACAAACTCTAGCTACTTGATAGTTCATTTATAGTCAATCAACTCGTACATTTATTTTAGGATTCCTAAAACTTACAATTTAGTGTTTCACTAGATTCTTATTCTCCTTATTATTCGAGACGAACCTAATCCTTAACTCACACCTATCAAACCTCTTACCCAAATCATTCGAAACAATCCACTTTGTTACCTATGAATTACGTCGTGCCTTAACCCAGATTTTTCCAAACCACAGTTATTTTAATTTTTACCCAAGCATCCATAACCCTATGTTACTATTAACTTCGGGACGAAGTTTCTAAAAGTAGGGGATGCTGTGACATCCGTCACTTTTTATTCTTTTATATAATAATAATAATAATAATAATAATAATATTAATATAAAAAAAAAAAATTCTGATTATATATATATATATATCTTTATATTATAAAGACACCCACTTGATATCAAGACCAAGCCCACCCTTAAACCAATATTATTCCTGAGCCCATTTCCAGCATAAGCCCAATAGCCCAACCCCTCACATCAGGCCCACTTGTCCAAGCCCAATCCCTTCCCTTGAATCTGTTTTAAAAAAAAAAGAAAAGAAACCTTGCTTCCCACCGGACTCGAACCCGAGCCGGGTCACACAACACACACGCGTGCACACCACTTGGTCCACACCACAACTTTGATTTAATTCCAACTCGTTTTATATTTATATGCTTCCCTACCTGTTTTCCTCTTTCCTGTTGCTGCTGTTACGCGAGCTGCACCCATCCAAAACTTCAATTTCGCTTTTGACCTTTAAAATTTGAACTAAAATGGTAAGCATTAACTTGGTTTGACTCGTGATTCAACTCGACAAGCTGAGATCACGCGTGAACAACCATTAATCAAGCCTAATTTCTCGTTCTTTTGACCGAACTCGATGCCTTTGTCAAGACTTTCTCTTTACGCGTTATCAGTATAAATTACACACTTCTGGTGAGCCTAGAGATGCCGAAAACACAAACCCCTACACACAAACCCGTTTTTAGATCCTCCATGATTCTAAATTTGCGAGTATATGGTTTCGTCTTGGTTCGTGACTATGCATCTCTTACGGTTCAGGTTCGTCTCAATTATAGAGTTCTAGACGGTCGACTAATGTTGTAGAACAAAAGCCCTAACTTTAATTACATGTACATAATCGTTTACATGGGTAATTGGGTTGATTTTTGTTCTAGGGCTCGTATTTGAAATTGGGGATAACTGAACATGATAGTTCAAATGTTTCCTGAAACAAACTAACACAACCATCTGACTCAGATCAGATGGTTATGCTCATTGATGTACAAACAGAAGGTGCGGGTTCGAACCCCACCACGCACAAATTTTTTTTGAAACTTTATATATCATTGTTTTATCTTTCAAATTAATTTTAAAATACTAAATCTATATTATAAATTCTACAAAATTTATCCTATGTTGTATAAACAATAAACTTTGTTATAAAATTTTTAGTTTTTTCAAAAATAATTTATTTAATATATATTATTAATAATACAAGTTTATTCATTTATATTTATTAAATTTTATAAAAATATCTAAACGATTTTATTAAATCTCACAAAAATTATCCTAAACTTGTACAACAATATACATTTCAGAAAATATTTTTATTTCAGAAAAACCATTCATTTTATATTTTTAATCAATTTTTGTTAGTTTTAATCATAAATAAATCATAAGAAATTCATTTTTCAATATTTTTGTACCAAAATTTTACATAAATTATTTCTATTCATTTGGAACTGAAATACAATTTTTAATTCAGAAATTCTTTGATTTTAATATTTTTAGATATTAAAGTCATATTTTGACAATTTGAAATAATTAGATTAATTATTCTATTTTCAAGAAAATAATTTTATAAAAATTATTTTCATACTCAAAACCTTATGTTATGATTATATTCAACTTAAGATTTTACAAAGAGACTTTTATTTATTTATTTATTAAATTTCATATATTTAATAAACAATTCATTAATTAATCAAATAAGCATTTATCCCCAATTCGAAGCCCTAGAAATACATGTATCCTAGAGTTATTTCCCTTACACATTATCAATTACTTTAGGTTAATCATTTGGGAGTAATCTCGACACATATTCCGTTGTCCAAGTTCAATTTCAAGTTACTACGTGAACAGTGAGTATTCCTATCCCCTTTTTGCTTTTATTCATTTTTGGGGTGTTACATGTACACTATTACAATTTCAAATACAAGTTTACATTTTCACAATACAATTCTAGTACTATGTGCATTGCTTACAACGTGCTTTATGCTTAGACAATACATGTGGATTACATTTGTACTTAGTGAAATCATTAACATGGTACAAGCCGACCTTAACATTGGATAGCGCTATTTGGATTGACAACCCGCCTAGATTGATTCTCCCCCTTTTTCATCGGAGAATCCGTGGCCAGTGTTAAGTTATCATCCATTTATTGGTTGAGTACACTACAGTTCATACAGTACATTATACAGTCACAGGGTTGATTTCGCTCATTTGTTTGATACATGGTTTACATATTTGCACTGTAGCTTGCACTTGAATTGTATAACTTTTTAACCTACTATATATATCAAATCTAGGAATGCTCACCAACATTTCAAATGTTGACCAAATCTATTTTGTACATGTTTCAGGTGCAGTTTGATCTAGTGCTTTAGCAAGGAACATTTAGTGCTTTATTTTACTTTAGTTATTTCAATATTTACATTTCATTTAGACAATGTAATTTCCATTTTCCATGTATGAAAATTTTGAATTATTCAATAATATTTACATTTTAGTACCATGAGCTTTTGAACAATCGTCACTACGTGGCACCTCGATGATTCCGCCATCGGTTGGGGTGTTACACATCTATATATTGAACTAGTGTTGTAGGTTCTTGAAATGTTTGTAACCATTTCTCTCAAACTATTAAGCTTACTAGTTGTTTTGTTTGATGGTTTAGCAAAATTGTTGGGATGATGAAAACCATTTGCTTTTTAATAGTCTTCTTGGTATTGATCAGCATGGCTATTGGTATTTCCCCTACTGCTTTTTGCATGCCAAAGGGTAATGCTAATTTGGAACGTTTTATTGTCATTTTCTGTAAACATGTATTTATTGTTCTATCTTTTTCTTGTTTTACAGATATGAATTCAAATCCAATAATTGTGAGCTTTTCACCGTATCCTTGCAAAGTAAATATATGTTCAACTAAGTGCATGAAGAGATTCCCATTTAATGCACACTTATTAGACTATTGTTGTTGTCGGACTGACATTTGTGTTTGTTGCTTACTTGACAACTAGCCCTTGCTTACATCAACATAGGGGTGTTCGAAAAATCCAAAATCTGAAAAAATCCGAAATCCGATTCCGGAGAAAACGGAACCGAATTCTTATGTGGATATTTGTATGGATCCGATCCGAATCCGAATTACTTATTCAGATATTTGGATCGGATAGGGATTCTAGAATTTAAAAATTCGGATTATTCGGATTGTTCAGATATCCGAATAAACCGAATAAGCTTATTTTTTGAAAATTAGTTAAACCCATAGAGCATGATGCCAATACTTGACCCTAATTCTTCAACATCGCCTATCTTTGTGGACTACTTGATGTCACGTCTCGTGATGCTTGATTTTGTGTTAAAGGCTATATTTTGTAGTTTGATTTTGTGTTGAAGTTTACGTTTTGAAGACTATATTTTGAGGTTTTAACTTTGTATTTGTGTTTTAAAGTAATCTCTTTTTCCGCTTTCGAATATCTATTGATTTTAAATTAATAAAATGTTAAGAACCATAAATTAAGGAAAACAAAAAAAATTGAAAAATTGTAGTTTGGAATAATTTGGATTATTTGGATATCCGTTTGGAATATTCGAATTTATCCGAATCCGATCTGAATTGAATTCGGATGCATTTCGATTGGATGGGTATACATCCTATTTAGATCATATCGGATTTCGGATAGGTTCCTAAAATTCAAAATCAAAATAATCTGATCCGAATAATCCAAATAACACGTTATCCGATCCGTTGAACACCCATTGTTAAAAGTACCAAAAAAACACATTGAAACTCTATCTTTGACCATACCTTAACTTTAAATTTTCTTTTTTGAACTATTCTAGTTATCCGTTTCTAATAATCGCTTGTTATATTCCTTATTATTAATCAAATGGTTGTTTTATTAGTTTAATTAAAAAAGAAATTCTGAAAAGAAGTTATTATAAATTATGTACGTGATTGAAATAGAATCTAGCTATGGCGTGAAAGTTGGTTAATATGGTCACTTTAACTGTCTATAAAAGTTCAATTTTTCTCAGTCATCTATATAAGTCATCTATATATTGAACGAACTAGTGTTGTAGGTTCTTCAAACGTTTGTAACCATTTCTCTCAAACTATTAATCTTACTAGTTCTTTTCTTTGATGCTTTAGCAAAATTGTTGGGATTACGAAAACCACTTGCTTTATAATAGTCTTCTTGGTATTGATCCGCATGACTATTGCCATTTACCCTACTGCTTTCTGCATGCCAAAACGTAATGCTAATTTGGAACGTTTTATTGTCATTTTCCGTAAACACGGATTTACTGTTTTATCTTTTTCTTGCTTTACATATATGAATTTAAATCCAATAATTTTGAGCTTTTCACCGTATCATTCCAAAGAAAATAAATATTCAATTGAGTGCGTGAAGAGATTCCCATTTAATGAACACTTATTAGACTACTGTTGCTGTCGGACCGACATTTGTGTTTGTTGCTTACTTGACTACTAGGTCTTGCTTACATCAACATTGGGGTGTTTAAAAAATTCGAAATCCGAAAAAATCCGAAATGCGATTCCGAAAAAACGGAACCAAATTCTTATTTGGATATTTGGATGGATCCGATCCGAATTACTTATTCAGATATTTGAATCGGATACGGATTCTATTATTTAAAAATTCGGATTATTCAGAGAGTTCAGGTATCCGAATAAAACCGAATAAGTTTCAATTGAGTTTTAGTAAGGGACCAACTATTTTCTGAAAATTGGTTCAACCCATGAAGCATGATGCCAATATTTGACCCTAATTCTCAACATCTCCCATCTTTGTGGACTACTTGATGTCACGTCTCGTGATGCTTGATTTTTTGTTAAAGGCTATATTTTGTAGTTTGATTTTGTGTTGAAGTTTAAGTTTTGAAGACTATATTTTGAGGTTGGACTTTGTATTTGTGTTTAAAACTAATCTCTTTTTCGGCTTTCGAATGTATATTGATTTTAAATTAATAAAATGTTAAGAAGCATAAATTAAGGAAAACAAAAAAAAATTGAAAAATTGTTGTTTGAAATAATTTGGATTATTCGGTTATCCGTTTGGAATATTCAGATTTATCCGAATCCGATCTGAATTGAATTCGGATGTATTTCGATCGGATGGGTATACATCCTATTCGAATTATATCGGATTTCGGATAGGTTCCTAAAATTTCAAAATACGAATAATCCGATCCAAATAACCCGTTATTCGATCTGATGAACACAACTTGTTAAAAGTATCCAAAAAAACACATCGAAACTCTATCTTTTACCGGACCTTAACTTTAAATTTTCTTTTTTGAACTATTCTAGTTATCCGTTTCTAATAATTGCTTGTTATATTCCTTATTATTAATCAAATGGTTGTTTTATTAGTTTAACTAAAAAAGAAATTCTGAAAAGAAATTATTATAAATTATGTACGTGATTGAAAAGGATTCTAGCTATAGCGTGAAAATTGGTTAATATGGTCACTTTAACTGTCTATAAAAGTTTAATTTTTCTCAGCCATCTATATATTGAACTAGTGTTGTAGGTTCTTCAAACGTTTGTGACCATTTCTCCCAAACTATTAAGCTTACTAGTTGTTTTGTTTGATTGTCTAACAAAATTGTTGGGATGACGAAAACCACTTGCTTTTTAATAGTCTTCTTGGTATTGATCCGCATGACTATTGCCAATTCCCCTACTGCTTTCTACATGCCAAAGGGTAATGCTAATCTGGAACGTTTTATTGTCATTTTCTGTAAACATGTATTTATTGTTCTATCTTTTTCTTGTTTTACAGATATGAATTCAAATCCAATAACTGTGAGCTTTTCACGGTATCCTTGCAAAGAAAATATATATTCAATTGAGTGCGTTAATAGATTCCCTTTTAATGCACACTTATTACACCACTGTTGTTGTCGGACCGACATTTGTGTTTGTTGCTTACTTGACTACTAGGTCTTGTTTACATCAACATAGGGGTGTTTAAAAATCCGAAAAAATCCGAAATCTGATTCCGAAAAAACGGAACCGAATTTTTATTTGGATGGATCTGATCCGAATCCGAATTACTTATTCAGATATTTGAATCGTATACGGATTCTAGAATTTAAAAATTCGGATTATTCGGATTGTTCAGGTATTCGAATAAACCGAATAAGCTTCAATTGAGTTTTAGTAAGGGAACAACTATTTTTTGAAAATTAGTTCAACCCATGAAGCATGATGCCAATACTTGACCCTAATTCTTCAACATCGCCCATTTTTGTGGACGACTTGATGTCACATTTTGTGATGCTTAATTTTGTGTTAAAGGCTATATTTTGGATTGGTTAAATAAAGTGTCTTGTGATTTATCGAGAGGTCGTAGGTGACTTTTGGATGGTCGAAGGAAGACAGTTTTGGTCGAAGGAAGAGTTTCTAGACAGAAGACAGGTTAGAGCTTAGTTGAAGGTCGAAGGTGCTCATTCGACCTCATAGTGAGGTCGAATGTAGACTAGTATATAAGGTCAACATTTTGTTAACTTTATAACTTTTTCCATTTTGAGTCTTGTGTGTGGTCTAGAAACTCTCTCTAGGTTCTAAACTTTCTGAAAGTGTTTTATTAACTTGTAAACTCAATTGTAAAGATCTTTATCAAGTTATTAATGAGAATGATGATTGAAAAGGTACTTTTGTGTGTTTGATTCGATTCATATCATATTGTAAACAATCTAGGGATTTCGTACCTGGATTTGTTAGACTTGTATGATCACCTAAACGTTTTTGACAAAACCGATCCGTCTACAGTTTATGTTTTGAAGACTATATTTTGAAGTTTGAACTTTGTATTTGTGTTTAAAACTAATCTATTTTTCCGATTTCGAATGTTTATTGATTTTAAATTAATAAAATAGTAAGAAGCATAAATTAAGGAAAACAAGAAAAAATTGAAAAATTGTTTTTTGGCATAATTTTGATTATTCGGATATCCATTTGGAATATTCGGATTTATCCGAATCCGATTTGAATTGAATTCGGATGCATTTCGATCAGATGGGTATACATCCTATCCGGATCATATCGGATTTCGGATAGGTTCCTAAAATTTCGAAATCCGAATAATCCGATCCGAATAATCCAAATAACCCGTTATCCGATCCGATGAACACCCATAGTTATTTTCCATATTAATCAAATGGTTGTTTTATTAGTTTAATAAAAAAAAGAAATTCTTAAAAGAAATTATTATAAATTATGTACGTGATTGAAAAGGAATCTAGCTATAGCGTGAAAGTTGGTTAGTTAATAAATATGGTCACTTTAACATTCTATAATACTTTAATTTTTCTCAATCATCTATATAGTGAACTAGTGTTGTAGGTTCTTCAAACGTTTGTTTGATGGTTTAGCAAAGTTGTTGGGATGACGAAAACCACTTGTTTTTTAATAGTCTTCTTGGTATTGATCCGCATGACTATTGCCATTTCCCCTGCTGCTTTCTGCATGCCAAAGGGTAATGCTAGTTTGGAACGTTTTATTGTCATTTTCTGTTAACATGTATTTATTGTTTTATCTTTTTCTTGTTTTACAGATATGAATTCAAAGCCAATAATTGTGAGCTTTTCATCGTATCCTTGCAAAGAAAATATATTTTCAATTGAGTACGTGAAGAGAGTCCCAGTTAATGCACACTTGTTAGTCTACTCTTGTTTTCGGACCGACATTTGTGTTTGTTGCTTACATGACTACTAGGTCTTGCTTACATCAACAAAGGGGTGTTCAAAAAATCCGAAAAAATCGGAAATCCGAATCCGAAAAAACCAAACCGAATTGTTATTTGTATATTTATTTGGATCCGATCCGAATCCCAATTACTTATTCAGATATTCAGATCGGATATGGATTCTAGAATTTAAAACTTCGGCCTATTCGGATTGTTCAGATATCCGAATAAACCGAATATGCTTCAATTGAGTTTTAGTAAAGGAACAACGATTTTTTGAAAATTAGTTCAACCCATGAAGTATGATGTTAATACTTGACCCTACATCGCCCATCTATGTGGACTAGTTGATGTCACGTTTCGTGATTCTTAATTTTGTGTTAAAGGCTATATTTTGAAGTTTGATTTTGTGTTGAAATTTAAGTTTTGAAGACTATATTTTGAGGTTTGAACTTTGTATTTGTGTTTAAGACTAATCTCTTTTTCCGCTTTCGTATGGTTATTGATTTCAAATTAATAAAATGTTAAGATCCTTAAATTAGGGAAAATAAAAAAAATAAAAAATTGTTGTTTGGCATAATTTAAATTATTCGGATATCCGTTTAGATTATTCGGATGCATTTGGATCAGATGGGTATACATCCAATTCGGATCGGACCGGATTTCAGATGGGTTGCTAAAATTTCAAAATCCGAATAATTCGATTCGAATAATCCAAATAACCCGTTATCCGATCCTATTAACACCCGTAGTTAAAAGTACCAAAAAAACACATTGAAACTCTATCTTTGACTAGACCTTAACTTTAAATTTTCTTTTTTTTTGAACTATTTCAGTTATCCGTTTCTAATAATTGCTTGTTATTTTCCTTATTAATCAAATGGTTGTTTTGTTAGTTTAATTAAAAACAAAATTCTTAAAAGAAATTATTTTAAATTATGTACGTGATTGAAAAGGAATTTAGCTATAGCGTGAAAGTTGGTTAATTAAAAAATTATGGTCACTTTAACTGTCTATAAAAGTTCAATTTTTCTTAATCATCTATATATTGAACTAGTGTTGTAGGTTCTTCAAACGTTTTTAACCCTTTCTCTCAAACTATTAAGGTTACCAGTTGTTCTGTTTGAGGGTTTAGCAAAATTGTTGGGATGGCGAAAACGACTTGCTTTTTAATAGTCTTCTTGGTATTGATCCACAGACTATTGCCATTTCCCTTGCTACTTTTTGCATGCCAAAGGGTAATGCTAATTTGGAACGTTTTATTGTCATTTTCTGTTAACATGTATTTATTGTTTTATCTTTTTATTGTTTTACAGATATGAATTCAAAGCCAATAACTGTGAGCTTTTTATCGTCTCCTTGCAAATCAAATATATGTTCAATTGAGTGCGTGAAGAGAGTCCCAGCTAATGCACACTTATTAGACTACTCTTGATGTCGGACCCGCATTTGTGTTTGTTGCTTACTTTACTACTAGGTCTTGATTACATCAACAAAGGGGTGTTCAAAAAATCCGAAAAATCCGAAATCCGAATCCGCAAAAACGGAACCGAATTCTTATTTGGATATTTGGATGGATCTGATTCGAATCCGAATTACTTATTCAGATATTCGGATCAGATACGGATTCTAGAATTTAAAAATTCGGATTATTCAGATTGTTCAGATATCCGAATAAATCGAATACGCTTCAATTGAGTTATAGTAAGGAACAACTATGTTTTGAAAATTAGTTCAACCCATGAAGCATGATGCCAATACTTGACCATAATTCTTCAACATCGCCCATCTATGTGGACTAGTTGATGTCACGTTTCGTGATGCTTGATTTTGTGTTAAAGGCCATATTTTGAAGTTTGATTTTGTGTTGAAGCTTACGTTTTGAAGACTATATTTTGAAGTTTAAACTTTGTATTTGTGTTTAAGACTAATCTCTTTTCCGCTTTCGTATGTTTATTGATTTCAAATTAATAAAATGTTAAGAACTATATATTAGGGAAAAATAAAAAAATTAAAAAAAATGTTGTTTGGCTTTTCAATTTGCCCGCAAACATTTTCAACCGAGAGTTGTACAACCATACCTTTTGACCTACTTCAAATGTCTTCTTTCTCAACTTTGCATCATGAACCTTTTTGAGCTTGTCTTTGTAAGCTGATGCACACTAGTATGCTTCATCTCTCATTTCTTCTGTTTCACTCAATTGCAACTTTCGCATCTTCCTCGCTTCATCATAGTTCGCGTTCACCGTTGTAATTGCCCAATGTTCCAGATGAGCTACCTCCATTGGCAAGTGACAACCCTTTCCACACACCATCCAGTAAGGTGTTGTGCCAATTGGAGTCTTGTAGGCCGTCCGGTATGCCCACAACACATCATCCAATTTACTTGACCAATCCTTCCTATCCGTTCGAACCGTCTTCATGAGAATTTCTTTAATTTGATGGTTGGACAATTCGACTTGTCCACTAGTTTGTGGATGGTAAGGTGTAGCAATCCAGTGATTCACGCTACACCGCTTCAACAATTTTCCAAAATTAAAGTTCTTGAAATGCGAACCACCATCACTTATGATAAATCTTGGAATACCAAACCGGGCAAAGATGTTGGATTGGACAAATTTACAAACAACCGAATGATCATTTGTTCTTGTTGCAATAGCTTCAATCCACTTCGAGACGTAGTTAACTGCCACCAAAATGTATAAAACCCATTAGAATTTGGGAAGGGACCCATAAAGTCAATGCCCTGTACATCAAATATTTCCACAACCAAAATTGGTTGCAGTGGCATCTCATCCCTCTTTGATATGCTTCCCATCTTTGACAATTCACACAATTCCTTGCAAACTCGCATGCATCTCTGAAAATTGTGGGCCAATAAAACCCACACGAGAGGACCCGGTAACCCGTTTTATGCCCGCTAAAATGCCCTCCACAAGCGGATGAGTGGGCATGAGTTAAGATCTCTAACACCTCCATTTCGGGCACACACCTCCGAATGACTTGATCGGGCCCGATCTTGAAAAGGTCCGGTTCATCCCAAATATATTGCTTCACTTGGACCATAATCGTCGTCTTCACTTCTTGGTTCAATGATCCGGGATGGTACCCGTGGCTAAGTAGTTTACATAATGGGCATACCACGGTGCAACAAAAGTGGACACGGCCAATAATTGCTCATCGGGAAACCTTTCATTTATCCACCCAAATCATCAATCTCTTCCACCGGAATTCGAGACAAGTGATCCACCACTACGTTCTCACTTCCCTTTTTGTCTCGAATATCTAGATCAAATTCTTGTAACAACAACACCCACCGGATTAAACGGGGCTTCGCATCTTTTTTCTCCATCAAATACCAAACCGCGCTACCCCTTTCTGAAATCACATGGCCTAACACAATTCCCTCTTGCACCATGAAATGACTTTTCTCCCAACTAAGCACTAAATTTTTCTCAACACATCTTTGTAATTCGTTGAAACATGATTCAAAACTAGTGCCAAAAATCGAAAAATCATCCATATGCACTTCAAGCGACTCTCGACTCTCCAACCATGTCCGAGAAGATACTCATCATACATCGTTGGAAAGTTGTCGGTGCATTACACAAACCAAATGGCATTCGCCTAAAGGCAAAGGTACCATATGGAGAAGTGAAGGTGGTCTTGTGTTGGTCATATGGGTGTATTGCTATTTGATTGTAACCCGAATACCCATCTAATAAAAAATAGTATTTTTCAATGATTTAGTCAATAAAAGGTAGCGGGAATGGTCCTTAGAAATGGCGGCATTCAATTTGCGGTAGTCAATACACACACGCCACCCGGTGACCGGTCAGGTGGCTATTTGTCCACCACTTTCATCCCTGACTACTTAAATGCTGGCCTCTTAGGCACAACTTGTGTAGGACTTACCCAAGCACTATTCAAAATTGGATAGATAATCCCCGCATCCAATCATTTGATTACCTCTTTCTTTAGTACCTCCCTTAGGTTCAGATTCAATCGTCGTTGTGCTTCTCTTGTTGGCTTTGCATCTTCGGTGGTGATGATCTTGTGCATGACGATTGATGGACTAATTCCTTTGAGGTCAGCAATCGTCCATCCAATAGCTCCTTTATTCTCTTTCAAGACTTCCAATAAAGCTTGTTCTTGCGCCATCTCTAAATTAGAGGCAATAATGACCGGTAATGTATCATTATCCCCTAGAAAAGCATACTTCAAATGGCTTGGCAAGTCTTTGAGCTCCAACTTTGCTGGTTCTTCTAATGATGGTTTAGTACCCTTGCTTATTTCCACCAGCAAGCTTTCAAATTGGTGGGTCCATGGCGGTCGACCTTCCTTTAATGCCATAACATCTTGTTTCTCCTCTTCAACCCTTGGTGCACAAGCATGTACCTGTTCAGAAAAATCACAAATACACATATCCATTCCATCCTACTCATACTCATGCGGGTTGCATCCGTCAACTAAATCTGCCATGAAACACTCATCAACACCAAAAGCATTAGAATTGTTAGTAAAAACATTCAAACACATTTTTCGGTTTCCAAACGTCATGTTGACTGTACCAAATCTACAATCGATCACAGCATACGCAGTGTTCAAAAACGGCCAACCCAAAATAACATTTTGTTGTTGTTTTGAGTCTGCGGATGAGTAGTCCAAGACTAAAAAATCAACCTGGTAGGAAAACTCATCAATTTTCACAATCACATTCTGAACCATTCCCTGAGGTAGCTTATGAGACAAGTCAGCCAAAATAACCGTTGTCTCTACCCTTGCTAAAGGACCAAAATCATATTGGTCATATAAACCCCGGTAAAATGCTCACCCCGGCTCCAAGATCTAGTAACGCCTTTGCCATTTGAAAATTACCAACTTGTATATTTATTAATGGCGTGCCCGGATCTTGGGGCTTAGGAGGAAGCTCCCCATTCAACACCGCACTTACTTGCCCGGTTACATTTACCCGCTTAGGCATTTTCTTCTTTTGTTGCCTTTTTTGTATGCACAATTCTTTTAAAAATTTCGCATATGCGGGTACTTGTTTTATTGCATCAAGTAATGGAAGGTTGATTTTTACTTGTTTGAACATGTCCCACCTTTCTTCTTTTTGGGACCTCTTGATGCAATACTCTGTTCAGATATCATAATTCCGGTCTTCGGTTTCTTTTTTATTTATTTCATGTTTTTACCGAATATTTTATCTTCAAGATAGATCTTGTATTTGGTTGTTCCTTGTGTTTATGTTTAGATCTGGTTTGTTCACGTTTATTTAGATCAGGTCTATTCTTTACAAGATTTGTATAAAGATTTATTTTCTCAAGTTGATTTCTTGTTTTGTGTGATCTGTCGAGGTTCTATAAATCACTTGGAGATTGTGAGAAGCATATCTTGCTGAAACTGGAGGATCTAGTTTGTAGTTCTTGAACTAAATCCGGGTGATACTTGGAGCTGGAGTTATCCTAGAAATCGTGTATACCGCGTCGTGAACTTACAACTCTAAGTCAAGGTTTTGAGTTCTTGACACTGCTTTGGAAGGCGGTCCTAACTTGGGTGGACATTCGGTGACATTGTTTCATTATCTATTATTCTTACTGTGTCTAGAGTTGTTTAGCCGGGTTAGGGGTACAGGTGATTGATCGAGTCATTGGTTGTTTAGAAAGTCATAGGAGGCTCCCTTGTTAATACCTGCGTTGGCACCTTGAGTGATGAACCAACGATCGGGACACTGACTTGGCTTCGTCGTGTCTTTGTTTTGCAGTTTGATATATCTGTTGTTTTTTTGTTAGATGACTTGTTATTGTGTTACTCACGTAATATATGTGTAATGAGTTTATCTTGGTTTATGTACTATGATTAAGCATTAAACATAAAGTTTTTCTTAGGTCATCGTAGTTCTTATATCTCGGTTTTATTTTAGGTTCTATTGTTTCCTAGAATCTATGTGTGGTTAACATTAACGAGGTTTGTTAGATGATTTGTGTATGTTTAGAGTTTGATTATTTGTTATATGTTTCCCGTTGTTACTGGTTCTTGTTTATAATATTGGTGTTAACTGTATCTTGATGAGTTTGTTATCTTACTTAAACTCGTATCATGACGGTTGTTTGTTTGACATGTATGTCAAGTTTTTAGTCTTGTTGTCTGGTTATGCGCTCTTTGCGGTTGAAGTATTTTTTTAACCAGATGTATATGTCAATGTTATATCTTATTTTTGTGCAGCCTTGAGTTTCTTCTATGTGAAGAAAATATTTTTTTGGTCAAAAATTGTGTAATTTTTGTATTCATTTCGAACTTTGTGCTTGGTTGTGTCTTTGTGATCTGATGAAGAGTTGTGTGACTCTTCGTTGTCAGATTTGTTTAGTTTTGTATGGTTCAGTTCTGGGTGATTCGTGTTCTTGTAAAGTTAAAAGGAGTTTTTTTGTCAAATCAAAGATTTTGGATTTAAACTAGTCTTTATGTTCTTTACAAGTTGTGTGATATGAATCCTATTTATCCAGTTATCCGAGTCATTTTATTCTATCATTCGTTGTTGACGATTAGAATTTTGTACTGCACTTATTTTTATTTGAATTTGTGCGTAGTATCAAAGGTGTTTTAGTCTGGTCATATGAGACTATCATGGTGTTAGTCTCCTGGCTATTTCATTGTTTGTTTGTTTCTTTTCTTGTAATCTCTGGTAGAGTGGCACTAGATCTAGGATTATTAAATAAAATCTGCATGTTGTAGGTTTTAGTGTCCGTTAGATCATGTTAGTGTTTTTTGTATGTTCGTCTTGTTGATGACATGAACCGCAGAGATTAGAGAAGAATGTATAAGCAGTTCCGGTTGGTTTATGTTTATGTTCTAATGATTGAACTTGTAATTCTTGCAGTCTTATATGTGTTCTCTTTGTTAATGAAATTTTGAACATTTATCAGACTTGTATAGGCTGTAACTATGTTTACATGTTGTGAGTCATGTGACTCTTGTTTTTGATGTAGGCTTTAACCATATCATGATGGTCTTGTGTGGTCTATATGCTGTGTGTATATAATCTTGTTGTTTGGTTAGTCGAACCATGTGGTAGATGTTTTTTAACCAGCGGTTGTGTCAGGAGTGTGTGTATATATATATATATATATATATATATATTTCAGCCTTGTATGTTGTTTCTTGTGAGATTTTCTGGTTGCGAATCGTGTGATTTTGTGTTCAATCAGAATTTGTTTGGCTACGTTTTTATAATCTGGTGTAGTTCATGTTGTTCTGCTGTTATCAGATTCTTTGAATCTTGTGATTCATATATTTCTTGTGTCTAGAAGTTGTGATTCTTCACTGACAGATTCGTTTTGGTTTGTTTGCTTCATGTCCTTTTGAAATTGTAAAGGTCATTTTTGATAAATCAAAGTTTTTTTACATGGATCTAATTTGTCTTGTATGTTCTGGTTGATAATCATGTCATTGTCTGCTAATCGGAATATGTTGGTCTGTGTCTTATAGTATGTTGTATGCGTTGCTATCAGGCTTGTTGCTGAATCGTGTGATTTAGTTGTATAATCAAAATATGTTTTCTGATTACGTTCTTTCTCGTATTTACAAGAAAGTTGGTTTTGATGTTTTGACATATATCATGTATCTGGTTGGATATGGATATATGTTTTGTTAGTTTAATTTTCGTGTTTTGTGCCATCAAAATTCTCAAAAATATCTCTCATTTTTTACGTAAAAAAAAGTTTTTAAAAGGGCTGGATTTATTCTAAATTTTTTGATCTTCTTGTTGACTATCATGGTTGGTGTTAGTTTGTAGATCTAGTCTTGGTGTTGAGAGTTATTGAGATTGTTCAATTTTTTTTTTTTTTTTTTTGTTCTATTTGAACTAGGTCTCATCTAAGTAGTAGATGTGAGTATTTCTTGGCTATAATAATAAAAGGAAAAATGAGTTTTCTTGTTGTGCCACTTGGTTATGTAGTTAACTGGTGGTCACAAGTTATTGTAAAAGGTAAAAAAAAAAAAATGGAAAAGTCTTTCTCAAAATTCAAGTTTCTTATACAAAGGGTCTAGGAATTATTAAAAAAATTCCTTAGTTTTGGCAAGTTTTGATATGACAAGATATAAACTATTTTTAACACGAATTATAATCATATATTTTCTTTAATGTGTGTAGGAAATGAAAGGTTTTCTTTAATTAACATTACTTGTTATTAAAGTTGGTTTATAGAATGATATATTTTTCGCTTAATAGTCATAAAGTTTCATAATTCCTACAAGCTGAAGTCATATATATGCATAATCATGATTAGGAAAGTGTTTTGAATATTTCTTGGAACCTTTTAAGAAACTTGACAAATTAAAAGCAGTCTATAGTTTCACGTTCTTCAGCTAAAAACTGAGTATCGTGTCATTTGTGCTGCGACATATGGTATTTTTTGGCATCGTAACAAACTTGTGTTAAATGTGCATGTTAGTTTTGTCAGTTACTTTGCTATATGATAATTATAGTATTTTCCAATTGCTAAAAATTCGTTTGTTTAGTCATTTGTTTCCCTTTCTTGTTTTATTAAGTTCGCTTATAGAACAAAACATTATTTTTTTTTTTAAATAAAACTACATTCTTTAAGCGAAGTTCTTAAATGGAGTTGTTAAAATTGTTTGTGCTGATTCATACTTGCAACTGGTTGACGTGCCTATAGATCTTCATATTTTCTCTACAATGTTCAGCAGAGATCTAGGTGTTTGTTTACACGTGTTTAAGATCTTCGTATCAGTTTATCATATAGATAATCTGGTTGAACAGGTTTGTGAGTCTATTTGTTTGTGGTATCTTGTTTCTGAAAGTTATAGATAACCATTTAAGTTCTTGTTAACTTTCGTTGGATTTCAAGGTTCTATTTTTTGAACAGTCTGGTGATTGTTTAGGCTGTAGCCTGTTATAATTAACCTTCATCATATGAGGATGTGTCAACTGATTAAGATGTTACATATTTAAGTAATAAAATTGTATGTGTGTGTGTGGGGGGGGGGGGTTATTGAAAATAAGAGTTCTCCAATTTCAATTTTATTACTTATTATAAGTTACAGTGTATTTTATCATCTTGCATGAGCGTTTGTGCAGGACGAAGACTCGTTGAACTAGGTGTAGATATTCTGGACCGGTTTGCTTGATGAATTGCTTTCTGGGCTTGTGTAGCAGAGTAGAATGATTTTATATATATGGGTTGGGCTCAAGTTTGATGTGGAGATGGCCTATTAAAAGGTGGTGCAATGCTGGGCCTTGGGCTTGTGTAGCCGGCCCAGTCTTCATAAGTTTTCAACCTATTCCTCAACCTCCATATAAATACAGAAGTACTTACTACTCACCTAGGGGGATGTACAAGATAATATCCAGGATAATCTTTGAAGAACCCTACTCTCTGATCCTCTGGTTGAAGAAGGCAGATAGGCGCTTTGCATATAGAGTTTGATATTCTCACATGTCAATATTCGGTTAAGATATTTTTTAGTTTTTTTTTTCTTAGTTCATCTTTCCAAGTTCATCTTCTTTATCTCATCTAGAATTTGAGGATATGATCTTTTATTGGTTTGATCTTCTCAGTGTGGTTCTAGGGTGTGAGATATTATTTTGGTTATGAATGTCACACCCTCAAATTCCACGTGCGGGGTTTTACCGCGAGGCGCGAGACAAACCAGGATCCAAGACAACGGTCACAACAAACGACAACTATATGATACATAAAACAACATAAACTGCCCATTAATTTTTCAAAATCTATCCATCGCTGCGGAAGCGTAAAACTTTATTACAAACCAGAAGTAAAACATAAAAGTCTGAAAGTACTAAATGACATGCAAGTGAATCCTAGACGCCGTGATACTCCGTGCGCCTAGACTCGATGCTGCTACCTTAACGACCTGAGAAACATACCAAAAAGATGTCAACATAAAATGCTGGTGAGTTCACAGGTTTTATAATAAGCGTTTCGTAAATCCTTTGACAACCGTTACCGTTACTACTATGCTGTGTGAACGCTAGCTAGGCTTTAAGTTAATTACTACTACGGGTGAAACCATTGCTGACTGTGTTTGTTACTGTGTGATACCCCTCGGACTACCGTCATCCCCGGTAGGCCCTGTGTGTTTGAGACAATATGCACCCGCCCGGCCTCCGGCCGTCGAGTGGGGTTTGTCAGGCCAAATAGCGCTATCCACATTTCCCCGCTACATACCCGTATTAGTGGTTTCCTTTGGATTTAGATGAGTCATATAGTAATATAAAGATAGCCATAGTATAACTTGAAATCATGTGTTAAAAGTGTGTAAGCATGTTTCTCCCCCAAAAACAAAACTAATAAAAGTGGGGCCGTGAACTCACCTTAGGTTGCGTCTGATGTGTTAAGAAAGATCCGACACGCGTGTGATAGCCCCAACTAGTGACGACCTATCAATGAGTTTACATAAGTGTGTTGACTACTAACCCGAAGGCTAATCAGTCCCCAATTGTCCAAACCGTGACTGTGTATGTTGAAAACATGTTTGAACGTTAAACCGATCAAACCAGACAAGACCCGACATTCCACGTGTTAGCCAAATACAAGATATCATGCAACATATGCAATTAAACACTTAGCATGCGCAAAAATTCACCATGTCTAGCATAACGCCCAATTAACGCATAAACAAGTCCGGACACGTGTTACCAAGTTATTAGACATGTTACGGGGTTCCTAACATGTTCCTAGGTGTCAAACCATGTTCCGGGATGTTAAAATACACTTATAACATCAGTACACGCGATTAGGAATCAAACATACAATTAGGAAAGTCAACTGGTGATTAGAATGGTCAAACTAGTGATTAGGATTGTAATCACGTGTGTTACATGTGATTAGGCTATCATACATGCATTTAGGAAGGTCAACTAGTGATTAGGATCGTAATCATGTGTGTTACATGTGATTAGGCTATCATACATGCATTTAGGAAGGTCAACTAGTGATTAGGATCGTAATCACATATGTTACATGTGATTAGGCTATCATACATGCCTTTAGGAAGGTCAACTAGTGATTAGGATGGTCAACTAGTGGTTGGGATTGTAATCGCATGATGTACATGCGATTGGGACCAATCACCTGCACTTCAGGCGATTAGGATGCCCTAATCGCCCCCTGCAGCTGTTTCCGCCTTTTCACGCGTTTAACCCTCCAAATCAGGTCCGAAACATGTGGAAACACCCAATATCAAACCCAAAATATTTATCAAGCTATTTCTAGCAAAAATCCCTAATTTATTATCATCCTAACCGTCCCGAATGCAAGCGTTTTCCCGAAATAGCATAATTAGCATGTAAACATCACATCAACATGCAAAACTTACCCTAAATAGAAAATATCCAGATTTCATCACATAACGACGTTGTCCGACATTATCCTACTGTTCTAGCATCATCCTAGAGTAAACCCTAATCTCATACAATCAACAAAACATATCATATCATCATCAATCTTTCATAATCATTCAAATGGGTCAAAACGCCTATCATCAACAATACACATCTATGACCCTCCAAACTCCTAGGTTAACATCATAATAACTCACTTACGTCAGAAACATATCAATAACACAAGAACAATCATGTTTTAACAATAAAAATCCTATCTTTGCATGAATACATCACATATAACAAGCATAGAGGTTTGGGTTTGTTTAGAAACTGATTTTAATGAGTTTTCAAAGACACAAATGTTTAGAAACCAGGTCTGGACCATTAGGGAGCAAAACAATAACATTACAAAGGTTTGGGATGAAGAACACACCTTGAATTTGCTAGATTATGAGGTGTAAGTCTTGGAAAGGTGTTTTCTTGAGCAAAAACGTGTTCCAAAGGTTGGATAAGGTGTGGGATGGCTTTGGGGTGTGTTAGGGTTTTACAAATGATGTTTTACAACATAAGGGTGGTATTTATAGGCGTTTCTAGTCGTTCAACACATATCAGGCGATTAGGGTTCCTAATCGCATGTACCTACTAGCGATTAGGCCCCAATCGCCCTTAAAAATCCCCCAATCGCATGTGTTACTGGCGATTAGGCCAATCACCCCCTATTTAGATGTGATTAGGCGTAATCACCTATAATGTCATGTGATTACATGTAATCACTATTTTAACACATATAAACACGTATTCACATACCGACAAGTTATATAATGATTGTAAGCACATAATGCATGATAACTAACGCGTTCCCATCCGTTCACCAATTCCCGGGACTCGAGATTTGCGTGTGTGCGTTAAACCCGACGATTCTACAAATCACCAATCCGTGTTCACATGGTTATGGACCGACTCCCAATGATCCCATGGATCACTGTAATGACTCCCGATGATTCCCGGAACCATCATAACGACTCAACTGACCTAGTTAAGTATGTTTGGAAACGTTTTTCGCTAAGGTAGACTTATGTGTTTTATAAAATGTTAACCTAGACATGCCGGGTGTCACAATGAAGATGTGTATTTGTTTGGATTGTTTTAGATGCTAGGGATATTTTCTTTGTATTTTTAAGAGTCGATGTATGTTGAGATTAAAACTTTTTGTTTGAGATCAATAATCGTATTTCAGAGTTTTGATATCATGTTTTTGACAGTCCTCATTCATCATCACCCATTTGCTGCAGATTTACAGGGAATTATGCGAAAGAAGTATAACTATTATCAACAACTATATAGACATTTATAAATACCTTGTAGCCCTTCCAATGATCTCCCCATTGGCATAATCTTTAATAATCCAATCGCGTCTAGTCCGAATCATTCCATCAGCTTGAACCCAGGTCTCGATTTCGATCACGTCACTCCTATTACACATGCCAACATATAGAACATGAAATAATCAAATGAATAAAAAAATAAAAATAAGTATAAGTATAAAAAACATTTGTAATAAATTTACCAAGCAGGGTACGTATTTGTATACTTCAATGTGCATCCGTGTACTAACCCATATAAGATGCATTTTCCTCATAACAGTTGTAGTGGAAAATCCATCAGTAGAATATCCAAGATACTGAACCGCGCAGTAACATACGAAGTGTAAAACACAATGCGTAAGACACAATACGCTACACACAATTCGTAACACACAATACGTAAAACACACTTACTAAAAAGTGTAGAACACGATGCTTTAAGTCGGTTCAGAACAAAATGTACGTCGAAACATAGACCAATTGGAAACGCACATAAAATGAATACGAAAACGAAAGGAAAAAAACAAAAGTTTAAGTGGAAACGTAGACCAACTCGTATTTATACTGATAGATGTACGAAAATGTATAAACTCGGCATTTTCCAAAATGAAAAAAAAAAAGTTTAAGGCGAAATATAGCTCAACTCATATTTACACTAATACATATATAAAGTTCCGCATGTAAAAATATAGTTTTTGTCCAAGTACAGATACGAAAATGGGTAAACTCGAAATTTTGCAAAAGGAATTTTTTTTAAATGGAAACGTAGGTGAACACGTATTTATACCGACACATATATAAAAATTCACATGTTCAAAAATAGTTTTTTTTAACTAATTGGGGTACAAATGACAAACGGCAAAGTTAGGAGGTTGATTATGGAAAAAAATGTTTTTCCCAACTAAAGGGGCCGAAATTGACAAATGTTAAACTTGAGGGATGGAATTGAAATTATCAAAAACTTTGAGTGGTGGTTGTGGTTCTTACCCACCGACATAGCATATTATTTTATATACTAGCAGGCGCGTGCAGCGGGACTGCACATTGTTTGGTTAATCGGCTTGCTGTTTTTTTTTTCTGCTTGATTTGAAGCGCCGTTTAAACGAGGAGGAAAGTAAGGTGACAATCTGTGCCGGTTGGTTAAAGCACCTAAGTAATAATATGTTACATTCGAGCCCCTATTTATGTTTCTGGTACAAAATTTGTTTATGCGGGCGGGATATAGTATTGTGAGCTCTCACGTTGAATTTAAAAATGAAAAGGTGACATTTGTTTTTGATTTCTTGTTAAGGGGTAAAATGGAGGGGTATATGCAGCGGTGCCGGTTAGGGGTCGGAACTCATGTATTGTTATTTGAGGTTGCTTGCTCTTATCTTTTATTTTCGTTTAGCTAGTAATTTGTGCAGTTTGGTTTTGCCTTTTCAAATGGTGGGGGGGTTCAAATCCCATGGATGACAAAAAAATTAGCCGTTCAAAAAAAATAAATAAATATATTAAATGAAATTGATTTGCTCTTGAAATCACAAGTGCACACGTGAGGCGACCATAGGCGATGATTGGAGGGCTTCTATCGAGTGTAGGCAAGCAAGTTACAGGAGTCGTGCGACTCTTAATAGGATGCCTTTATTCCGGGAGCGTCCCGAATTTGAAATATCTAATATGATATAATAAAATATCTAATATGACAACATAACTAATGATTTGCCAATACATGATTAATGAATATCATATTCAAATATATATAAAAAAAAAAAAAAACAAATCTCTGTCTATGAAGTTATGTTTATCGTTTCTTATTCAAATATAAGAACCCTAAGTAGTGATTTATTAGTAGAGTAAAATATATTTGAAAACAAAACCCACAAAAAATAGTCATTTTTTTTTCTCTGTTTTTATGTAGTACTATGGTACTCGTTGGAAATATAATAAAACGCTCGTTAATTTGGTGTAATTTTTTTAAAAATAAATCTCGTATATAAAAGATATTAACGTTTAAAAGTTATGGGATCCTATATAATAAAACGCTCGTTAATTTGGTGTAATTTTTTTAATTTTGTTTTTAAATTCTTTTCTTTTCCTAAAATAACTCAATGGCTTTTGTTTTTAATTGGTCCACATAGATGCCACATGGGATCCTACATGATACAATAAAGGAGAGAATGGCCTCTTTGAGTGCCATGTAGAATATAAGCCTTTAGAATATTCATATACTAGATTTATATCCCGGGAGCGTCCCGGGTTTGAAATATCTAATATGACATAATAAATATCTAATATGATAACATAATTAATTACTTGCAAATACATGATTAATAAATATTATTATTATATATTATTTATTTTGAACAAATCTCTGCCATAAGTTATCATATTCAAATATAAAAAAAAATGAATCCCTGCCTATGAAGTTATGTTTATCGTTTCTTATTCAAATATAAAAACCCTAAGTAGTGATTTATTAGTAGAGTAAAATATATTTGAAAACAAAACCCACAAAAAATTGTCGTTTTTTTCTCCGTTTTTATATAGTACTAAGGTACTCATTGGAAATATAATAAAACGCTTGTTAATTTGGTGGAATTTTTTTCTTTAAAAAATCTCATATACAAAAGATATTAACGTCTAAAAGTTATGGGAGAAAACATGAGAGAGAAAATTTATTTTTGTTTTTAAATTCTTTTCTTTTTCTAAAACAACTTAATGACTTTTGTTTTTTAATTGGTCCACATAGGTGCCAGATGGGATCCTACATGATACAAAAGGAGGGGATGGCCTCTTTGAGTGCCATGTAGGATATAAGCCTTTGGAATATTCATATACTAGATTTATATCCTGGGAGCGTCCCGGGGTTGAGAAATCTAATATGAAATATCAATTTTAACAATGTATCTACAATGTTAACGCCTAACCTTAAAATGTATAACTCTAATATTAAAACTTAACCTAAAACAATGTACAACTCCAATGCAAACACTTGTTGTAAATAGAATTCATATTTACAGGTTTGAACATAATTAATGACTTGCATATACATTGCGCTGAAATCAACTTCCGCAAATTGAGGCCATCAATACCAAAATCAAAATCAACGTGTTTGTTTGACACTCTGTAGGTATATATATATATATATATATATATATATATATATATATATATATATACTAGCTAATTACCCCGGGAGTGTCTCGGGGTTGAAAAATCTAATATGACTTAATAAAAAGGGATAAAAGAAGTAAACAGTCTCAACCACTTTTAATGCTAAAGAAAGTTGTTCTAATGTTTATACTACGAAAATGGGCTCTCATGCTGCGTTCCCAGCAGATTAAAAAAAAACTCAACCTCTATTAATGCTAAGCATATCGTTATAGCACATGAAATGGGCAATTCATATATGTAATAGTAGGTTTAAAAACATATATATACTATCATAACACGATTAGTACTTGCCTATATATGATTAAAAAATCACCTAAACACATGTGTTTTTTTCTACATGAACAAAAACTCACTAAAAAACATTTTTTTTCGTTTTTTGTATAGCACTATGGTGCTCGATGAAAAGATAATAAAGCGATCATTAATTTGGTGTAATTTTTTTTTTCTTCAGAAAAAATGTCATACATAAAAGTTACTAACGTTTAAAAATTGTGAGTGGAAAATAAGGAAAAAATAAAGATAAAAATATTAATTAAAATATTTGAAATTTTAAAATAATAATTAACATTTAAAAATGTGAGAGAAAAATAAGGAAAGGATATTAATTAACATATTTAAAATTTTAAGATAATATAGATATAGATTTTATTTAAAAAAATAAAATAAAAATTTTAAAAATTTATCTTTTATTTAAAATAATATATTCAATACTATCACCTCAAAGTGCCACATGACATATTATGAGGAGTTGAGGCCTCCATTGAATGCCACCTCAAAATGCCACATGGCACCTTTCATCTCTATTCATTGCGCAAACTCCACCCTCACCCTCAATTTCCCCTATAATCGTTCCTGTGATGCAACTAGACTCTCATCGGAATACCCATCTCCGACTAGGTACCCTGTTTCCGATCGGCCTCTGTTTTCATTTATGTCGGTCAACACTATCACACATGAACACACTTGCCTTCTTTCCTTCTCATCGGAGTTCTCCGACTACTACCAACGGAATCGGAAGCTGCCACCCTATTTCCTGTTTTAACGACGAGGCACCACCGCCATCAACCGTAATTCCACCTTCGTCATGATTTTCTCTTACCCTGACGTGTTTCCATTCTGACTCCATTGATTCCATGGTGAGAGGCGACGACAGAGTTTTTTCTTTGGGATTAGTCAAATTTAGGTAACATTCCATTATAAGTTTGAGTGATGGGGTTTGGATCCTAGGGTGGAATTTGGTTGAAATGGATTGTATCTGTTATCCATTTGGGTAATGATATTTCACATGGAGATTAATTTTAAGGCTCCTCATCTTGTAGTTTAGATATATCAAAAAGTTTGGGTAAGGTTGACTAGTCAAACTTTTAGTAATCAAACTATTTATACACACTAGTATGAAACCCGCGCGATGCAGCGGTGAGGACAATTTACAAAACGGTATTCATTTTTATTAGTTTATAATCCTCCTTTTAAAATATTTTACAAAAGTGCAATATGTTTATTGTGTTTTTGTCTTAGATTTTTCAAATTACTAACATGAGTTTGTCTTCTTTCTAATAGAGAGCTTGGGGTAAATACACTAAATGAAAAGATGTATTTTAAGAACTCTCCACTTGCCTTGCCAGCAAAAGTGCGGTATTGTTAGAAAAAAAAATAATCAAATGAATCATTAATGATTAGAAAGATTTAAATATTTAATAACCCATAACCTCTTAGTCTAATGGTAATGTGGTATGATGTCTCCCTTACAAATGTGAGATTGTGGTTCAAATCCTTGCAAGTGCAAGATAAGGTGAAATTAAGGTGTAATAAAATTTGCCGTCAAAAAAAAGCAAAACTAAACGTAAACACTTCAACACATTTAAGCAACTGCCTATAGTTAATGAAGTTCTTATAAAATTTATTAAACTTTATTAACTAATCGGAATGGAAGTATGCACTTGAATACAAAAATTATTATTATTATTATTATTTGAAACGTGAACTTCATTAAAAAGGGGTGTGTCCTCAAAACGAGGACCGACCACACCAACCATTACAACATGTACAACGGGTAAATAGCCCAATCTTTCCAACTAATATCCGTAAAACGAGATCTATGCCTAAGCCATAAAAAAGAAACCGCTTTAATGGTCGCCACAACATTCGCCACGTTCGACTCTTTCCTACCGAAAAGCTTCTCATTTCTAGCCTTCCAAATCGACCACATGGAAATCATAATAATACCACCAATAACCTTCTTAGTCCCCTTGTTGCCACCATTGTATCTAGAAACTTGCAGAAGGTCAGAAGTGTGGAATGCGACAATCGGATCCATTCTGCACCAGTTGCTTATAGCCGTCTAAACTCCAAAAGTGAATCGCAACCGGTGAAGAGGTGTTCTACAGATTCGTCGTCCACCTCGCACAAGTAAGAATCGGGATATTTATATTTCTTCTAGATAACGCCAACCTAGTAGGAAGTCGGTCCAACTCGGCTCTCCATATAAAGACCTTCACTTTTAATGGAACCCACGAAATCCATTGCATATGCGAACATCTCTGATCTGCATCGTTTTTTGACAGAATTTTCTTGCAATCAGCAACCGAATACAACCCGTCAGAGCTAGCTTGCCACTTCCACCTATCGGGTCTGTCACTGAACTGAATAATCCGCAAAACCTCTTCCATTTGATCAATCTGCAGCTGCAGATCCTCTGTAACAGCTTCAGACGTATTGTTCCAGCTCCGAAACAGATCTGCACGGGTCTCCCAAACTTCCTGCAGGCTGAATACAAAAATTATTAATTTATGATTTATAAGAAAACTCCATGAGTTATAGTGAAAAAAACATTGGGACTGCCTATAGTTTATGTGGTGGATCTATATCATGTGGTTTAGCAATTTGTTGAGAACTTTATGGCAACTTTCAACAACACCCTATACTTCTTCCTTATCGTCAATCAAAATAAAATATTAACAAATACCCAACTCCAAAATTAAAGAAACCTATATTGCAAGATTAAACACTAAAAATCCAACTATAAAAACCAACAATTTAATAGATTATAGGTCATAAAAGACCCAGAAAGAATAGGTTGCTTGACTTTCTCAAACCATTTTTATAAACAAAGCTTGCTTTTAATATTATATGAAAATCTAAAACATATATTAATACTATATTTGTATAATGTACTGCTAATCAGGACTTTAGATGAGTTTTTGAACCCAACAACTACTCAACACATTTGACCCGTTCACTTTTTACATAAAATTGGTAAAGGGCAAAATGATTTTAACTTCTTTGATAGAGACTCGATTTTGATAGCTTCTGAAAGAACAAGGGTTGCTTCTCTATATAGTATTCCTGAAAAAAAAAAGGAAATCCAGACAACCTACCAAGGTCCTCAACAACCAAACAACTCTCTTTAGTTGAACTCCTCTTAAATAATATCAAGCCCCGATGAAGTAACTCAACAAAGCTAAAAAAATGGATTTTTTTTTGTCAAAGAACAATAATCTCATTACAAACAACCCTCTCTAGGTTCTATGGGTCCTGTTTATATGATGGAAAACTGATTTTAATGCTGATAATGGAGTAATGGACCCATATCCATGTTCACCCGACTGAGCATGCCCCCAACTAATGCACAAGGTATCAGCACCTGACTCAGCATAACTCCAATAATCAAGTGATTCAAAAGTAATAATATGGTAAAATAATTAGATTAACTATTGTGTCAATGACTTTGTTCTACATTCGGATGAAATGTAGTCATACAATTTTTGAAAATAATCACCGGTGTATGTGTATTCATAAGTAATAATATGGTTAAATAGTTAGAGTAACTATCTGTTTCAGTTTTAAAACAAAATACATGTATACTGAATGCAAAATGATCCAATTAAGTAGTACTTTACCGGGGTCTCTATACCACATTCGCTTGCTTTTAGCTCTTCTACAGAACCATTTGTGAATTCTTTGGAAGCTTCAATTCCTTTGGGTTTGATCAGGTTGTGGAGGCATTTCTCATCCCCTCAAAGTCAAATTAACACTAAGTTGAACAGATACATAAAGACAACAAACATTTAACCATGATAAACCAACTCACTCAATAGATTATGCAAGTAAAGTATTAATCCTTTAAAGCATGTTAGCCAAGAAAACAAATGAAAATGAAGATACCACAAAAAAACCACTTTCATTATGAATTATCTTATTTGAAAAAGCAAACCAAATTGAAGAAACCACAAAGCTATGGTTCCTTTTTCCCTTTAGCATTTGGCACCAACTTATTTGAAAGGCCAAAGGCTAAAATAATAAATAGCTTAAAAGATACTGAATGGGTTGAAAATCATTCAAAGTATATTTGTAATGTGACTTAAAAAAATAGACCAACTATTTGTTTGTATATAACTGGGTCAATATTTCCACCTCAAAGTTCTATTGAACAATAAACTTTCACAGTTCATGATGTATATAAATCCTACCGTTCAATTAAAATGTCCAAAAAATGACAATATTTAAGCATCTACACCTTCAAAGAATGAATCAACAACAATCATATAAAAATGGTATAATAAGTGCTATATTGATCAAGGCAAAATATTTGAAGTCAAAAGAAAATATAAAGAACTTGTCAACAAGACAAAACAAAGGAAATAGACATTTAGATCATGACAGTCATAGCAAAAGAGTAAAAAAAGCATAAGCTCACTTCTGCGAAATCATACACTTTTTTAGATATCTACATGTATATAATTGATCCTTATGTACTGACTTTAAGTCGAACTTGCACAAAAGTATAAGAAAACACAATATAAGTGCATAAAAGTATATAAAAAAAAAATCTTGGTAGAAACAACTACAAACCAGTCTGCAAGTCTTGATGTTCTAGATGTTCTAAGAATTCCCAAAGACAGCACCTCCTATCTTTCAGATAAAATCGGTTGAAGAATCAGTGTCTTGCTCAACAATCTAAACCGACTCAGGTCCCCAAGCAGTATGATGGTTTTGTTTATCATTACCTGCATTACAAACCTAGAAGAAGAAGAAGAAGAAAAAGATTCAATAAGCAACAAATGACCGATGCCTAATATTTAATATCTAAAATAAAATTAGTTATGTGGGTGATTACTTTGGATGAAAAAGATATTATCAACAATTAGTAAGATAGCAAATTCAGATTAAAATTTGAAAGTTTATGAGACATTACAAAAGGACTTTGTCAGCATTATGTTGGGACATAAGTATTATTATTTAATCAACAGAAGTTGATAAAACTATTTTCTCCATAAGTGAACCTCAATAATACATTTTGGAATTCAAATGTTATATTTTCTAATGCAACTCATCTGATTGTATGAATTCCAGCTGAGCCACATACAATCTTGAATTGAACATACAATCTTTAATTGCATCAGATGTACTTGTTAGGATCGTAGAAAAACACACGCACACGAACACAAAGATTTACGTGGTTCGGTCTAAACTGACCTACGTCCACGGGGGCAACTGGGGTATTCTTATTATTGAGTGATGCAAAAGATTACAAGTACAAGAGAGTATTTATAAGCCTAAATTAGGGTTAAAACCCTATGCTAATCTTGGTCAACAAGTTAATCATACTGGGCTTCAAACGATTGGGCCTATAAGTGGGCTGAAGGCAACATCTCCAACAATCTCCCACTTGGTGTCTTCGGACCACGAACTGCACCATCTCTTCTGTACTTCTGTAGATAAGATCTCCCCTTGATCTTCAATGCACCTCCAGTTACCCCGATCTCCTCAACATTATTCCTGGAGACCAGCTGAAGCTCCACACAGCTTCAGCTTATCCAACGTTACACATTTAGTGAACATGTCTGCTGGATTCTTAGCACCTGAGATATTCTTCAAGTTGTTTGTGCCATCAGCAACCAATCCTCTCACGAAGTGATACCTTATCCCGATGTGCTTCGTCTTCTTATGATATACAGGATTCTTAGCAAGTTTTACTGCACTTTCATTATCACAATGCAATAAGTGCTCAGTCTGCTTCTTCCCTAACTCTTCTAGAAAAGCTTTCAACCATACTAGCTCCTTACTGGCCTCAGCTATAGCCATGTCTTCTGCCTCTGTTGTGGACAAAGCCACGCTTTTCTGAAGTCTGGACATCCAACTGACTACAGTTCCTCCCACTGTGAAAACGAAACCTGTGGTGCTTTTAAATGTATCTTTGCAGCCACCCAGGTCAGCATCTGTATAACCTCTGAGAACCGAATCCTTCCCTTTGAAACATAACCCCATCTTTAACGTTCCCTTTAAATAACGAAGCACCCATTTAACTGCTTCCCAATGTTCTCTTCCCGGATTTGACATAAACCGACTGACAACTCCGACTGCGTGTGCTATGTCAGGTCTTGTACACACCATAGCGTACATTAGACTACCTACTGCAGATGCATACGGAACTCTAGCCATATCAGCTTTTTCTTCTTCAATTCTGGGACACTGATCTTTGGTAAGCTTGAGGTGACTCCCCAAGGGCGTGTTTCTAGGCTTGGTCTTCTCACTGTTAATATTGAATTTCTCTAACACTTTCCTGATGTACTTTTCCTGGGACAGTGTCAAAGATCCATCTTTCTTGCTCCTGGTGATACTCATCCCAAGTATCTGTTTAATCCTTCATCTCGAATTCTTTGGACATTTGCTTCTTCAACTTGCTTATCTCATTCATATCTGATCCTGCAATCAACATATCATCTACATACAGCAGTAGAATGATATACGAACTCTTGAACTTCTTTAGATAACAACAGTGATCGGCTTCACATCTCTTGTAACCGGTCTTCACCATGAAATTATCAAACTTCAAGTACCACTGTCTTGGCGCTTGTTTCAGACCATACAAACTCTTCTTCAACTTGCACACCCAATTCTCTTTTCCAATAACCTGGAATCCCTCAGGCTGTGCCATGTAAATGTCTTCATTAAGGTCACCATGTAGAAATGTTGTTTTCACATCTAGCTGCTCTAGATGCAAATTCTCTACTGCTACAATACTCAGAACTAACCTGATGGTGGTCATCTTCACCACTGGAGAGAAGATCTCATCATAATCAACTCCCTTCTTCTGCTGAAATCCCTTGACCACTAAACGGGCTTTATACCGTTTAGAACCATCATGCTCATCTTTGACCCTGAAAACCCATTTATTCTGAAGAGCTTTCTTGTCTCGCGGAAGCTTTACAAGAACCCAAGTCTTGTTCTTGTCTAGTGAACTCATTTCTTCTTTCATTGCTCGCTCCCACTGGAACGAGTCCTTCATCTTGACTGCTTCAGAGTAGCTCTCTGGTTCACCATTTTCTGTCAAGAGGATATAATTAACTGAGGGGCCGGTACGACTGGGACTGTACCTGTCCGGCGTTTTAGAAACTCTGGTGGATCTCCTAACCGAAGTATCAGTTTGGTCAGGCTGCTGTGGAGACTGTTCGTCTTCAGACTCTGAACTCCCACTGTCAGACACTCCCACTGACTCTTCATTCTCACCATCTTCAGTCTCAGCTTCTGTGTCATCTTCAGATTCTGTTACGGGCCCTGTGACAGATTCTTTCTTCTGATTCTTAACACTAAACTCAACTATTTCTTTCTGAACCTTTGACTTATCCAAGTTTCTGTCTTTGTACAATTCTTCTTCATTGAATTCAGCATGCTTGCTTCTGACTACCTTTCTGCTTTCAGAATCCCAAAGCCTGTAGCCCATTTGATCACCCCCATATCCAATGAAAATGTACTTCTTTGCTTTAGCATCCAACTTGTCACCTTCAGGGTTGATATCATAAGCACTGCACCCGAAGATTCTCAGGTGATCATACTCGACTGCTTTGCCTTTCCATTCTTCTTGAGGAAGTTTGAATCCTAACGGTACTGAGGGTCCACGGTTGATAAGATGCGCTGCTGTGTTAACTGCATCAGCCCAGAACATCTTTGGGAGCCCTGCATTCAATCTCATGCTCCTGGCTCTTTCACATAATGTTCTGTTCATCCTCTCTGCAACTCCATTCTGTTGCGGAGTTCCTGGAACTGTATTTATCATCTTGATCCCTCTATCAGCACAATAATCTGTAAACTCCTTGCTGATATATTCACCACCGTTATCCGACTTCAAGCATTTCACCTTCAAATCAGTTTCAAGTTCAACAACAGATTTCCATTTCTTAAAAGTATCAAAAACTTCAGATTTATGTTTAAGAAAGTAAACCCATACCTTGCGTGTTGAATCATCTATGAAGGTCACAAAGTAGCGAGAACCTCCAAGTGAAGCAACTGATGTCGGTCCGTATACATCTGAGTGAATAAGCTCCAATTTCTGAGCTTTCGGTGCTCTCCCAGTCTTCACAAAAGTCACCTTCTTTTTCTTGCCTAGGATGCACGGTTCACAAAATTCTGACTCGACCTTCTTCAACTCTGGAAGTTTTCCCCTGGCAACAAGCATCTTCATCCCCTTTTCACTCATGTGCCCGAGTCTTTGATGCCATAACTTTGTCTGACTCTGGTCACTCGATACTGCGTTCACTGCATCAGCTGATGCTTCAACCATGTACAAACTACCTCTCTTCTTGCCTCTAGCAACTACCATACTTCCCTTAACAACTCTCCATTGTCCATTACCAAAGTGAACATCATATCCGTGATCATCAAGCTGACCGATGGATATAAGCATCCTCTTCAAACCAGGAATGACCCGAACATTCTTCAAGGTCCAAATGGTTCCCAATGGAGTTTTAAGGTCTATGTCTCCAATTCCTGTAATGTCAAGACTCTGATTATTAGCCAAACGAACTTTACCAAAGTTACCTGTTCGCAGATTCTTCATCTTCTTCGTGCTAAAAGTAGCATGGAAAGACGCTCCTGAATCCATAATCCAGTTTTCAACGGAACTCTCGATACAGCAAATAAGAGCATCCTCTGAATCTGAGGATGTAGTAGCATTTACCTCCCTTTTCTCTCTCGCAGGTTCAGAACACTGACTTCTGAAATGCCCAAACTCCTTACAGTTCCAACACTGTACGTCTTTCCTTGGCTTTCCAGGTCTTGATTTGCTCCTGCGTTTTGACTTCGACCTACCCTTATTTCCTCCTCTGTTACTACTTCTCCCTCTTCCTTCAGTACTGAGCAACGAGCTTGATTCTCCATTGTTCCTTCTTCTGGAGTCCTCATTCAGTAACAAATCATGAACACTTCCAAAACTGAGAGTCTCAACTGACCCTGTGACTGCTGTGATTATGCCTGACCAGCTGTCAGGTAATGAGGATAACAATAGACAAGCCTGCAATTCATCATCTATCTTAAAATTCACAGAAGACAAACGTGTCAAATGTGATTTAAATAAATTAATATGCTCGGTAACAGAACTTCCCTCTTTCATACGAATATTGACTAACTCCCGAATCAGAAACACTTTGTTCGCAGGAGACGGCTTCTCGTACATGTCGGACAAAGCTTCCATAATCCCACGTGCTGTGGTTTGCTCCAGAATGTTGTACGCTACATTCATGGAGAGAGCAAGCCTAATCGTTGACTGTGCTTTCTTGTCAAGATTCGTCCATTCTTTCGTTATGGTCTCAAGGGGAGGGTCTAGTGCAGCATCTAACTCCTTCTGTATAAGCAAATCCTTGATTTGCATCTTCCACCAACCAAAGTTCTTCTCATCAAATTTTTCTACCTTGACTTTTCCTTCTTCAGACATCATCTTGTCTAAGTATCTAGGAAACTAGCCCAAGAAAAATAATAATAATAATAATACACCACTTTTAAACCACAACAAAAAAACAAAATAATTCTTTTGTCTAGAATGACAAAAAAAACTAAAAAGAAACAAATATATTTTATTCCGTTTTTCTTGCTGCCATCGAAGTCACACAAAAGAAAAACACATGGACTTATTTTGTCTTTTGTTTGTTTCTCCTATTGATTCCCTTCCCAAAGTAAATCAAAGAAAATTAAGAATCTGAGTTATGGCTTGACAATAGTGTAAGAGTTCGGTGGAACCCTAATCGGTTGATGGGTAGGCGGAGGTGGGTGACGGCGGGTTGAGGTGGGGTGACGGTTGTGTTGTGTAATCTGGTATGTGTTCCTCTCTGATCTAGAGCCTGAGCTCTGATACCAGTTGTTAGGATCATAGAACAGACACGCACACGAACACGAGTATTTACGTGGTTCGGTCTAAACTGACCTACGTCCACGGGGGCAACTGGGGTATTCTTATTATTGAGTGATGCAAAAGATTACAAGTACAAGAGAGTATTTATAAGCCTAAATTAGGGTTAAAACCCTATGCTAATCTTGGTCAACAAGTTAATCATACTGGGCTTCAAACGATTGGGCCTATAAGTGGGCTGAAGGCAACATCTCCAACAGTACTTGCATAAATTGACTAATCCTTGTTGATCGTACCATCATCATCAATGTCAAATAATTTTTAAGAGTGCTTTTATCTGTGTACAAATCCAAAAATAATCAACATAAAGAACCAATAAAGAATCATATATTACGGTTTTGAGAAAACGGATTACGGACCTCACTTGTAGGCAAGCCGGGGGATAGTTGCTCTGGGGAACCTCCAAACTGTTGATTGTTCATAAGTAAACAAAGTCAATAGACTTCAAGAAACCAACCAAAAAAATAAGAAAAGTTATCTAGTATAACAAAACGTTTTACACCAATCTGAGACAAACCCATAAACCATATTACCTGTTCACATGCGCCCAACCATTTTTCACCTCTAGCTCGAATGGCACCCACAAAGATGAAACTTGGGATTCAAGAGATGAGTAAATGTAAATATAATACAACCAGTTATACTTCTATCAACTCTCAAGCATTATGCTTATCTAAACCAAAAGTGACAATGACAAATTTGATGTCCGGCAATCTTAACAGTATGGAAAAGGTTGAAGCATTGGTAAATGTCTGTAATATAGACTCAATTTTAATTAAGTCGTTTATTAAGAAAGAAATAAATCAACTCACTTTATTGTAGATGTAAGATACAAAGATATATAATTCTAAAGATGCACCAGCTTACCTGTAGAAAATTAGCAGAGCACACAACATAGTCCGATAAATAGGCATAGGAAGTACAACGGGTGTAGCAGGACATCGAAACAATAGAGACGTGATTCCACCTTATTATTTTTTCGCTAATTAAAAACAACATCAGATTCCTAGTGTGACATCCGGTAATTTCCTTTTCATTCTGTTCTTTTTCGTTTCTTTCTTTTGGGGCTTTGCGCAATTTTCGGGACGAAAATTCTTTCAACGTGGGGATGATGTGACACCCGGCATGTTTGGCTTAAACATATTAGTGACATCTAAGTCTACCATAGCGAGAAACGTTTATAAACGAACTTAACTGGGTTAGTTGAGTCGGGTCAAGTTAGGATTGTCCAGGGTACAATGATCTGGAGGATCATTGGGAGTCGTTTTGGTAATACACTAGTACCGGGATCCGTTGTTGGTGACATTACATGAACTAATTAAGTATATGTATAGATTATGGGTCGTGTGGTGAATTATATACATAGATGTGTTTAAATGATGTGTAAATGATTATCTATGCTTAAATATGTCAAATATAGATTAAGGATGCATGCTTATGTGTTAAGATGTGTTAGAATGCGTTAAACACGACAAACTGGAAAACTAGTTAAAAAGGAGTTCTGGTTCGACCACTTCGAGTGGTCGAAGGAGAACAATTGCCTGGTTCGACCCTTTGTAAATGGGCGAACCTGGGAAGTGGAATTGAAAGAATTCCCTTCGACCAGGACAGGGCTCATTCGACCCTGTGTAAGGGTCGAAGGAGGCCACCTTCGACCATTGAAATGGGGCGAAGGAGAAGTAGTATAAATACCAAACTTTGTCATTTTTCATCATTTCACAAACCCTAACCGTCCCAAAACGCTCTCAAACAATCTTAATCACTAAGGAAGGAGTTTTTGCTCTTCTTTTTCATAATCTAACCTATCTACAACATCTAAACAAGAATCCAAGGTGTGTTCTTAATCCTAAACCTTTTTAAAAGCATTTTAATTCGTTTTCATCTAACCCTAATTGTCCGGATCTGTTCTAAGGGTGTTTTTATGATTAAAAACCTTTTAAACATCTTTCTAAATCAAAACATTATCATTTAACATAGGTTTTCATGGTGAATAACATATGTAAATTGTGTATTATGTGGTGTTATGTGTTGTTCAATGATTTGCTGCTATGTCTATGATAGAAACCTGATATAGGATTGTTGTTGATGTTAGATTTGGATATGATGATATTATGGGTATTTGGGGGTTTTAACGAATCTAGACTTAATGCATGATATTTATGATCAATAGAATTGATAAGAAAAGATCGAACACTCGACAAACTGAGCATTTCAAGTTGAATAAGAATCGATTTCAAAAGTTTCCAAATTGGGTAAATTATTCATGCATGAAAGTGATGTTTCCATAATCTTTACCATTTTGGGAAAGGGCTGAAACGGACGTATTATCGGGGGAAATCGGTGGGGTTTTGTAGGGATAAGTTATCCATGCTTGACTGCTGTGTTTGATGATGTTTCGAGTCGTTTTGAAGGTGTTTGAAGCGTTTTTAGGAAAATTTGCACAACAGGGGCGAACCTGGCCTCCTTCGACCGATCGAAGGTGCGAAGGAGGGAATCCAGGGTCGAACCTGGGTTTTTGTTGGGCGAACGTGGTAAAACGGGCGAAGGAGGCATCAAACGGTCGAACGAAATGTAAAACGGGCGAAGGAGACTGAAAACGGGCGAAGGAGACTGAAAACTGACTGGTTCGACCGTTCTGATGCAGAAATGAGATTTTTGATACAAACTAAGTGTTTTATGCTTGAACCTTGTGTGTAATCTATGTGTACTTGATTAGTTAGGGTAATGGGTCACCAACGGGATGTCGGGTCGGTCTAGTGTGTCGGTTAAACATTCAAACACGTTTTAAAACATACTTGGTTACGATCTGGACAATCGGGGACTAGATAACCTTATGGTTATTAGTCGAAACACTTATGTGAACATTTTGATAGATCTTCGGTAGAGGGATTATCAAGGGCTAAACATCTTTACTTGTAATCGAAGAACGCTAATTAAGGTGAGTTCACGGCCCCACTTTTACTTCTTTTAACTTTTGGGGGAGAAAACATGCGCTAAACTATTTTGGTAACACATGTCATACTATGGTTTTAACTTTGTATTGCTATACGATCTTTGGAAGTCCCGAGGGAAACCATGAATGTGCGGGGATGCACAACGGGGGAAATGTGGATAGATCTATTGGGCGTGACCTGCCCCACTCGTCGGCTTGGAGGGCCGGGCGGGTGCATATTGTCTCGAATAGGAACATTATCATGCTGAACATACAGGCTGCTTAAACATGCTAAACATTGCTAAACGTGTCTAGTAATGGTTTCCAATCGTAGTAGTAATAAAACATACGCCTAGCTAGCGTACTTGGTAACGTTGATATAGTATGGACATGGTATCGTTTTGGTAACATATTGAACAAACCTGTGAACTCACCAACATTATATGTTGACATCTTTTTGGCATGTTTTTCTCAGGTCGCTAAGGTAGCAACAAATGGAACTAGGCGCACGGGTCTGCATTGGCGTCTAGGCATAGTTGCACGTTTTGTAATAAAAAGTGTTTTGAATACTTTGGATCATAGCATAGCTGTTTAAATACTTCTTAATGCTTCCGCTTATAAAATCGTTGTTTATGGTTTTACGCTTTTCATATAGAGTTGTTTATTGTGACCGTTGACTTGGATCCTGGTTTGTCATGCGCCTCGCGGTAAAACCCCGCCAGTGGTAATTTGAGGGTGTGACACCTAGGCGTAAAAAACCAGATTTTGTAACTGCAAATAAATATCTTCTTGGAAATGTACCTTTTAGGTTTTAATTGCTCTGTTGATGTGGTTTTTTACAATATATGGATTATGAATATAATTTTGCTCTTTTTGCTCCAAATTCTTTATACTCTTCAGTTTCTTCAGCAAATATCTTCTGCAAATCAGCAAACACCAACCAAATTCATACCAAATGGATCCAATCAACAACAATTTCATAATAACTCACTACCAAATGAAATCAGAACTCACACTCGCCGTAGGATCTGCTTTACTATTTTCATCACCGATTGGGTGGAGCTCTGCCGTGGGGGCGACACTGGAAACCTAATTTCTTCAGCCCTATTTGACCTTTGACAATATCTCTCTCTCTCTCTGTTATTTCACGAAAATTCTAACAAAAATCCCTACTTTGAAGAAGATGACAACTCGTAAATATAAATCAATTGATATGTATGGTTATATTGATAGAAATTGGTGAAATATTGGCTATAAATTATCTAGCATCACATCAGAAGTGAATGAAAGGTAGACCTACAAGAAAAACGATAACCCAAACACCAGAATAGCTGATAAAAGGGAACTTATATCGTATAAACCTAACTGCCTCACTGCTAAATCGTTGATATGGCTAAAAGACTCATTTACCCTCATAAAATCTATAATCCATGCATCAAGTGTTGTACTATGGGAAATGAAACTTGTATTACTTAAGTTTTAAGAAGTCCTTCACTCATGCATTATAACATAGTATAGATATAGATATAGATATAAATAACTTCAATAGATTTTTTTTTGAAATGAAATTATCACTTTGAGGTGCTTAAATTATTTAGAACCTTCTTTTCCTGGGAGTTTAAACCTGGGAATATTTCAAATGGTTTTCAAATAGAATTGTAAAATGATGCATTTAAGAGGGTGTTTAGGATTGAGTTTGGAGATGTAAAAGTGCTTTTGGTCAAAAGTGCTTATTGGCTTATGACTTTTTGAAAAGGAGTTTTAGAAAAAGTGTTTGGATTAGCTTTTGGGATGAGAAACGTCAAAAAGTCAATAGATTGTCTTTTTTTTTTAAGTGTTTCGCTTAACTTATTGTGAATATTGGTTGTATGGGTGGTAAATTTGCAATTTTTTTTCCAAAAGTCAAAAGCCAAAAGCCAGGATTTCTAACTTTTCAAAAACAGCTTTTTCACCCTTAAAAGCCAAAAGCCAAAAGTCAAAACAGAAAGTGCTTTTGGGTTACACAAACAACTTATTGACTTAAGTTGTTTTGAAACTCAATCCCAAACACCCTCTAAGTGTTACTCTTATAATCTAAGTGGTAATTTGAGGGTGTGACAGATTGGTATCAGAGCCAATGGTTATAGTGAACTAGGACTGCATGTAGAGTCTGGTCTATAGCCGAGTCGCACACACACTAGACGGTCACATACTTTGGGTCTGTTAGTTGGATACGTACTAACGTTGTCGGGGTGTCCTTACATTATCATCATGCTTCTCCGTTACATCATCCGCTTTTAATTGGGTTCTTACCTACTCTTGTCTTCTTCTTCTGGATTGAAGAAGGAGGGGTTGACTTGTTGGTTCTAGCACACACATGCCTTCTTACACTTGCACCTATCGTCACACGTTACTAGGCGACGATATTCAGTGACTGGGGTCTGGATTAGGGGTACATCTGGAGGACCATGTAGAGCAGTTTATCATTTCGGGTGCACATGAAATAATAAACTGGAATGCATGAAAATCCCGATGGATTTCGAGTTTGGATGTATAGTCCTGGATTTGTCCCTAGGTTAACTGTTGTAAATTTCTAGTGGTTGACACTGGAAGTGAATCTGAATCCCTCGATTTCTTGATTTGTTAGATCATGTCTGGTGCTCGCGGTGGTGGACGTCGTGGTGGCGGCGGTGACCGTGCTGGCGGTGGTGGTCGTGCTGGAGGTGGTGGTCGTGGAAACATCAACATGACCCAAGCTGAGTTGAACAACTTGCTACAGCAGCAAGTGAACATGGCTATGGCAAATTTCCAGGCTGGGATTAATGCCATGGGTGGTGAGTTGATTTCTGTCGACCTTGCCTCATTTTCGGGTTTCGTGTCCTTTCGTTTGTGTTTTACTCGTTGTGAGCGTTGGATTTTAGCTAAAACAGGATTATACGATCATACAAGTCACAAATCTAGGTGCGGAAACCCTAGATCTGAACAAATTGATAAAACACAAATCACGACACAATCAAGATCATTTTCAATAACATTTCATAGATTAACTTTCATTCAAAAAGCATTTACAATGAGTTTATGTTAATCTAGATCACACAGATAATCTCTCAAAAACACTTCTAAACCTGAACTGAACCTGGACACAAATGACAACTCTCTTACATTATCAAAAACTCAAAATCTATATATAGGCACTGCACATTCGCCCCTTACAACTGGTCGAATGTGAGTATTTTCCACATTCGCCCACTACAAGTGGTCGAATGTGTCTTCTTGTCTTGTCCAATCTTCCTTCGTCCACTTCAGATCTACCTTCGCCCAGTTTCTTCTACCTTCGCCCCATAATATCTACATTCGCCCCATCCTGATACACCTTCGGCCATCACTAACATATGTTAATTATTGTATATCCAATCCTTAGTCGCAAAACGTATCAACAAACTCCCCCTCGACTATTGATTGGATAGTTTTCTCTGATAGTCCATCGTCTTGTTCATCAGTTTGATTCTGAGCTGCTTCTTCTGCTCAGAAGTCATTGGCGGCTCGAATGTTTTCTTCACAGGCTTTGACACATTGGCCATCTTCACAGTCTTGCCCAGTTTACCCTCCAAGTTGCTTCCAGCATTTATGTCATATGCAAAACAAACTCCCACAACTTGAGTATACTTTCTCGCTTGAGCAAAGTCGTTGGGTTCATAGTAGATCGGATTGTAGAATAACATGATGATGTCTTCGAATGTGCAATTAATCAGCCACATAGGATCAAATACATGAACATGCTTGTATTTATCCTTTCCATCTCTCAACACGATCACCGCTTCTGCCTTCCTCCAATCGTAATACCAAAAGATGAAATCAACACTGAAATGCTGTGGCATTGGCATCAACGGTATCTTCCTCATCACATTAGGTGCTTTGTAGATCAAAGTAACACGCTTCATATTGGTTTGTGGATCAATATCCCTATGCACTTTTCTACGGGGATATTGAGGCTTGAACCTGTTCCATCTCGTACGACTTTCCCAAACCAATTTGTCTGCGCACCAACCGACATGCGATCCATTTACCTCGGCACCTGACATTGGGAATCTGCATAAGTCTCTCACCGCCCAGTACGGTAGAGTAAGCAAATCACAGAATCTGTTGAAATACAGAATTCCGGTTTCCCATTTTGCAGCAATACACTTCAGTCTGCCTAAGTAAGTCCACCCGAGAGCTCTGCCTTTGAACTTGGCATTATGAAATCGATAGAAATTACCTTGAGCTTCAGGCTTAGGTCGGTTCTCATCCATCTCCTTCAACTTCTTCATATAATTCTTCAACTCATCAGACTGGTTAGAAGAATCTTTCTTTTCATTACCAAACACCTTTTCAACAAACTCTTCACTTCTTTTCTTTGCTTTCTGTTTCGCTGACTTATTTGGTATCTCAGTGAAGTCAGGAAATACTTCATTCTCATCTTCTTTTCTGAAATACTGGGGAAACTCTTCATGAGTAATATCTTCTATCTCAACTTCATTGTTTTCTGGAGTCTGCACATCATCTGAATGACTTCCCATATCCTTTTCAGGAATATCAGGAATCGATTCATCCATCATAAACTCCTCAAACGTCTTCCCTACCCTCTGTGCGAGACCATCTAGTATTTCTTTCGCCACAGATGCAGGTAATTCCCCTTCTTCAAGATCTGGATCTTCATATTCCAACTCATATCTCAAATCATCAGTCTGGAATATTTCAGCGAAGCATCCTGTGAACTCAATGGTCCACTCTCTCTTTTCCAACATATTCTTATATATCTGTTTAGCATCATCAGACAGAGATCTCACCTTCTCGTTCCAGAAAATACTTTCATCCGAATCAACATTCCCACCTTTCTTCTTGGAACTCGATTCTCCAGTATCTTTCTTCTTCTGTGGTGTTCTCTTCTCATAACTAAATCTAGAAGTATCATCTCCTCCATCATGATCACTTCCACTGCTAAACTCATCACCTTGCTTTTTCCCCGTTCCTTCAGCATCATCATCATCATCATCATTATTGTCATCACTTTTATCCGATCCATCATCATCCTCATCATCATCTTCTTCTTTTTCAGAATCAGAATACTCATAATCAACTTTCTGTTCATCTTCTTCTTCATCTTCTTCACCCTCTTTCAACTGGGGTGCTCTGCTATAAAGCTCTTCAATCAAACCACAAAGGCGTTTGTTTTCCTTCTTTAGTTCTTTATTATCAGCCTTAATCAGTTTGATTTTGCTCTTATTTCTTTCACATTTTCTTTCAAGCTTCTCATTCTTTGCTTCAATCAACTTAATCTTATCATTTATATCATCCTGATTAGATTTCGAAGCAACTACAATCTGGAGCATCTTCTCCTCATTCTGCTTGAACTTAGTAATCTCAGCTTGTTGAGCAATCAACATCTTCATCATGTCCTCCATCTTCTTATTAACTTGTTTCATGACATCATCATCCACAGTCACTTTCTTCGACTTAGATCTGGATGGCTCAACTTCAACAACTTTCTCCTTTTGAGGCTTTCTAAACATATCGAGCACTTTATCCATATCGATATTGAACTGATCGATTGGTAAAGTCTCTGCCTCTTTTGCTTTCTTCTGCTTCTTGGCAACTGGTGAAGATAGCTTAGAAGGTGTTCCAGCATCAGGTAATCTCTTTCCCTTCAACAACTGAGCCAATTCTTTCTCTCTCAGTTCTTTTACACTTGATTTCTTTGCCATAGTCTTTTGTTTCTTTGTTTTCTTAGGCAAATTTACAACTATAGTATCTCCAACACTCAGTTCAGCTAGATCAACACCTAGACCCTCATCTTCAACTGATTTCTTTCTTCTCTCAGCTTCTTCTATCGACTGGTTCAAGGATTCAGACTCACCAACCATAGTGGCCTTACGTTTGGTGGTCCTCACGTTCTCATCATCAGAATCCCACTGCTCATCAACTTCAGTCTCTTCTGAATCTACAGACTCTTCATCCACCAAACCCGATCCTTTCTTTGCCGTCGATTTCTTTCTAGCTACCTGTTGCTTAGTGCTTCCCTGATCTATAGCCTTTCCCTTGCCCTTCCCTTTGGCTCCAGGATTGACTACTTGACGTTTCCGCTTAGTGCTTGAATCAACATACACTAAGGGATCATCGTTGTCCGAGTCACTATCATCATGTCTTGCTTTGTTCTTGCCAGGATCAATGTAATCCGGACGAGCCAAAGCGCCAAATAATCTCCTGTTAGGTGGCTTCTCACTATCAGGCACACCTTTGTAACCTTTCATCCTCATCAAGGTTCTAATATTCATGTGATCTTGACCTAGGATCATAGTCGGATCCTTTTTCAACATTGGATACTTGTAGTCAAAGATCATCATCAGAAACCTCGGATACAACATAAACTTCTTATTCTTCATTCCCTTCAGCATCTCCAGCATATGGTCAAGAATCATCCCAGAAACATTAAATGGTTTGTTGAGTGTCAACGCAACCATTAATGAACTCAAACTCCTTCTCATCACGTCATAACCACCACTCACACATCCAAAGACATGAATCAGAACATGTGCAAAATACTTGTACTGCACTCCCAGCTTCCCCTTATACATAGATCCGTCAGTGATTGGACCTTTGTATTTCATTCTTAAGAAGCACGCCTTCTGTTCTGTCCACGATAACTCCCTGGGATCTTCACTATCTTCGAACTTAATCTGTAATGCCTCCCGAATATCAGCTTCAGTCAAGAACATCTCCATCTCCTGAATCTTGCTCTTGATGATCGTCTGATTCTCCCAGTAGTCATACTTCGCATTCTGATAAAAGTCTTCAATTATGTCTTTGTATATGATGGTTGGTGTGGCTAGAGCATGAACAATCCTGCTCCTCTTCAGAAATTCTATAATCCCAGTAAACTCTGTGTTCTTCTCAAAGTCTCCTAGATAAGCGCAACAGTTGTGCGATCGTTCAAAAGGCCAACTGCTAGGAACAGATGTTTCAGCTACTGGTACTGGATCTTGAACTGTGATCTCAGCTGGAGTTTCAACATTCACTGCTGGTGATTCAATATTCTCGGGTTGTTCAGCCATCTGCACATGAAAATCAATAAAACACGTCAAAACACAAAAACGACAAAAATATAAAATTCTGGTCAAAAACTAATCTGCACGTTCGCCCATTTAGAAATGGCCGAATGTGAGAATAATTGGTCGAATGTGAAATTATATGGTCGAATATGAAAAAGTTTTGATTAAAAATCACATTCGTCCGTTTTTATGTTCATTCGCCCAATTAGTTTCACCTTCGCCCGGTTTTTGAACCGAAGGTGAAAACTGTTTTCCCCCAAAAATTTAAATTTTTACCATTGTTGATTTTAACCTATGAATTTGATCCTAAAGTATGCTAATAAGTCCGACTAACACCCATTCATTACCAATTTTATCAATTAATCAGTTTACATAGGTTTTAAAGTGGAATTAGGGTTCAACAGTGTTCAATCGATCAAAACTAACATCTAGACATGTTATTATCCTAATTCCTTCCACATTCTCCCCCTAAAACCGATGAAAAATGATCGGCTATCAAAAATAAGCATCAACAATCATCAAAAATCCCTAGAATTGAAACCCTAGGTCGTGTTCTTTAAACAATCAATTCTGATCTGTTTTGATGTCCATTACCTGCAATATGAGTCTTAAAATGATCAGAAATAACAAGGAAACAAATCAATGAATCGTAGAAAACACGAGCAACAAGGTCTTGGTATGACAGAAATTTTGAAAAAATTTTGAATGAGGGGCTCGAACGTGAAAGAGATATATATAGAGGTCTACATTCGCCCGGTTGAAGTGGACGAATGTGGGTTAAGTCCACATTCGCCCCAAGTTAATGACACGAATGTGAAACTGCTCCACCTTCGCCCCTATTTAAAGACCCGAAGGTGGATTTTGTACCCGGAAGTGGAATTTTCACCCGGAAGTGTCAATTTCCACCTTCGCCCAAAAACAAAACGGTCGAACATGATGATTTTTCCACATTCGACCCATTTAAGGGGCGAATGTGAAATGGAAAAATCTGAAAATTTCGCCAAATCACGAATTCGAATCCCGTTCAACATTTTTCAATCCGTTAAACTTCCAAAACTCAAATTTTCACATTTTGAATGTTACAAAGTCCAGATGGTGTTAACAAATCTCAGAAATTGACCATCAAGCATCCCCGGATATCAAAAATAAAGCAGAAATGCAAATCTTTTGGATTTTCTGAAATTTTTATCAAAACACACCTAAAATCTTTTTGGATTTTGTAACTTTTTGACAATAAAAGTAAAATGTGACAAAATAAAATGCATCAAAGTAAATGAAAGCAGTAAACATTTTGTGATTTCCGGTAAGAGGATCATATCAGTTTTCTGAGAAATCTGAACACAGCGTTGATCTGTTACAATATTATCATTAGAAACAATATGTGACACGGCAATTGCTAATATTGTTGTCCACATAAGCTCACATGCAGACAATTACGCAATGCTTTAAAATGATACTAATTAGATGTATTAGACTAACACATTGTGGTTCCCACACACATGACATACTCCCGTATCAAGAAGTAATTTGCACAAAGACTCATTGTAAAGCGTGATTATGCTTTCGTCGTCTGTAATTGTACAAGATATAATGCATAGAGGTATACAGGTCAGCAAATTAATGCAGCAAAGTAACATATGCACCATACCAGGTTAAGGACTGATATTAATCATGATTTGCATCAATGATCAATACGATATTATAGATAATCTTTGATCATCATATAACATGGAAAGTTCCTCAATTCGGTAACTTTAGGTTTTGGCATAAAGCTCTTTTATAAAGACATCCTGTCTGATCTAGGTCCGTAATGACTTACAGCAGAAGATCAGATAGGCTATCCCCAGACAACTAATAACATAACGACCCTAAACCTCCGAGTTTTGTACAAACACCCTATCAAACGAAATTACGGTACTAAGACCATATGCCCATGAGGTGTTCATCCACAAACGCGTAGTTTGTTATGTTTGTATCACTAATGCACGCAATATTTAGTCTACGAAGCCTATCAGCATATCACACGTAATCAACATACTTCTCATTAAAACTATACAATTCTTTAGCCTGTGTCAGATCCCCACTGATGTACTATCATTTCCTCTTTTTATCCAGGAAATCATTTTGGGTTTTTCTAATTTTTAGGTATTTTAAAAATTTTTCAATGTTTTTGGTTTTTCTGATAAAATGACTCCCCCTAAAATAAAGAACATATTTTTTTGGGTTTTTAAGTTTTCTGAAAAACAAAACAAAAATTTTAAAGAAACAATCCACTTGAAAGCATCAACTTCTTTGAGGATTAAACAACCCCTTCGAAAGCATCAACTTCTTTGAGGATTATGATAGTAAAGAGAAATTCCCAATTAGCAAAGAGAAATTCCCAATTAACAAAAATTTAAAACTAAAATTAAAAAGTAAAAATGATAAACCGAGGAGCCGATTAGTCTTGTTTTTCCTTTATATTGTTTACTTTCAAAAGATATTCAAAGCGGGATCTGTCAAAAGCTTTTGTAAACAAATCTGCACGTTGGTAATCAGTATGGATTTTGACCATGTCAATCAATTCCTTAGCATAACAATCACGGATAAAATGATATTTAATCCGGATATGTTTCGCTTTAGAATGATTTTCAGTATTTTTAGTTAATGCAATTGCGGCTTCATTGTCACAGTGTATAGGGGTTTTAAGAAACTGCAAACCGTAATCGACCATCTGTTGTTGGATCCAGAGCACTTGCGAACAGCAACTCGAGGCTGAAATGTACTCGGCTTCACATGTAGACAGTGCGACGGAAGTCTGTTTCTTGCATTGCCAGGTAATTAACCTGCTCCCTAAAAACTGGCAACCGGCTGTTGTTGATTTGCTGTCTTTGTCACAGCCGCCCCAATCTGCATCACTAAAAGCAATAAAATCAAAATCATCATCATTAGGGTACCAAAGTCCTTTTGATGGACAACCCTTCAGATATCGAAGGATACGCTTGACCGCCGTCAGATGACTTTGTTTCGGCTTCGATTGGTAGCGAGCACAGAGACACGTTGCATACATAATATCTGGTCGAGACGCTGTCAAATACATCAGAGATCCGATGATTGCTCTGTATGTAAATGGATCTGTCAGCTCCCCCTTAGCGTCCACTCCAATCCCGTGATTGGGTTGAATCGGGGTATCCATCGGCTTAGAGTCCTCCATCTGGAATCGGCTCAAGATGTCGGCTACATATTTCGTCTGGTGAATGAAGATCCCGTCTGGTCTTTGATCCACCTGTAAGCCGAGGAAAAACTGCATTTCTCCCATAGCGCTCATTTCGAACTTCTCCTGCATAACAGTTTCAAATTCCCTGCACAAGAGTTCGTTAGTTGAACCAAATATAATATCATCAACGTAAATCTGTACTAGAAGCAAGTCATCTCCCGTCTTCTTCGTAAAGAGGGTGCAATCGACGAGTCCGCGCTTGAATCCTTTGGAGATGAGGTATGTACTTAGCTCCTCGTACCACTGTCTTGGAGCCTGGTGCAAACCATATAAAGCTTTGTTCAGCACGTAGACCTTGTCCCGGTGGATTGGGTCCTCAAAGCCTGGTGGCTGCCCGACATAAACCTCCTCCTTGACTTTACCGTACAAAAATGCGCTCTTGACGTCCATTTGATAAACTTTGAATTTCTTATACGAAGCAAACGCAAGGAACATCCGAATAGCTTCGATTCGTGCTACTGGTGCATAGATTTCGTTGTAATCAATTCCTTCGATTTGATGAAAACCTTGCACAACCAATCTGGCTTTGTTCCTTACAATAACTCCACGATCATCCTTTTTGCACTTAAACACCCACTTAGTGCCTATTTTCTTTCTTCCCGGCGGCAAATCTGTGAGCGTCCAGACTCCCAATTTCTGGAATTGCAATAACTCCTCTTGCATTGCCTCAACCCAGGCATCTTCATTCAAAGCGTCTTTGTATGTCCTTGGCTCTACCTGCGACACATAACATGCAAACGACCAATCATTTTGGCTACCAGATTTCTGAATTTTGGCATACAATGCTAAAGCACCAAAACTTTCTGGCAAATTAACGCTTTTAAGCTGCCCTCTGGTCATCACTCCACTACCAGGATCACCGATAACTTGCTCCAACGGATGAATACGATGAATCCGAGATTCCGGATTAACAGGTACAATCACTCCCGTCTGAGCAGTCAAGTTCTCTACAGCATCCTGATCATGACCCGTGTTAGATGATGAAGCAACATCTGGATTTGGAGTTGGGTTCACAGTTTGCTCTTCTAAATCTTCTGCATTTTCAAGAATAGCTTCTTCAAATTGTTCATCTTCAGATTCTGAAGTGTCTAATGAAGTTGAAGCTTCTTGAAACAACTCTTCTTCTTGTGTAGGAGCACTGGTATCATTAGAAGCTGGTGGGGGGTTCACGGTGATTGGACGCATCAGCGGTGAAGTTGCCGCGTTTTCACACTCGTAAAGTAATCTGATAACAACTTCTTCAACCAAGCTATCTAGGTTGAATGATTCAAAGAAATCTTTGTAATCAAACATCCAATCAGGGCCCGTGCCTTGCAAATTTTGTGTGTATCGTTGAACTTCCACGTTAGCCCAATCCTCCACTTGACGAGTTCTCTTGTTGAATACCCGTTTGAGCGGGGTTGCATATCCAACAAAATATCCCTCCTCAGCTTTAGGACTAAACTTTTCGCTTGGATTCAACATCGTGCATGGCGCCCCAAATGGTTCTAGATACTCTAAATTGGGCTTTCGTCGGTGTAACATCTCATAAGATGTTTTTCCAAACTTCTTCACTGTCAAAACCCGATTTAAAGTGTAATTTGCTGCATAAATCGCCTCATTCCAGAACATTACTGGAAGATTTGAGTCAGCGAGCATTGTTCTAGCAGCCTCAATCAGAGTCCTATTCTTTCTTTCAGCAACACCATTCTGTTGCGGGGTATACGGAGCTGAATATTCATGATGAATCCCTTTGCTTTCACAAAGTTCATCCATCTTTGCATTTTTAAACTCCGTCCCGTTGTAACTCGTGATCCTTTTTATCTTCAAATTGTAGATATTCTCTAGTCGAGTGAACATAACTTGTAAGTTGGTAAAAGTGTCGCTTTTGTTCTTCAAACACATCACCCATGAGAATCGTGAATAGTCATCAGTGACGACTAAACAATAAAGCTCTCCAAGATGACTCTTGCGCTTGACCGGTCCAAAAAGGTCCATGTGCAATCGCTCAAGCGGCATCTCAACAGAGTTAACTTTCTTCACTTTATGGGACTGTTTGTGTTGTTTGCCTTTCATGCAGCTCACACACTTGTCGTTTAGATGGAAATGTTTCACGTTTACTCCATCGACAAGTCCATTTCTCACTAACTGATTCATTTTCCTCAGATGAATGTGCCCCATTCTGCGGTGCCACATTATCGATTCTTTTTCGGTCGCCTTGGATAGAAAGCATGTTATCTGCCCCTGTGATGTCATCGCCTTGGACATATCAAGAATATAAAGATTGTTGACTCGAGGTGCCATCAACATAACCCACTCCTTTGGAATCTTGAAGCCCGGTTTGAGTATATAGCAGGATTTGTCATCAAAATGCACAGAAAATTGTTTATCGCATATTTGACTGACGCTCAACAGATTATAGTCTATCTGCTTGACATAAGAAATCCGCTCGAAAGTCACAATCCCATTACTCACGCTTCCTTCCATCGTAATATATCCTCCTTTATTACCCGCAAACGCGACATATCCTCCATTAATATTCTTCACATCGAACAGCAATGCCAAATCCCCCGTCATGTGGCCTGAAGCTCCACTATCAACAATCCAGAGACTGCTAATAGGGCCAACTGAAGCTCCCTGCACACAAAAGTAAAGTTTTAGTTCTTTCGGGGGACCCAAGCCTGAGTCTTGGGCCTTTGAATATTTGATTTCAAAGAAACATCCTCAATGACTTTTTCAACAACTTTTTGTTTTGAATCAACCGTTTTCTGATTTTTCAAAACAGATTCATTTTTCTCACTCACCTTCGAAGTAGAAGCTCCTGGAGTACCATTAGGTGTCCAAGATTGTTCAGACCTTTTGAGAATACGAATTTGAGATTTTGGTTTCTCAATAGGTTTCTGGACATTGTTACTAAAAGTAACTTTCTTAGCAACCTTATATGAATTAACAGACTTAGGTCCAACATTTGACTTGACAATTGGTTTTTGTGGAACCTTATGTCTATCAGCTGTTGTGTTCACCACAGGTTTTCTCCAAGATTGTTCCATTGCAATCCGATTCCTTCGATCATATTGAAATGGACGGTTGTTCCTCATTTGAAAATTGTTTTGATTATAAAATTGTTGTTGTTGAGGAACAGTCCGTCTATGTGGTGGTACATAATGATCAATCGGCTTTCTCATGGAATTCTTAACCTCAACCTCATGTCTTTTGTGCCTTACATATGGACACTGAGCAAGTAAATGCCCGCGTTCTCCACATTTAAAGCATTTTCTATATTCCTCAAACACATAATGAGCATTTGGTGAAGCAAATGATCTGACAGGAAATTGATCATTATACTGTTGATTTCTTAAACTCTCAGGAAGTGGTCCTTTCGAGTAAGAAGGTTCATGAAAACCATTTGCTTTATCATTTGGTCGAATGAACTCAGTGACATGGATTTTTGGTTCTTGAGGAACTTCTGAAAACAGTTTTTTTAAAATTTCTGGTGGAATTTCATTGGTTCTCTCATGTTTTGGAAACCATATTGTGCTTTCTTGCCAGATTTTATCAAGTTTAGAATAGTTAACATTTTTAATCGGAAATTCCTCATCAGAAATGATTTTATCGGATCCTTCCATCCGATAAAACACTTTAACCGGTTTGTCACTTGGTTCATTCAGCTCATTCTTTTTGACCTCATTCTTAACAACATTATCTTTCTTAACATCAACCTTTTCAGACTTTTTATCACGATTAGCATTTGCCATCGGATGAACATGATCAGATGGTGACACTGGTTCAGTAGTAATGATGTGATTTTCTTTTGGAATCTCACATTCATTAACAGATTGATCACTACCAGTATCATCATTTTCTGAGTCTGAACTATCACTCTCAGCATAAACACCCTCATTGTTCAAGCCCAAAATCGGTCTCACATCGGAATATGGATCACCAATACTCGAGGTATTAGATTCCTTTTCCGATGACGAGTCTGATTTAACCGAACTCTCCGGTATAACTTGGTGATAGTTATGGTTTTCAAAAAGAACCGGAGATGGTACAGACTTGTAATTGGTGGTGTTATCATCAATGATATGATCTACTACATAAGCAACATTCTTATAACTTTCCAGCTTTTTGTTCACCTTTTCAGCAAAGCATTTTATGGCTGCCATTTCCAACTTGGTGTTTTCAATTTCATTGATATAGTTATTTATTGCCAATTGTTTCAATGACAAAGTGTTTTTCAAGTCGGAAATGTCCTTTTTATAGCCATCTAATACTTTGTTAAAAGCATTCAACTCTTTGCGAGTAGATTGATAGTTCAAGATAGCACTATCTCGTGAAATTCGGAGTTGTTTATTCTCCTCTGTCAATCTATCACATGTTCCACAATATTTATCACTCATAACATTAGTGCTAGATTCAGAACTTACAGGTTTTGGCGGTTCAGTCATGGCCATCAACGCAAAATGATCTTCCTTTCCAGTGAAAAACTTTGAGTAGTCGATCTTGGTGAAAGCATCATCAGCTATGCACGACTTCCTCGTCATCAAAAAGTCAGCTTCTGCCAGCAACTGGTCAATATCATCATCTAAAGAATCAACACTTGCCTCTGTGTCTGATTCGCTCTCAGAATCTGAATAAACTGATCTACACTCCTCGGGAACATCAGAAACTGAATCAATCACCATTCCAGAACTCTTTTTCTCAGCCTTAACCTCAACAGGTTCACTTTCCACTTCCATCTCAGTCTCAGAATCATCACTTTCACTCTCCTCAGTTTCTTTCTTCTCATCAACTACCACCGATTCTTCCATATCAACCTGATAAGCAACACAAGCCACATTCCCACCAGTAGTCACTTCCTCAACTCCTATTTGCATACCCGACCAGTCAAACCTCTCATCCTGTTGAGTCACCAAAGCTTGGTTCTGACTCGCATTCTATTGAGTCTCATTGGGTGTAGTGATAGGTACAACTGTTCGGTTTGTGTGATTAGGAGATTGGTTTTGAATCTGGTGTTGAGTGTTTGGTTGTCTGTTTTGGTTGTTAAAGTTTCGGTTTTGGTAGTTGTTGTTATTTTGGTAAGAAACTTGGTTTTGTTGACGGTTCTGGTAATTTGCATTGAAAGGGTTTCGATTACCTTGTTTAGGTGGCTGGGTGCATTCCCTTTTGAAGTGTCCTTTTTCTCCACAATTAAAACACGTAACTTTCTACTTGTTGAAACCATAGGTTGTGTTGGGAGAAGTTGCTAAATCAGTCCTTCCAGTTTTCTCGATGAACTCTGTTGCTCTCCTCATTATACTCGCAAAAGCCCATTGAATGTCAGTGAGTTCCATCTCTTCCTTGTCTATCTGTGCGTAGTCTTCGTTGGTTAAGTTGTTGTTCCCAATCTGACTAGCAACCAACCCATTGTAGGATGAAACCATTGCTGAGACTAATGCAATGTGTTGCTGAGCAACCTCCACAGTCACATTTCCCAAGTTAGATGTATCCAAAACCACCGGTTGTTGTTTATGTTGAATAACTTGGTTTACTGGTTGTTGTGTTTGGTTAGCGGTGTAAAAACTTGCTTGTTGCATTGGAGAGATTGGTGAAATGTAGGAACTATATTGTGGTGGTGTGTATGATGGTTGTGAGTAGGAATTGTATTGTGGTGGTGTGTAGTTGGTGGTTGGTTTTGATGAATCCATGACATTGGAAATACATGCAACATGTGGTGCAACGCTTCCAGAGCTTGAGTTTCCAGCTGAAACTGAAGTACCTCCAAAATACAGACTTGGATTCTGAGGAATCTGTGACCTTCTAGCTTTCCTCCTATCCTCCAACTCTTTGTTCTCCAGCTTTTCGATAAACTCTGAAATGGTCCAGAATTGATAAGCATCCTTCTCTCTGAGTACCTCCACATGCTGATCCCATTGTGGTGGTAAAGCATCTGCAAACTTATCCACCTGCTTAGTCATTGGAATCTGTACAGCATGACTAGACAATTCAGACAACAAATGCATATATCTCGGAGTTAGTTCTTTCAAAGTTTCATTATTAATAAAAGAAAAATTCTCAAACTCCTTGACTAATTCCTCCATTCTCAGACTCCTGGTCTTCTCGTTACCATCATGCTTCCTTTTCAGCTTATCCCAAAGCTGCTTTGACGTAGTACATGTCCCAAACTGATGCAACAGGTCACTTGTGATTGCCTGTGTCAGTTGAGAAAACGCCTTTTTCTCTACCACATATTTCTTCTTTTCGTCCTCAGTCAAGCTTTCCAGAGGAATCATCTCACCTGTGTTCTCCAAAATCGGTGCTGTGTATCCTTTGACAATCATGCTCCATGCCTCTGCTCCTTCAACTCCCATGCCTTCCAGATGGATCTTGAACATGGTGTGCCACTGGTTATACTCTTGCATATCCATGAGCTTCGGTGGCCGAGTTCCACTACCTGTAGACAAATCCTTAATCAAGGTAGAAATAGCATTAGTGGTTTGAGTATTTACCGCCGCTGCAGCTACTCCCCAGTAATCCGATTGTAGTGCCGGATGTGCTACATTTTGAGGCATTGTGCTTGTTGTTGTCATGTATTTAAGTGGTTGTGAGGATTGTGTGTTCGTCTTTTGCGCTGCCACTGTCCATGGGTCCATTGTCTGCTGTTGTGGTTGTGTTGGTGCTGATCCCGAAGTAGTTTGAAAACGCCACATGATCTCAATCTGAAAATCTCAACACTTAGGAAAATTTTTCAGCAAAAATCCTAGGTTCGCCCGAAATTCAGTACATTCGTCCAAATAATCCTAGATTCGTCCAAACTATCTCACTTTCGTCCAAAATGGTTATACTTTCGTCCACACAGTAACACCCGAATGTGGAAATGACCAGAATGTAAATCAAAATAACAGATTTTCCACTTTCGTCCAAACTGGGAACGGTCGAAGGTGGAATTTTCTACCCGAATGTGAAATATTCAACACAAATTTTCAGGTTCGCCCAAAAAATATTCAGGTTCGCCCACTTTTTATCAGGTTCGACCACAACACTCAGTCCAGGTTCCAGGTTCGCCCAAAACTAGCAGATCTCATTTTTTGAAAAACGGTTATTGTTTGAAAAAGGGTTATTTTGATCTCAGATTTTCAAAAGTTCATGGATTTGAATGATCTCAATCAGGTTATGTTTCGGAATTGATTTGGAACAACTTTAAGTCTTGGAAAACTTGAATTCGACCACAAATTCACCTTTAAATCGATCAAAAACACTTAGAAACAATGTTTATGTAAAAACAGATGATTTTATGTCAAAAACATATCCAAATCAGCTCTGATCTTATCAAATTTGTTGTTGTATGATCCTCTAGGCTCTGATACCACTTTGTGAGCGTTGGATTTTAGCTAAAACAGGATTATACGATCATACAAGTCACAAATCTAGGTGCGAAAACCCTAGATCTGAACAAATTGATAAAACACAAATCACGACACAATCAAGATCATTTTCAATAACATTTCATAGATTAACTTTCATTCAAAAAGCATTTACAATGAGTTTATGTTAATCTAGATCACACAGATAATCTCTCAAAAACACTTCTAAACCTGAACTGAACCTGGACACAAATGACAACTCTCTTACATTATCAAAAACTCAAAATCTATATATAGGCACTGCACATTCGCCCCTTACAACTGGTCGAATGTGAGTATTTTCCACATTCGCCCACTACAAGTGGTCGAATGTGTCTTCTTGTCTTGTCCAATCTTCCTTCGTCCACTTCAGATCTACCTTCGCCCAGTTTCTTCTACCTTCGCCCCATAATATCTACATTCGCCCCATCCTGATACACCTTCGGCCATCACTAACATATGTTAATTATTGTATATCCAATCCTTAGTCGCAAAACGTATCAACACTCGTGTACCGTGTTTCAGGTGTTGGTGCCAATCTACCCCCACCTCAGTGCTCTTATAAGAAGTTTCGGGACTGTCAGCCCCATAACTTCGCTGGAACTGAGGGAGGGGTGGGACTGCTCCGATGGCTGGAGAAGGTGGAGTCTGTGTTTGTTATGTGTAACTGTCCTGCTTATGCTACTGCGACATTTGAGGGGCCTGCACTATCGTGGTGGAATGCTACTACACAGAACATGGGATTGGGGGAGGCTATTGCTATGCCTTGGGCGGAGTTTGTGCAGCTGTTGAGAGGTGAGTACTATCCGAGAGAGGAGATACAGAAGTTAGAGCATGAGGTCTGGAGCTACAAGATGGTTGGGTCTGAGATTGAAGAATACACTGTGAGGAGGAATGAGCTGGCGGTGTTATGCCCTGATTTGCACACACCTGAGTACCGGAGGATCGAGCACTATGTGTCTGGGCTAGTGCCGGAGATTGCTGGGTTGGTGGCTGCTGGGAATCTTCCCACTATTGCTGAAGTTGTCCGATCAGCTCATTGGATGACTAACCTGAAGGTGGCAGAAGGCGTTTTGCCACCCAAGGGTGCTGCTGTGAAGGTTGCTGAGGGGAACAAGAGGAAGTGGGATAGTGTGGGGAAGAGTGTGGTGCCAGCTCAGCCGGCGAAGAAGTTTGATTCATCTGGGTCTTCTTCTGGGCAGAAGACGAGTGGGTATGTTGGGAAGCATCCCAAGTGCAACAAGTGTGGTTTTCACCATTCTGGGGGTTGTGATAGGGCTCGTTGTCATCGGTGCCATCAGTTGGGGCACCATGCTAAGGATTGCAAGGTGGCACTCACCCCAACTCAGACTCCTGCGGCTACTCCTGCTCTTGCTGCTCAGGGGACTCAGGGGAGGCAGGGGTGTTATAACTGTGGTGATGCGGGACACTTCAAGCGTGAATGTCCTAAACTGAAGCAGGGCGATAATGGGAGGGGCGGGAACGGTAACGGGAACAATGGCGGCGGAGGCAGGACTGCACGAGCTTTGGTCATTGGATCTGCGGAGGCTAGGCAGGATCCAGACACAGTTACTGGTACGTTCCTTCTTAATGATCGCTATGTTTCTGTCTTGTTTGATTCTGGTGCCGATAAGAGTTTCGTATCTTTAGATGTTAGTTGATTGCTAGATATAGTACCCACACCTTTAGAGGCTAAGTACTTAATAGAATTGGCTGATGGTAAGAAAATCGAAGCGACACACACCCTTAGGGAATGTCGCTTGGAACCGTCGGGTTTGTCTTTCCCCATTGACCTTATGCCGGTACCCCTGGGTAGTTTTGATGTCGTGGTCGGCATGGATTGGTTATCGTTGTATCGCGCGGAGATCGTTTGTTTTGACAAGGTTATTCGGATCCCTCTCCCTGATGGAGAGATTCTTTCAGTTCATGGCGAGAAAAGCGGTGCTCCGCTGAGTATCATTTCTAGTATGAAAGCCCGTAAGTATCTTCGGAAGGGCTGTTCGGCCATTCTGGCACTTGTTAACGTTTCTACTAACGATGAGAAGGAGATCGAGGATATTCCGGTGGTTCGTGACTTTTCTGATGTGTTTCATGATGATTTACCTGGTCTTCCTCCCCATCGTCAGGTTGAGTTTGGTATCGATCTTACTCTGTGCGCAGCTCCTATTGCCCGAGCTCCGTATCGTCTTGCACCTCCCGAGATGCAAGAGTTGTCCAGCCAGTTACAGGAACTCTTGGAAAAGGGTTTCATCCGACCGAGTTCTTCCCCGTGGGGAGCTCCTATTTTGTTTGTGAAGAAGAAGGACGGAAGTCTTCGCATGTGTATTGATTATCGTGAGCTGAACAAAGTGACCATCAAGAATCATTATCCTCTTCCTCACATTGATGATCTCTTTGACCAGCTTCAGGGCTCCAGCTACTATTCGAAGATTGATTTGCGGTCCGGTTATCACCAGTTACGCGTCAGGGAAGCTGACATTCAGAAGACTGCTTTTCGCACTCGTTATGGCCATTTTGAGTTCTTGGTCATGCCTTTTGGTCTCACTAACGCACCGGCGGTGTTCATGGATTTAATGAACCGCGTTTGCAAACCTTACCTTGATAAGTTCGTAAGTGTTGGAACGTATTCGTGGGAGAACCTAATCGTAAGGCGATCTCTAAAGATTGCGCACGTAAAATAAAGTTAAGTCCGAGAACTTAACAAGTTAAAAATATAACATCGAATCGACAAGATCCTAGTATATTTATTCAATGGGAAATAAATATACGGTAAAGTGAGTCGAGGCGAGTATTGGAAGACGAAATCTCGATCGACAAGATCCTAGAATAACTACTTAATGGGAAAGTAGTTATGCGGTAAAGTGAGTCGAGTCGGAGATAAGTTTATCCGAGTTAGTAAATATATTGAAAACACATATATTAAACGATAAGATCATGATGTGATAAAATCAGGAAATGATCTTACTTCGCGGCGACGAACCTAACTAACTTCAAGGATAATGTGATATGTTTATTAAGCATAAGTTAAGTGAAACTTATAACGGGGGTAATCCATCACCAACGGACCTAGACGCGTATTTTAAACGGGGAATTGTATAACAATTGTGTTGTTGAGAGTTGAGTGTACAACTTGCCGGTAAAACACACACATGATAGGCGTAGTGACTCATACGTCTAGGAACGCCTGTAGGTATTTGACCTTGGATACCTGCTATTCTCTGGTATTTGCGCACGCTGAGTTTGAGGTGAGTCTCACGGCCCCATTTTAAACTGTTTTTACGTTTTTGGGGGAAAGATATGTTTTGTCAAATTGCTGTAACATGTGGAATATAATATTTAGCACGATGGGTACCTGGGTAACTGGAAACCACTTGGGGTAAGACCTCGTTGTTTACTGTAACCATTAATTCAGGGAATGAAACCAAAGGGATATCTGGGTAGTACTATCGGTGCCTGACAAGGCCCACCTCTGGTTGATAGCGTCAACCCGGTAAAGACAAGAGGTGCATGTATTCTGAACTGAGTTGTTGTCCAAGAAGCAACTCGCGGGGCAATCTGTTGTATAGTCTTGGTTTGGTTATGGGCCCGGGAGGGAGTCGCCATCGTCATGTAGGAGCTAGCTACTCCACATATATGACACTACTTATATTATAATTCCGTTACATGCCGGTATTGCAATGTTTTGCTTGTGAAATTAAAACCTGTGAACTCACCAATATGTATATATTGACGTGTCTTTTAAACATATCTTTCAGGTAATTAGATTGCTGAAAGGAATGGCTAGTGCGGGGGAAACGGGGACGTCGGTCTTTTGGGGGTTTTGCTTTTATTTTCCGCTGGTTCGGAATATAGTCGAAAAACCCTTTTGTTTAAATTGAACTTATGTAGATGTGTATGTTTGGGACAACGAAAACATCTTACGACGTCTTAATAATATGATCTTTTCTAATTAATTATTGTTTGTGTTAATCTTGACTTTGATATACTTTTCGAGCGTTGCGCCACGTGTTTCCGCCGTTGGCGTGGTGTGACAGAAGTGGTATCAGAGCCAAGGTTATAGCGAACTAGCATTTTTGTAAAATCTAGACTATAACCAGTTTTGGCTCGAAAACAAAGTTTTCAAAACAAAAACACAACAAAATATTTTTAGAAAAGAAAGAAATTTGTACATGGGATGTACAAGGGGAAATTCCGACCGACTAGCCATGTCGTCAATATAGGAAGTGTTAGAAAATAAAAGATAGAAATATGTGCTATTTGTAGATCTAATTTTCTAACATTAAGTTAATCAGTGACTCATATATATATAGTACGGTTCTCTGCCAGGATATGTCGCGCGCCAGTCATGCGATACCTGTCCCCAGTTTCGACAGTAGTCTACAGATTGTTAAGGTTATTCCTGATGACGTGGAGATCATAGACCTTGACCCGACCGAGGACGAGGATCATGCGGAGATGTCTGCCGAGTATGCACCTGAGAGCCATGATGATCACGAGGATGGCGGAGAGGACGAGGTAGCCAATGAGGACGATGTTATGGATGTTACTGAGGAGGAGGAGGAGGACCCGTCCATGGACGAGTCCGAGTCAGAGTCTGTTACAGCTCCGGCCGCTGTTGCCAGCGAGCCGCCTGCTATCACACCTCCTGTTGTTTCACCAGTTGTTTCCCCGGTCCCTGCTGTCAGGGATTTTCCCGTTGGTTGTCAGGATCCTGTTGATCCCACCAGGGGCAGGGCTGTCCCTGCTACTTCCGAGTCAGTTGAATCCCCCTTTGATCCGGATGTACCCGTTGATTACACACCTGTTCCTATTCCACATACCCATGTTCCTCGAGACGCATGCTTAGCACCTCTTGTGAGAGGACTACCTGCTGGATTACTGGAGCCCAGGAACCCTGCGCTCCGTGGTGGCCGATCTGACGGCCAGGAGTCCGTAGCGTTAGTTGTGCCTACAGTTCTTGCTTATGGTTCTCTTTGGTACCGTGGTAGACCTCGGGTTGTTCTTGGCCTAGCAGCTGTTCCTGCTGAGCCTGAGCCTACTGCACCTACTGAGCCTACTACACCTGCTGAGCCTATTGCACCTACTGAGCCTATCGCACCTGTTGTTCCTGAGAGCATTTTTGGCTCGGACGAGCCTGTTGCACCTATTAATCCCGTGGAGCCTATCGCTCCAGTCTCTGCCGAGGTGCCGGTTGCACCTCTACCTCCTGTTACTCCTTTACCACCGGTATCCCCCACACCTCCTGTTGTGACTGAGCCTGTAGCCGACGGTCACGTTGGTTTTATTCTTGAGGGGAGTTCTGCTCGTAGCTCAGACCTTAGACGAGCGGGTATGACAGCTCACCCATCTGATAGTCCGGATGCCCCCACTACTGATACACCTGTTATACCCGAGGTGACAGTCCCACCTCATACCACTGTTTCACCACTTGAGGAGGCCCTGTTACCCTTTCTCACATCCACAGTCCCACCTGCTGATCCTGTTATCACTACATCTACCACTGCTCCTGTTGTGTCTGTGACCCCACCTTCTATGCTTTATACCTTGGGTGCGGGTGACCCTTATTTGGTTGGTTCACGTATTGCTCATGGGGCGGCAGACCTGCCTCAGCCGTATGCACCGAGACCTTATCATGTACCAGATATTATTGGTCCTTCGCAGCCTACTGTTCCTGATATGGCTGGGCCTTCACAGCCCTTCGAGGCAGCCCGTTTGCCAGCCGCGGCTATGACCACCCTACTTTCACTTGAGCATGATTTTTAGAGCTTATCGGATATGATCCATGGTACGGTCGCACACATGGATTACCAGGTACGGGTTATGTGGGCCCGCATCATTGATGCGAGCTCAGCTTTGACACACTATGCTGATGAGCTTCTGAGGATGGATGCCTTGCGTGGCATCACAGGTGATGATCACTCTGCTCACATGCAGTACTTGTATGATCGCATTACGGCGATCAATATCGCCATCAGTCTTTATGCCCCACAGTACTCCTACCCGCCCCCACCTCCTCAGTGATCGGTTTATGTAGCAGCACGACAGTATGGTAGTAGTAGCAGCAGCATGTGATGACAGCCTTAGTTATAGCGCTTGTATTAGATGATGGACTTTTGTATTTTGCCTAGCCTGGCGGGATGTGCCAGCTTTTTGGTTATGACATGTTGTTAAAGTTTCAAACGATGTATTGGGAAGTTATGACCCACTTTTGTTGTCATAGGAACAAATGATGTACTCGTTGTATTGAAAGTTAATGAAAGTCATGTAAATTATGGTAAAATATATTGTCGTTATCTTATGCATTCTCTATTTACTTATTGTGGTTGTGTATTGATGTGATGATTGTATGCCATGGTATTCCGTAACCTTGTGTTTATGGAGGTAGTTTGTGATGTTGTGGTTTGATGAGTTGTATCTTCTGTTGTGATGCTTACTTATGCGTTGGGTGTGACAATATTTTGATGGAAAAATTTGTCTGACTAACATTTAATATTTACTATTGAAGTTTAAGTAATGGCAAGAGCAACAAGAAGTACCGGCAATTTGGGCGGTCTGCCTACCTCGCAGGCCGAACTCGAGCGAATCATCACGGATCGTGTCGCGATTGCTGTAGCAGAAATGGAAACTAACCGCACTCGTCACAGCGGCGGGCAGGGCGGATCTGGCGGAAGTGGTGGGAGTGACCGACGTGAACGGTCCCACACTGGTAAGCAGCGTCAATAGGTGGAACGTCGGGATGTTGTCCCGATACATTTTCAACTATTACTAAATGCATTTATGTCATTTCAGAAACGATCACTCCAGAACGTGGCTGTACGTTCAAGACCTTTTTAGGCTGCAAGCCTATTAACTTTAGTGGAACTGAAGGGTCGGTTGGCCTGATTAAGTGGTTCGAAAAGACTGAAGCTGTGATACGTATCAGTGGTTGTACTGCCACACAAGCTGTTATGTATGCCACCAACTTATTCCTGGATCAGGCACTGACATGGTGGAATAATCAGGTGCAGTCACTAGGTGAAGATGCTGCTTATGCCATATCTTGGGCGGATCTCAAAGAACTGATGATTCGTGAATACTGTCCTGCCAGTGAAGTTCAAAAGCTAGAGACAGAATTCTGGAAGCATACCATGATCGGTGCTGACATAGAGGGTTATACCTCTCGTTTTCATGACCTTGCATGTTTAGTTCCCCGGCTAGTGACGCCAGAGAACAAACGAATCGAGCGATACCTGTATGGATTGGCCCCACAGATCCGAAGCATGGTTACCTCTTCTAAACCAACAACCATGTGGGAGGCCATTGATCTAGCTCTAAGCTTAACCGAAGATGCAATTCGCATGGGTACACTCGTGCGCAAAGGGTCTGCTTCCAAGAATGTTGAACAGAAAGCGTCTGACGGGAAAGTGTCTAGTGTTAGTACTGGTTCGAGCGAGCGTTCAAACCGCTCTGGGTCTTGGAAGAGGAAGAGAAGCGATGGCAAAAAGAATGGTCCTTCTGAAAATCAAGCTTCTCAGGGGAAAAAGGGAAAAGGTTATGTTGCTACGGGACAGTCAGGAGAAAAGAAAACTGGTGCCCAGGGAAGGAAAAATGATCAAACGTGTTGGAAATGTCGCCGTACTGGCCACAAAGGCGAAGACTGTAGGTCGGGAGTGCCTAAGGCTGGAGAAAAACGACCGTGCTTTGGCTGTGGATCCTTCGATCATTGGAGGAAGGATTGTCCTAAAGTGAACAACCAAGCACATGGGAGAGCGTTTGTCATTGGTGCTGGTGATGCGCGTCAGGACCCGAACGTGGTCACCGGTACGTTTCTACTCAACAATCATTATGCTTCAGTTTTATTTGATACCGGTGCCGATTTTAGTTTTGTATCTATAGAATTTAAACGATCTCTTGGTTTGGAGACTAGTGAATTAGATACACCTTACTCCATAGAGTTGGCCAATGGTAAAACAATAGAAACGGGTGAAGTAGCGAAAGATTGTAAGTTAAATCTTTGTGGGCATGAGTTTAGCATTGATCTTTTACCGGTTACTTTGGGTAGTTTCGACATAGTCGTGGGCATGGATTGGTTATCTACACAGAGCGCCATTGTTATCTGTAATGATAAAATAATTCAAATCCCTCTTGCAAATGGTGAAATTCTTTCGATTCAAGGGGAGAGGCGTGGGACGCCATTGAGAATTATTACTTGCATGAAGGCCCGGAAGTGCTTGCAGAAGGGTCAGGTTGCGTTCTTGGCACATGTGGTAGATAAAAAGGCTGACGAACAGAAACTCGAGAGTATCCCGATTGTGAAAGATTTTCCTGATGTATTCCCTGAAGATTTGCCGGGATTGCCACCCCCTCGACAAGTCGAATTTCGTATTGACCTTGTTCCTGGAGCCGCTCCTGTAGCGCGATCGCCGTATCGCTTAGCTCCATCAGAGATGCAAGAACTGTCCAATCAATTGCAAGAATTGTTGGATAAAGGTTTTATAAGACCGAGTTTCTCACCTTGGGGAGCTCCAGTCTTGTTCGTGAAAAAGAAGGATGGTACCTTTCGTATGTGCATAGATTATCGTGAGTTGAACAAATTGACCATCAAGAATCGTTATCCCCTTCCCAGGATCGATGACTTGTTTGATCAACTCCAAGGATCTAGTTATTACTCCAAGATTGATTTAAGGTCTGGCTACCATCAACTTCGTATCCAAGAGGAGGATGTACCGAAAACTGTTTTTCGTACTCGCTATGGTCATTATGAGTTCTTGGTGATGCCGCTCGGATTGACCAACGCTCCAGCAGTTTTCATGGATTTGATGAATCGGGTGTGCAAGCCCTACCTGGACAAGTTCGTAATCGTGTTCATTGATGACATCTTGATCTATTCTCGCACCAAGGAAGAACACGAAGATCACCTTCGTTTGATTTTGGGGTTATTACGTAAGGAGAAGTTGTATGCCAAGTTCTCTAAGTGTGAATTCTGGATTAGAGATGTTCATTTCTTAGGCCATGTGGTAAGTGAAAAAGGTATACACGTTGATCCTGCCAAGATCGAGGCAATCAAGAATTGGGAAGTGCCTAAAACTCCGACTGAAGTTCGACAATTTCTTGGACTTGCGGGTTACTATAGGAGGTTCATTAAGAATTTTTCCAAGACAGCACAGTCTTTGACCCTGTTAACCCAAAAGGATAGAAAGTTCGAGTGGACAGAGAAGCAAGAGTCGGCGTTTCAGTTGCTGAAGGATAAGCTGTGTGAAGCGCCTATCTTATCACTTCCTGAGGGCACCGAAGACTTCGTAGTCTAATGTGATGCATCGCATCAAGGGTTGGGTTGCGTGTTGATGCAACGGGACAAAGTGATTGCATATGCTTCCAGACAATTAAAAGTTCATGAGAAAAACTACACTACACACGATTTGGAATTGGGTGCAGTGGTGTTCGCTCTCAAAATTTGGAGGCATTATCTCTATGGCACTAAGTGCAAGATCTTCACGGATCATAAGAGTTTGCAACACATTTTCGACCAAAAGGATTTGAATATGCGACAACGGAGATGGGTGGAATTATTGAATGATTACGATTGTGAAATAATATACCATCCCGGAAAGGCGAACGTCGTAGCGGATGCCTTAAGTCGCAAGGAACGGGTTAAGCCGTTGCGAGTTCGATCCTTGGGTCTGACTATTCACACGAATTTGACGGATCGGATTCGTGAGGCCCAAGGTAATGCGCTTAAGCCCGAGAATTTCAGGAAGGAGAGACTACGAGGCATGTTGGACTCATTGGAGTCTAAGACGGACCAGAATTTGTATTTCATGAATAGAGTCTGGGTACCTCTGTATGGTGGTATACGTGAGCTAGTTTTGGCTGAAGCTCACAGTTCTCGATATTCGGTTCATCCCGGGGCAGATAAGATGTTCCATGATTTAAAGGAACATTATTGGTGGCCGAATTTCAAAAGAGATATAGCGGCTTATGTTGCGCGTTGTTTAACGTGTTCAAAGGTTAAAGCCGAGCACCAAAGGCCATCTGGTTTGCTTCAGCAACCAGAAATTCCAGAATGGAAATGGGAACAAATTTCCATGGATTTTATTACTAAATTGCCCAGGACATCGAGTGGCCATGATACAATCTGGGTAATCGTGGATCGTTTGACGAAGTCGGCACACTTCCTTCCAACCCGCGGGACGGATAAAACGGAAAAATTGGCCCAATTATATATTAAGGAAGTGGTGTCGAAGCATGGTGTGCCTGTCTCTATAATTTCAGACCGTGATAGCCATTTTACCTCTAGGTTTTGGCAAAGCTTGCATGCTGCTCTAGGTACTCGTTTGGATATGAGTACTGCTTATCACCCCCAAACCGATGGTCAAAGTGAACGAACCATCCAAACCTTGGAGGATATGTTGCGAGCATGTGCGGTTGATTTTGGTGGTAATTGGGACACGCACCTGCCACTCGTGGAATTCTCGTACAATAATAGCTACCATACGAGCATCCAGGCTGCACCATATGAAGCACTATACGGGCGTAAGTGTCGATCTCCGCTATGTTGGGCTGAAGTCGGAGAGAAACAGCTTACGGGACCCGAGATTGTTCAAGAAACTACTGATAAGATTTTTCTGATCAAGGAGCGTTTAAAAGCGGCTCGTGATCGACAGAAAAGTTATGCGGATATGAGGCGTAAGCCTTTGGAATTCCAAGTCGGTGATAAAGTTCTGCTTAAAGTCTCACCTTGGAAAGGTGTTGCACGCTTTGGGAAGCGTGGGAAGTTGAATCCCCGGTATGTTGGTCCTTTCGAAATTTTTGCAAGGGTAGGCCCGGTGGCCTATAAGCTCAAGCTGCCAGAAGAGCTTAGCGGAATACACGATACATTTCATGTATCAAACTTGAAAAAGTGTTTATCAGACGAGACCCTGATTATACCTGCGGACGAGATCCACATCGACGATAAGCTTCACTTTGTCGAAGAACCAATCGAGGTGACTGATTGGAAGGTTCAGAAGCTTAGACGTGGTAAGATCAGGTTGGTCAAAGTACGTTGGAACGCCAAACGTGGACCGGAGTTCACGTGGGAAAGATTGGATCAAATGAAGCAGAAATATCCTGACCTGTTCAAGAACACCCGAGTACCGAGGAACTTGAATTGAATTCCGGGACGGAATTCTCCTAACGGGGGGAAAATGTAACAAACGGCAAAAATGAGGTAATTCCGTACAAATTAATTATGTGTGATTAACTTAATTACGTGCAATTTCGAATTAATTATATTAATTTGGCATTTAGAGAATAGCAAATTCCCCATAAGATGCATAGGAATGCATGTGTTTAATTTGAAGCACGGCGAAATCGCGTGCAAATTAACTTGTGTTGGAACGGACGTTGGTGATTACCCAGTAAAATTTAATAAACAAAAATTATCCCGGACACCCAGGATATAAAATAAAGGGTATTTTCACAAAATATAATAGGTTTTGGAACTCCAAAACCATAAGTGAAAACTTTCTATGCAAACCTCCCGGTAACGAATAAAGTGCGCGTACCACACCCGGTACGCGTATAACTTATAATTTCGACCGACAAGAGCCTAAATAACCAATCAACACTTAAATTAGACTATATTTAAGGGTTATTAAAGGTATTTTTAATATCCGAATAACACGCGATTAAAACCCGAAAAATACCCGAACGACGAGGGATCAAACTTAACTTAATATGGGTAAATATTTTGTGTTGTGGACCCCACCCAAACCACCCCTAGAACCGGCCACAATCCCTCCCCCATACCTTGAATCCTTGCTTTGTGTACTTGTGAGCGAAAGATTTTAGCTAAAACAGGATTATACGATCATACAAGTCTCAAAACTAGGTGCGGAAACCCTAATTCTGAACAAATTGATAAAACACAAATCACAACACAATCAAGATCATTTTCAACATCATTTCATAGATTAACTTATTTCAAATAAGCTTTTACAATCAGTTTTACGTTAATCTAGAACACACACACAATATCTCAAAACAACCTCTGAACCTGACCTGAACACAGACACAACTGACAACTCTATTCCATAATCAAAATCACAAAACCTATTTATAGACACTGCACGTTCGCCCCTTTTCACTGGTCGAACGTAGGCATTTTCCACATTCACCCACTTCTACTGGTCGAATGTGTCTTCTTATCAGATCCAATCTTCCTTCGCCCGTTATCATCTACCTTCGCCCACTAATTATCTACATTCGCCCATAATGTTTACCTTCGGCCAATCACTAACACATGTTAATTATGTTTATCCAATCCTTAGTCGCAAAACGCATCAACAAACTCCCCCTCGACTATTGATTGGATAGTTTTCTCTGTTGGTCCATTGTCTTGTTCATCAACTTGATTCTGAGCTGTTTCTTCTGCTCAGTAGTCATTGGAGGCTCAAATGTTTTCTTCACTGGTTTAGACACATTTGCTATCTTCACTGTCTTACCAAGCTTACCCTCCAAGTTGCTTCCTGCATTGATGTCATACGCAAAACAAACTCCAACCACTTGAGTGTATTTTCTTGCTTGATCAATGTCTTTTGGTTCAAAGTAGATCGGATTGTAGAACAGCATGATGATGTCTTCAAACGTGCAATTAATCAACCACATAGGATCAAATACATGAACATGCTTGTATTTATCCTTTCCATCTCTCAACACAATCACAGCTTCTGCCTTTCTCCAATCATAGTACCAGAAGATAAAATCAGCACTAAAATGCTGTGGCATCGGCATCAATGGTATCTTCCTCATCACATTAGGTGCTTTGAAGATCAAAGTAACTCGCTTCATATTGGTTTGAGGATCAATATCCCTATGAACTTTTCTACGGGGATATTGAGGCTGAAATCTCTTCCATCTCGTACGACTTTCCCAAACCAATTTATCTGCGCACCAACCGACATGTGATCCATTTACTTCGGCACCTGACATTGGGAACCTGCATAAGTCTCTAACCGCCCAGTATGGTAGAGTAAGCAAGTCACAGAAACTGTTGAAGTACAGAATTCCGGTTTCCCATTTTGCAGCAATACATTTCAGCCTGCCTAAGTAAGTCCACCCGAGAGCTCTGCCTTTGAACTTGGCATTATGAAATCTGTAAAAGTTACCTTGAGCTTCAGGCTTTGGTCGGTTCTCATCCATTTCCTTCAATTTCTTCAAATAATTCTTCAACTCATCAGACTGGTTAGAAGAATCTTTCTTATCAGTACCGAATACCTTCTCCACAAACTCTTCACTCCTTTTCTGAGCCTTCTGTTTTGCTGACTTATTTGGTATCTCAGTGAAATCAGGAAATACTTTATTTTCATCATCTTGTCTGAAGTACTGAGGGAACTCTTCATGAGTTATATCTTCCATCTCCACTTCATTGTTCTCAGGAGTCTGCACATCATCTGAATGACTTCCAATATCCTTTTCAGGAATATATGGAATCGATTCATCCATCATAAACTCTTCAAAAGTTTTCCCTACCCTCTGTGCAAGACCATCCAATATTTCCTTTGCCACAGATGCAGGTAATTCCCCTTCTTCAAGATCAGGATCTTCATATTCCAACTCATATCTTAAGTCATCAGTTTGGAATATCTCAGCGAAGCATCCTGTGAACTCAATGGTCCACTCTCTCTTTTCCAACATATTCTTATACAGCTGTTTAGCATCATCAGATAGAGATCTCACCTTCTCATTCCAGAAAATACTTTCATCTGAATCAACGTTCTCACCTTTCTTCTTAGAACTCGATTCTCCAGTATCTTTCTTCTTTGGTGTTCTCTTCTCATAAGTAAATCTAGAAGTATCATCTCCTCCATCATGATCACTACCACTGCTAAACTCATCTCCTTGTTTACTCCCAGCACCTTCAGCATCATCATCATCATCATCATTATTATCATCATCATCATCATCGCTTTTCTCCGATCCATCATCATCCTCATCATCATCTTGTTCCTTTTCAGATTCAGAATCTTCAAAATCAACTTGCTCTTCTTCCTCTTCTTCATCTTCTTCACCCTCTTTCAACTGGGGTGCCCTGCTATAAAGCTCTTCAATCAAATTATTAAGGCGTTTGTTTTCATTTCTTAGTTCTTTGTTATCTGCCTTAATCAGTTTGATCCTGCCCTTGTTTCTTTCACACTTTCTTTCAAGCTTCTCATTCTTAGCTTCCAACATCTTAATCTTATCATTTATCTCATCCTGATTAGATTTCGAAGCAACCACGATCTGAAGCATTTTCTCCTCATTTTGCTTAAACTTAGCAATCTCAGCTTGTTGAGCAACTAACATCTTCATCATATCTTCCATTTTCTTATTCACTTGCTTCATGACATCGTCATCCACAGTCACTTTCTTCGACTTTGATTTGGATGGCTCAACTTCAGCTACTTTCTCCTTCTGAGGCTTTCTGAACATATCGAGCACTTTATCCAAATCGACATTGAATTGATCGATTGGTAAAGTCTCTGCCTCTTTCGTTTTCTTCTGCTTCTTGGCGACAGGTGAAGATAGCTTAGATGACATACCTGCATCAGGTACTCTTTTACCCTTCAATAGCTGAGCTAACTCTTTCTCCCTCAGCTCTTTTGTACTTGACTTCTTGGCCATGGTCTTTTGCTTCTTTGTCTTTCTAGGCAAATTAACTACCACAGTCTCTCCAACACTCAATTCTGCTAAGTCAACACCTAGACTCTCATCTTCAACAGATTTCTTCCTTCTCTCAGCTTCTTCGATCGACTTGTTCAAGGATTCAGACTCACCAACCATAGTGGCCTTACGTTTGGTGGTCCTCACATTTTCAGTATCAAAATCCCACTGTTCCTCTACTTCAGTCTCTTCTGAATCTACCGACTCTTCGTCCACCAAACCTGATCCTTTCTTTGCTGTCGATTTCTGTCTACCCGCTTGTTGCTTAGAGCTTCCCTGATCCACAGTCTTTCCCTTGCCCTTCCCTTTGGCTCCAGGATTGACTACTTGCCGTTTCCTCTTAGTGCTTGAATCAACATACACTAAGGGATCATCGTTGTCCGAGTCACTGTTATCATGCCTTGCTTTGTTCTTGCCAGGATCAGTGTAATCCGGACGAGCCAAAGCACCAAATAATCTTCTGTTAGGTGGCTTCTCACTATCAGGCACACCTTTGTAACCCTTCATTCTCATCAATGTTCTAATGTTCATATGATCTTGACCTAGGATCATAGTCGGATCCTTTTTCAACATAGGATACTTATAGTCAAAAATCATCATCAGAAATCTCGGATATAACATGAACTTCTTGTTCTTCATTCCTTTCAGCATCTCCAGCATATGATCAAGAATCATCCCAGATACATTAAATGGTTTGTTGAGTGTCAACGCAACCATTAACGAACTTAAACTCCTTCTCATGACATCATATCCACCGCTCACACACCCAAATACGTGGATAAGAACATGTGCAAAATACTTATACTGCACTCCCAGCTTCCCCTTATACATAGATCCGTCAGTAATTGGACCTTTGTATTTCATCCGTAAGAAACACGCTTTCTGCTCTGTCCATGACAACTCTCTGGGATCTTCACTATCTTCAAACTTTATCTGTAACGCTTCCCGAATATCAGCTTCAGTCAAGAACATCTCCATATCCTGAATCTTGCTCTTGATGATCGTTTGATTCTCCCAGTAGTCATACTTCGCATTTTGGTAGAAATCTTCAATGATGTCTTTGTATATGATGGTTGGTGTGGCTAATGCATGAACTATTCTGCTCCTCTTCAGAAACTCTATGATCCCGGTGAACTCCGTATTCTTCTCTACATCTCCGAGATATGCGCAACAGTTATGCGACCTTTCAAATGGCCAACTGCTTGGAACTGACGTTTCTGCCTCTGGCACCGGATCTGTAACAGTAATCTCTGTTGGAACTTCAACATTAACTGCTGGTGCTTCAACGTTCTCGGATTGATCAGCCATCTGCACATAAAAATCAAACAAACACGTCAAAATACAAAAACGACAAAAATTACAAAAATTCTGGTCAAAAACATTCTGCACATTCGCCCGTTTTAGAATGGTCGAATGTGAGATAATTTGGTCGAATGTGAAAATTGTGGTCGAATGTGAACAGGATCTTGAGTAAAAATCACATTCGTCCAGATAAATGTACATTCGCCCAAATCACTTCCACCTTCGCCTGTTTATTTCAACCGAAGGTGAAAAAGGTTTATCCCAAAATTTGAAATTCTGCCAAAGTTGTTTTTAACATCTCATTTTGATTTAAAAGTATCCTAATATGGCCGATTATCACTCGTTCATCATCAATTGTCCATATATTTCAATATATATCAGTTTTTAAAGGTGAATTAGGTTAAAATAGTTCACTCAATCAATTGATCACACAAACGATGTTTATAACCTAATTCCTTTACCCTACTCCCCCTAAAACTGATATGTATTGAGTTTAAAACAAAATGAATCATTAATAAACATCCTAAGACGCCTAAATTGAAACCCTAGGTCCGGTTTACAATCACGACGATTCTGATCTGTAATGATGTCCATTACCTATGAAATTTATCTCAAAATGATCAGGAATAAGCAGGGAACAAATCAGTGTATCAAAAGAAAAACGAGCAACAAGGTCTGGTTATCAAAGAAATTTGAAAAATTTTTGTGAATGAGAGGTTCGAACGTGGAATGGCTATATATAAAGGTCCACCTTCGCCCGTTTGGTATGGACGAATGTGAGATCTTTCCACATTCGTCCCAAATTAATGGCCCGAATGTAAAAAGTGTCACCCGAAAGTGGAATGTATACCCGAAGGTGAAGATAATACCCGAAGGTGAAAATATTCCACATTCGTCCAAATGAAAATCGGTCGAAGGTGATGAGTTTTCCACATTCGACCCAATTAAGGGGCGAATGTGAAATGGAAAAATCTGAAAATTTCGCCAAATCACGAATTCGAATCCCGTTCAACATTTTTCAATCTGTTAAACTTCCAAAACTCAAATTTTCACATGTTTGAATAATACAAAGCCCAGATGGTGTTATCAAATCTCAGAAATTGACCATCAAGCATCCCCGGTTATCAAAAATAAAGCAGAAATGCAAATCTTTTGGATTTTCTGAAATTTTATCAAAACACACCTAAAATCTTTTTGGATTTTGTATCTTTTTGACAATAAAAGTAAAATGCAACAAAGTAAAAGAAAGCAGTAAACATTTTGTGATTTCCGGTAAGAGAATCATATCAGTTTACTGAGAAATCTGAGCACAGCGTTGATCTGTTTTAATATTATCATTAGAAACAATATGTGACACGGTAATTGCTGATATTGTGGTCCACATAAGCTCACATGCAGACAATTACGCAATGCTTTAAAATGATACGAATTAGATGTATTAGACTAACACATTATGGTTCCCACACACACGACATACTCCCGTATCAAGAAGTAAATGCACAAAGACTCATTGTAAAGCGTGATTATGCTTTCGTCGTCTGTAATTGTACAAGATATAATGCATAGAGGTATACAGGTCAGCAAATTAATGCAGCAAAGCAACATATGCACTATACCAGGTTGAGGACTGATATTAATCATGATTTGCATCAATGATCAATACGATGTAATAGATAATCTTTGATTATCATATAACATAGAAAGTTCCTCAATTCGGTAACTTTAGGATTTAGCATATAGCTCTTTTATAAAGACATCCTATCTGATCTAGGTCCGTAATGACTTACAGCAGAAGATCAGATAGGCTATCCCCAGACAACTAATAACATAACGACCCTAAACCTCCAAGTTTTGTACAAATACCCTATCAAACGAAATTACGGTACTAAGACCATATGTCCATGAGGTGTTCAGCCACAAACGCGTAGTTTGTTATGTTTGTATCACTAATGCACGCAATATTTAGTCTACGAAGCCTATCAGCATATCACACGTAATCAACATACGTCTCATTAAACTATACAATTCTTTAGCCTGTGCCAGATCCCCACTGATGTACTATCATTTCCTCTTTTTATCCAGGAAATCATTTTGGGTTTTTCTAATTTTTAGGTATTTTGAAAATTTTTCAATGTTTTTGGTTTTTCTGATAAAATGACTCCCCCTAAAATAAAGAACATATTTTTGGGTTTTTAATTTTTCTGAAAAACAAAACAAAAAATTTTTTGAAAGAAACAATCCACTTGAAAGTATCAACTTCTTTGAGGATTAAGCAACCCCTCGAAAGCATCAACTTCTTTGAGGATTATGATAGTAAAGAGAAATTCCCAATTAGCAAAGAGAAATTCCCAATTAGCAAAAATTTAAAACTAAAACTAAAAATTAAAAAACGATAAACCGAGGAGCCGATTAGTCCTGTTTTTCCTTTATATTGTTTACTTTTAAAAGATATTCAAAGCGGGATCTGTCAAAAGCTTTTGTAAACAAATCTGCACGTTAGTAGTCAGTATGGATTTTGACCATATCTATCAATTCCTTAGCGTAACAATCACGGAAAAAATGATATTTAATCCGGATATGTTTCGCTTTAGAATGATTTTCAGTATTTTTAGTTAATGCAATTGCGGCTTCGTTGTCACAGTGTATAGGGGTTTTAAGAAACTGCAAACCGTAATCGACCATCTGTTGTTGGATCCAGAGCACTTGTGAACAGCAACTCGAGGCTGAAATGTACTCGGCTTCACATGTAGACAGTGCGACGGAAGTCTGTTTCTTGCATTGCCAGGTAATTAACCTGCTCCCTAAAAACTGGCAACCGGCTGTGGTTGATTTGCTGTCTTTGTCACAGCCGCCCCAATCTGCATCACTAAAAGCAATAAAATCAAAATCATCATCATTAGGGTACCAAAGTCCTTTTGATGGACAACCCTTCAGATATCGAAGGATACGCTTGACCGCCGTCAGATGACTTTGTTTCGGCTTCGATTGATAGCGAGCACAGAGACACGTTGCATACATAATATCTGGTCGAGACGCTGTCAAATACATCAGAGATCCGATTATTGCTCTGTATGTAAATGGATCTGTCAGCTCCCCCTTAGCGTCCACTCCAATCCCGTGATTGGGTTGAATCGGGGTATCCATCGGCTTAGAGTCCTCCATCTGGAATCGGCTCAAGATGTCGGATACATATTTCGTCTGGTGAATGAAGATCCCGTCGGGTCTTTGGTCCACCTGTAAGCCGAGGAAAAACTGCATCTCCCCCATAGCGCTCATTTCAAACTTTTCCTGCATAACAGTTTCAAATTCCCTGCACAAAAGTTCGTTAGTTGAACCAAATATAATATCATCAACGTAAATCTGTACTAGAAGCAAGTCATCTCCCGTCTTCTTCATAAAGAGGGTGCAATCGACGAGGCCGCGCTTGAATCCTTTGGAGATGAGGTATGTACTTAGCTCCTCGTACCACTGTCTTGGAGCCTGGTGCAAACCATATAAAGCTTTGTTTAGCACGTAGACCTTGTCCCGGTGGATTGGGTCCTCAAAGCCTGGTGGCTGCCCGACATAAACCTCCTCCTTGACTTTCCCGTACAAAAATGCGCTCTTGACGTCCATTTGATAGACTTTGAATTTCTTGTATGAAGCAAACGCAAGGAACATCCGAATAGCTTCAATTCGAGCTACTGGTGCATAGATTTCATTGTAATCAATCCCTTCGATTTGATGGAAACCCTGCACGACCAATCTGGCTTTGTTGCGAACAATAACTCCACGATCATCCTTTTTGCACTTAAACACCCACTTAGTGCCTATTTTCTTTCTTCCCGGCGGCAAATCTGTGAGCGTCCAGACTCCCAATTTCTGGAATTGCAATAACTCCTCCTGCATTGCCTCAACCCAGGCATCTTCATTCAAAGCGTCTTTGTATGTCCTTGGCTCTACCTGCGACACATAACATGCAAACGACCAATAATTTTGACTACCAGATTTCTGAATTTTGGCATACAATGCTAAAGCACCAAAACTCTCTGGCGAGTTAACGCTTTTCAGCTGCCCTCTGGTCATAACACCACTTCCAGGATCACCGATAACTTGCTCCAGCGGGTGAATACGATGAATCCGAGATTCCGGATTAACAGGTACAATCACACCCGTCTGAGCAGTCAAGTTTTCTACAGCATCCTGATCATGACCCGTGTTTGATGATGAAGCAACATCTGGATTTGGAGTTGGGTTCACAGGTTGCGCCTCTAATTCTTCTGCATGTTCAAGAACGGCTTCTTCAAATTGTTCATCTTCAGATTCTGAAGTGTCTAGTGAAGTTGAAGCCTCTTGAAACATCTCTTCTTCTTGTATAGGAGCACTGGTATCATTAGAAGCTGGTAGGGGGTTTACGGTGATTGGACGCATCAACGGTGAAGTCGCCGCGTTTTCACACTCGTAAAGTAATCTGATTACAGCTTGTGAGCGTTGGATTTTAGCTAAAACAGGATTATACGATCATACAAGTCACAAAACTAGGTGCGGAAACCCTAGTTCTGAACAAATTGATAAAACACAAATCACGACACAATCAAGATCATTTTCAATATCATTTCTTAGATTAACTTCATTCAAATAATCGTTTACAATCTGTTTATGTTAATCTAGAACACACACACTATTTCTCAAAAACACCTCTGAACCTGATCTGAACCTGGACACAAATGACAACTCTCTTACATTATCAAAAACACAAAAACTATATATAGGCACTGCACATTCGCCCGTTTCAACTGGTCGAATGTGAGTGATTTCCACATTCGCCCATTCCAAATGGTCGAATGTGTCTTTTGTTCAGGTCCATTCTTCCTTCGCCCCTTTATCATCTACCTTCGTCCAGGCTTTTCTACCTTCGCCCCATTCTAAACTACCTTCGGCCATCACTAACATGTGTTAATTATGTATATCCAATCCTTAGTCGCAAAACGCATCAACAAACTCCCCCTCGACTATCGATTGGATAGTTTTCTCTGTTGGTCCATCGTCTTGTTCATCAACTTGATTCTGAGCTGTTTCTTCTGCTCAGTAGTCATTGGCGGCTCAAATGTTTTCTTCACAGGCTTAGACACATTGGCTATCTTCACAGTCTTGCCAAGTTTACCCTCCAAGTTACTTCCTGCATTGATGTCATACGCAAAACAAACTCCAACCACTTGCGTATACTTTCTCGCTTGAGCAAAGTCATTAGGCTCATAGTAGATTGGATTGTAGAACAACATGATGATGTCTTCGAATGTGCAATTAATCAACCACATAGGATCAAATACATGAACATGCTTGTATTTATCCTTTCCATCTCTCAACACGATCACCGCTTCTGCCTTTCTCCAATCATAATACCAAAAGATGAAATCAGCACTAAAATGCTGTGGCATCGGCATCAACGGTATCTTCCTCATCACATTAGGTGCTTTATAGATCAAAGTAACACGCTTCATATTGGTTTGAGGATCAATATCCCTATGCACTTTTCTTCTGGGATATTGAGGCTTGAACCTGTTCCATCTCGTACGACTTTCCCAAACCAATTTATCAGCACACCAACCGACATGTGATCCATTTACTTCGGCACCTGACATTGGGAATCTGCATAAGTCTCTAATCGCCCAGTACGGTAGAGTAAGCAAGTCACAGAATCTGTTGAAGTACAGAATTCCGGTTTCCCATTTTGCAGCAATACACTTCAGCCTGCCTAAGTAAGTCCACCCGAGAGCTCTGCCTTTGAACTTGGCATTATGAAATCTGTAAAAGTTACCTTGAGCTTCAGGCTTTGGTCGGTTCTCATCCATTTCCTTCAATTTCTTCATATAATTCTTCAACTCATCAGACTGGTTAGAAGAATCTTTCTTTTCAGTACCAAATACCTTCTCAACAAATTCTTCACTCCTTTTCTTAGCTTTCTGTTTCGCTGACTTATTTGGTATCTCAGTGAAGTCAGGAAATACTTCATTTTCATCATCTTGTCTGAAATATTGGGGAAACTCTTCATGAGTTATATCTTCTACCTCCACTTCATTGTTTTCTGGAGTCTGCACATCATCTGAATGACTTCCCATATCCTTTTCAGGAATATCAGGAATCGATTCATCCATCATAAACTCCTCAAACGTTTTCCCTACCCTCTGTGCAAGACCATCTAGTATTTCTTTTGCCACAGATGCAGGTAATTCCCCTTCTTCAAGATCTGGATCTTCATATTCCAACTCATATCTTAAGTCATCAGTCTGGAATATTTCAGCGAAGCATCATGTGAACTCAATGGTCCACTCTCTCTTTTCCAACATATTCTTATACAGCTGTTTAGCATCATCAGACAAAGATCTCACCTTCTCGTTCCAGAAAATACTTTCATCCGAATCAACATTCTCACCCTTCTTCTTGGAACTTGATTCTCCAGTATCTTTCTTCTTTGGTGTTCTCTTCTCATAACTAAATCTAGAAGTATCATCTCCTCCATCATGATCACTTCCACTGCTAAACTCATCTCCTTGCTTTTTCCCAGCACCTTCAGCATCATCATCATCATCATTATTGTCATTATCATCATCGTTTTTCTCCGATTCATCATTATCCTCATCATCATCTTCTTCTTTCTCAGATTCAGAATACTCATAATCGACTTTTTGTTCATCTTCTTCTTCATCTTCTTCACCCTCTTTCAACTGAGGTGCCCTGCTATAAAGCTCTTCAATCAAATTACTAAGGCGTTTGTTTTCCTTCTTTAGTTCTTTATTATCTGCCTTAATCAATTTGATCCTGCCCTTATTTCTTTCACACTTTCTTTCAAGCTTCTCATTCTTAGCTTCAATCATCTTAATCTTATCATTTATATCATCCTGATTAGATTTCGAAGCAACCACAATCTGAAGCATTTTCTCCTCATTCTGCTTGAACTTAGCAATCTCAGCTTGTTGAGCAACCAACATTTTCATCATATCTTCCATCTTCTTATTCACTTGCTTCATGACATCGTCATCCACAGTCACTTTCTTTGACTTAGATCTAGATGGCTCAACTTCAATAACTTTCTCCTTCTGAGGCTTTCTAAACATATCGAGCACTTTATCCATATCGATATTGAATTGATCGATTGGTAAAGTCTCTGCCTCTTTTGTTTTCTTCTGCTTCTTGGCAACTGGTGAAGATAGCTTAGATGGTGTACCAGCATCAGGTAATCTTTTTCCCTTCAATAACTGAGCTAACTCTTTCTCCCTCAGTTCTTTTACACTTGATTTCTTAGCCATAGTCTTTTGCTTCTTTGTCTTTCTTGGCAAATTCACCACTACAGTATCTCCAACACTCAGTTCTGCTAGGTCAACACCTAGGCCCTCATCTTCTACTGATTTCTTTCTTCTCTCAGCTTCTTCTATCGACTGGTTCAAGGATTCAGACTCACCAACCATAGTGGCCTTACGTTTGGTGGTCCTCACATTCTCATCATCAGAATCCCACTGCTCATCAACCTCAGTCTCTTCTGAATCTACCGACTCTTCATCCACCAAACCTGATCCTTTCTTCGCCGTCGATTTCTTTCTAGCCACTTGTTGCTTAGTGCTTCCCTGATCCACAGCCTTTCCCTTGCCCTTCCCTTTGGCTCCAGGATTGACTACTTGCCGTTTCCTCTTAGTGCTTGAATCAACATACACTAAGGGATCATCATTGTCCGAGTCACTATCATCATGTCTTGCTTTGTTCTTGCTAGGATCAGTGTAATCCGGACGAGCCAAAGCACCAAATAATCTCCTGTTAGGTGGCTTCTCACTATCAGGGACACCTTTGTAACCCTTCATCCTCATTAAAGTTCTAATGTTCATATGATCTTGACCTAGGATCATAGTTGGATCCTTTTTCAGCATAGGATACTTGTAGTCAAAGATCATCATCAGAAACCTCGGATACAACATAAACTTCTTATTCTTCATTCCCTTCAGCATCTCCAGCATATGATCAAGAATCATCCCAGAAACATTAAATGGTTTGTTGAGTGTCAGCGCAACCATTAATGAACTCAAACTCCTTCTCATGACATCATAACCACCACTCACACATCCAAAAACATGAATAAGAACATGTGCAAAATACTTGTACTGCACTCCCAGCTTCCCCTTATACATAGATCCGTCAGTGATTGGACCTTTGTATTTCATACGTAAGAAACATGCCTTCTGTTCTGTCCATGACAATTCCCTGGGATCTTCACTATCTTCGAACTTAATCTGTAACGCCTCCCGAATATCAGCTTCAGTCAAAAACATATCCATATCCTGAATCTTGCTCTTGATGATCGTCTGATTCTCCCAGTAGTCATACTTCGCATTCTGATAAAAATCTTCAATGATGTCTTTGTATATGATGGTTGGTGTAGCTAAAGCATGAACAATCCTGCTCCTCTTCAGAAACTCTATAATCCCGGTAAACTCCGTATTTTTCTCAACATCTCCTAGATAAGCGCAACAGTTGTGCGATCTTTCAAACGGCCAACTGTTCGGAACAGACGTTTCAGCTTCTGGCAAAGGGTCTGGAACTGTAATCTCAGCTGGAGTTTCCACATTGACTGCTGGTGTTTCAACGTTCTCAGGTTGATCAGCCATCTGCACATAAAAATCAAAGAAACTCGTCAAAATACAAAAACGACAAAATTATAAAAATTCTGGTCAAAATAATCTGCACATTCGCCCGTTGTGAAATGGTCGAATGTGAGTAAATCTGGTTGAATGTGAAAATATTGGTCGAATGAGAACATGATCATGAGTATAAATCACATTCGTCCATTTTGTTGTACATTCGCCCAAACCAGTTCCACTTTCGCCCGTTTATATCAACCGAATGTGAAACATTTTTCCCCCAAAATTTAAATTTTTGCCATTGTTGGTTTTAACCTATAATTTTGATCCTAATATGTGCTAACAAGTCCGACTAACACTCGTTCATTAACAATTTTGACAATTAATCAGTTTTCATTGGTTTTAAAGTAGAATTAGGGTTCAAACATGTTCAAACAATCAAACTAACATCTAAATGTGTTATTATCCTAATTCCTTCTACATTCTCCCCCTAAAACCTATGAGAACTGATCGGTAATCAAAAACACGCATCAATAATCATCAAAAACCCCTAGAATTGAAACCCTAGGTCCTGTGTATAAAACGATCAAATCTGATCTGAAAAGACGTCCATTACCTGAAAGTTTAGTCTTAAAATGATCATGAATAATCAGGGAACAAATCAATGAATCATAAGAAACACAAGCAACAAGGTCTGGTATTGAAGAAAATTTGAAAAATTTGTGAATGTGAAGACTCGAAGGTGAAAAACGTATATATAGAAAGCCACGTTCGCCCGTTTGTTGTGGACGAATGTGGGTTAAGTCCACATTCGCCCCAAGTGAATGGCACGAATGTAAAACCATGCCACCTTCGCCCCTTTGTAAAGACCCGAAGGTGAAAATGTACCTGGAAGTGGAATTTTCACCCGGAAGTGAAAAAGTCCACATTCGCCCATAATCAAAACGGTCGAATATGATGATTTTTCCACATTCGACCCATTTAAGGGGCGAATGTGAAATGGAAAAATCTGAAAATTTCGCCAAATCACGAATTCGAATCCAGTTCAACATTTTTCAATCCGTTAAACTTCCAAAACTCAAATTTTCACTTTTTGAATGATACAAAGCCCAGATGGTGTTCTCAAATCTCAGAAATTGACCATCAAGCATCCCCGGTTATCAAAAATAAAGCAGAAATGCAAATCTTTTGTATTTTCTGAAATTTTTATCAAAACATACCTAAAATCTTTTTGGATTTTGTATCTTTTTGACAATAAAAGTAAAATGCGACAAAGTAAAATGCATCAAAGTAAATGAAAGCAGTAAACATTTTGTGATTTCCGGTAAGAGGATCATATCAGTTATCTGAGAAATCTGAACACAGCGTTGATCTGTTTCAATATTATCATTAGAAACAATATGTGATACGGCAATTGCTGATATTGTTGTCCACATAAGCTCACATGCAGACAATTACGCAATGCTTTAAAATGATACGAATTAGATGTATTAGACTAACACATTGTGGTTCCCACACACACGACATACTCCCGTATCAAGAAGTAATTTGCACAAAGACTCATTGTAAAGCGTGATTATGCTTTCGTCGTCTGTAATTGTACAAGATATAATGCATAGAGGTATACAGGTCAGCAAATTAATGCAGCAAAGTAACATATGCACCATACCAGGTTGAGGACTAATATTAATCATGATTTACATCAATGATCAATACGATATTATAGTTAATCTTTGATCATCATATAACATGGAAAGTTCCTCAATTCGGTAACTTTAGGATTTGGCATAAAGCTCTTTAATAAAGACATCCTGTCTGATCTAGGTCCGTAATGACTTACAGCAGAAGATCAGATAGTCTATCCCCAGACAACTAATAACATAACGACCCTAAACCTCCGAGTTTTGTACAAACACCCTATCAAACGAAATTACGGTACTAAGACCATATGCCCATGAGGTGTTCAGCCACAAACGCGTAGTTTGTTATGTTTGTATCACTAATGCACGCAATATTTAGTCTACGAAGCCTATCAGCATATCACACGTAATCAACATACGTCACATAAAACTATACAATTCTTTAGCCTGTGTCAGATCCCCACTGATGTACTATCATTTCCTCTTTTTATCCAGGAAATCATTTTGGGTTTTCTAATTTTTAGGTATTTTGAAAATTTTTCAATGTTTTTGGTTTTTCTGATAAAATGACTCCCCCTAAAATAAAGAACATATTTTTGGGTTTTTAATTTTCTGAAAAACAAAACAAAAATTTGAAAGAAACAATCCACTTGAAAGCATCAACTTCTTTGAGGATTAAACAACCCCTTCGAAAGCATCAACTTCTTTGAGGATTATGATAGTAAAGAGAAATTCCCAATTAGCAAAGAGAAATTCCCAATTAGCAAAAATTTAAAACTAAAACTGAAAATTAAAAATGATAAACCGAGGAGCCGATTAGTCCTGTTTTTCCTTTATATTGTTTACTTTCAAAAGATATTCAAAGCGGGATCTGTCAAAAGCTTTTGTAAACAAATCTGCACGTTGGTAGTCAGTATGGATTTTGACCATGTCAATCAATTCCTTAGCGTAACAATCACGGATAAAATGATATTTAATCCGGATATGTTTCGCTTTAGAATGATTTTCAGTATTTTTAGTTAATGCAATTGCAGCTTCGTTGTCACAGTGTATAGGGGTTTTTAGAAACTGCAAACCGTAATCGACCATCTGTTGTTGGATCCAGAGCACTTGCGAACAGCAACTCGAGGCTGAAATGTACTCGGCTTCACATGTAGACAGTGCGACGGAAGTCTGTTTCTTGCATTGCCAGGTAATTAACCTGCTCCCTAAAAACTGGCAACCGGCTGTTGTTGATTTGCTGTCTTTGTCACAGCCGCCCCAATCTGCATCACTAAAAGCAATAAAATCAAAATCATCATCATTAGGGTACCAAAGTCCTTTTGATGGACAACCCTTCAGATATCGAAGGATACGCTTGACCGCCGTCAGATGACTTTGTTTCGGCTTCGATTGATAGCGAGCACAGAGACAGGTTGCATACATAATATCTGGTCGAGACGCTGTCAAATACATCAGAGATCCGATGATTGCTCTGTATGTAAATGGATCTGTCAGCTCCCCCTTAGCGTCCACTCCAATCCCGTGATTGGGTTGAATCGGGGTATCCATCGGCTTAGAGTCCTCCATCTGGAATCGGCTCAAGATGTCGGCTACGTATTTCGTCTGGTGAATGAAGATCCCGTCGGGTCTTTGATCCACCTGTAAGCCGAGGAAAAACTGCATTTCCCCCATAGCGCTCATTTCGAACTTCTCCTGCATAATAGTTTCAAATTCCCTGCACAAAAGTTCGTTAGTTGAACCAAATATAATATCATCAACGTAAATCTGTACTAGAAGCAAGTCATCTCCCGTCTTCTTCGTAAAGAGGGTGCAATCGACGAGGCCGCGCTTGAATCCTTTGGAGATGAGATATGTACTTAGCTCCTCGTACCACTGTCTTGGAGCCTGGTGCAAGCCATATAAAGCTTTGTTCAGCACGTAGACCTTGTCCCGGTGGATTGGGTCCTCAAAGCCTGGTGGCTGCCCGACATAAACCTCCTCCTTGACTTTACCGTACAAAAATGCGCTCTTGACGTCCATTTGATATACTTTGAATTTCTTATACGAAGCAAACGCAAGGAACATCCGAATAGCTTCAATTCGTGCTACTGGTGCATAGATTTCGTTGTAATCAATTCCTTCGATTTGATGGAAACCCTGCACAACCAATCTGGCTTTGTTGCGAACAATAACTCCACGATCATCCTTTTTGCACTTAAACACCCACTTAGTGCCTATTTTCTTTCTCCCTGGCGGCAAATCTGTGAGCGTCCAGACTCCCAATTTCTGAAATTGCAATAACTCCTCCTGCATTGCCTCAACCCTAACATGCAAACGACCAATCATTTTGGCTACCAGATTTCTGAATTTTGGCATACAATGCTAAAGCACCAAAACTCTCTGGCGAATTAACGCTTTTTAGCTGCCCTCTGGTCATCACTCCACTTCCAGGATCACCGATAACTTGCTCCAGCGGGTGAATACGATGAATCCGAGATTCCGGATTAACAGGTACAATTACTCCCGTCTGAGCAGTCAAATTCTCTACAGCATCCTGATCATGACCCGTGTTAGACGATGAAGCAACATCTGGATTTGGAGTTGGGTTCACAGTTTGCTCTTCTAAGTCTTCTGCATTTTCAAGAACAGCTTCTTCAAATTGTTCATCTTCAGATTCTGAAGTGTCTAATGAAGTTGAAGCTTCTTGAAACATCTCTTCTTCTTGTATAGGAGCACTAGTATCATTAGAAGCTGGTGGGGGGTTTACGGTGATTGGACGCATCAACGGTGAAGTTGCCGCGTTTTCACACTCGTAAAGTAATCTGATAACAGCTTCTTCAACCAAGCTATCTAGGTTGAATGATTCAAAGAAATCTTTGTAATCAAACATCCAATCAGGGCCCGTGCCTTGCAAATTTTGTGTGTATCGTTGAACTTCCACGTTAGCCCAATCCTCCACTTGACGAGTTCTCTTGTTGAATACCCGTTTGAGCGGGGTTGCATATCCAACAAAATATCCCTCCTCAGCTTTAGGACTAAACTTCTCGCTTGGATTCAACATCGTGCATGGCGCCCCAAATGGTTCTAGATACTCTAAATTGGGCTTTCGTCGGTGTAACAGCTCATAAGATGTTTTTCCAAACTTCTTCACTGTTAGAACCCGATTTAATGTATAATTTTCTGCATAAATCGCCTCATTCCAGAACATTACTGGAAGATTTGAGTCAGCAAGCATTGTTCTAGCAGCCTCAATCAGAGTCCTATTCTTTCTTTCAGCAACACCGTTCTGTTGCGGGGTATACGGAGCCGAATATTCATGATGAATCCCTTTGCTTTCACAAAGTTCATCCATCTTTGCATTTTTGAACTCCGTCCCGTTGTCACTCCTGATTCTTTTTATCTTCAAATTGTAGATATTCTCCAGTCGAGTGAACAGAACTTGTAAGTTGGTAAAGGTGTCGCTTTTGTTCTTCAAACACATCACCCATGAGAATCGTGAATAGTCATCAGTGACGACTAAACAATAAAGCTCTCCAAGATGACTTTTGCGCTTGACCGGTCCAAAAAGGTCCATGTGCAATCGCTCAAGTGGCATCTCAACAGAGTTAACTTTCTTCACTTTATGGGACTGTTTGTGTTGTTTTCCTTTCATGCAGCTTACACACTTGTCGTTCAGATGGAAATGTTTCACGTTTACTCCATCGACAAGTCCATTTCTCACTAACTGATTCATTTTCCTCAGATGAATGTGCCCCATTCTGCGGTGCCACATTATCGATTCTTTTTCGGTCGCCTTGGATAGAAAGCATGTTATCTGTCCCTGAGATGTCATCGCCTTGGACATGTCAAGAATATAAAGATTGTTGACTCGAGGTGCCATCAACATAACCCACTCCTTTGGAATCTTGAAGCCCGGCTTAAGAATATAGCAGGATTTGTCATCAAAATGCACAGAAAATTGTTTATCGCATATTTGACTGACGCTCAACAGATTATAGTCTATCTGCTTGACATAAGAAATCCGCTCGAAAGTCACAATCCCATTACTCACGCTTCCTTCCATCGTAATATAACCTCCTTTATTACCCGCGAACGCGACATATCCTCCATTAATATTTTTCACATCAAACAGCAACGCCAAATCCCCCGTCATGTGGCCTGAAGCTCCACTATCAACAATCCAGAGACTGCTAATAGGGCCAGCTGAAGCTCCCTGCACACAAAAAGTAAACATTTAGTTCTTTCGGGGGACCCAAGCCTGAGTCTTGGGCCTTTGAACATTGGATTTCAAAGAAACATCCTCAACAACTTTTTCAACAACTTTCTGTTTTGGATCAATCTTTTTCTGATTGTTCAAAACAGTTTCATTTTTCTCACTTACCTTCAAAGTAGAAGCTCCTGGAGTACCATTAGGTGTCCAAGATTGTTCAGACCTTTTGAGAATACGAATTTGAGATTTTGGTTTCTCAATTGGTTTCTGAACATTGTTACTAAAACTAACTTTCTTAGCAACCTTATCTGAATTAACAGACTTAGGTCCAACATTTGATTTGACAATTGGTTTTTGTGGAACCTTTTGTCTATCAGCTGTTGTGTTCACCACAGGTTTTCTCCAAGATTGTTCCATAGCTATCCGATTCCTTTGATCATATTGAAATGGACGGTTGTTCCTCATTTGAAAATTGTTTTGATTATAAAATTGTTGTTGTTGAGGAACAGCCCGTCTATGTGGTGGAACATAATGATCAATCGGCTTTCTCATGGAATTTCGAACTTCAACCTCATGTCTTTTGTGCCTTACATATGGACACTGAGCAAGTAAATGCCCGCGTTCTCCACATTTAAAGCATTTTCTATATTCCTCAAACACATAATGAGCATTTGGTGAAGCAAATGATCTAACAGGAAATTGATCATTATACTGTTGATTTCTCAAACTCTCAGGAAGTGGTCCTTTCGAGTAAGAGGGCTCATGAAAACCATTTGCTTTATCATTTGGTCGAATGAACTCGGTGACATGGATTTTTGGTTCTTGAGGAACTTCTGAAAACAATTTCTTTAAGATTTCTGGTGGAATTTCATTGGTTCTCTCATGTTTTGGAAACCATATTGTGCTTTCTTGCCAGATTTTATCAAGTTTAGAATAGTTAACATTTTTGATCGGAAATTCCTCATCAGAAATGATCTTATCGAATCCTTCCATCCGATAAAACACTTTAACCGGTTTATCACTTTGTTCATTCAGCTCATTCTTTTTGACCACATTCTTAACATCACTATCTTTCTTAACATCAATCTTTTCAGACTTTTTATCACGATTAGCATTTGCCATCGGATGAACATGATCAGATGGTGACACTGGTTTAGTAGTAATGATGTGATTTTCTTTTGGAATCTCACATTCATTAACAGATTGATCACTACCAGTATCATCATTCTCTGAATCTGAATTATCACTCTCAGCATAAACACCCTCATTGTTCAAGCCCAAAATCGGTCTCACATCGGAATATGGATAACCAATACTCGAAGTATTAGATTCCATTTCTGATGATGAGTCTGATTTTACCGAACTCTCCGGTATAACTTGGTGATAGTTATGGTTTTCAAAAAGAACCGGAGATGGTACAGACTTGTAATTGGTGGTGTTATCATCAATGATATGATCTACCACATAAGCAACATTCTTATAACTTTCCAACTTCTTGTTTACCTTTTCAGCAAAGCATTTTATGGCTGCCATTTCCAACTTGGTGTTTTCAATTTCATTGATATAGTTATTTATTGCCAATTGTTTCAATGACAAAGTGTTTTTCAAGTCGGAAATGTCCTTTTTATAGCCATCTAATACTTTGTTAAAAGCATTCAACTCTTTGCGAGTAGATTGACAATTCAGGATAGCACTATCACGTGAAATTCGGAGTTGTTTATTCTCCTCAGTCAATCTATCACATGTTCCACAATATTTATCACTCATAACATCAGTGCTAGATTCAGAACTTACAGGTTTTGGCGGTTCAGTCATGGCCATCAACGCAAAATGAGCTTCCTTTCCAGTGAAAAACTTGGAGTAGTCAATCTTGGTGAAAGCATCATCAGCGATACATGACTTTCTCGTCATCAAAAAGTCAGCTTCTGCCAGCAACTGATCAATATCATCATCTAAAGAATCAACACTTGCCTCTGTGTCTGATTCGCTCTCAGAATCTGAATAAACTGATTTACACTCTTCGGGAACATCCGAAACTGAATCAATCACCATTCCAGAACTCTTTTCCTCAGCCTTAACCTCAACAGGTTCACTCTCCACTTCCATCTCAGTCTCAGAATCATCACTTTCACACTCCTCAGTTTCTTTCTTCTCATCAACTGCCACCGACTCTTCCATATCAACCTGATAAGCAACACATGCCACATTCCCACCAGTAGTCACTTCCTCAACTCCTATTTGCATACCCGACCAGTCAAACCTCTCATCCTGTTGAGTCACCAAAGCTTGGTTCTGACTCGCATTCTGTTGAGTCTCATTAGGTGTAGTAATAGGTACAACTGTTCGGTTTGTGTGATTAGGAGATTGGTTTTGAATCTGGTTTTGAGTGTTTGGTTGTCTGTTTTGGTTGTTAAAGTTTCGGTTTTGGTAGTTGTTGTTATTTTGGTAAGAAACTTGGTTTTGTTGACGGTTCTGGTAATTTGCATTGAAAGGATTTCGATTACCTTGTTTAGGTGGCTGGGTGCATTCCCTTTTGAAGTGTCCTTTTTCTCCACAATTAAAACACGTAACCTTCTCCTTATTGAATCCATAGGTTGTGTTGGGAGAAGTTGCCAAATCAGTCCTTCCAGTTTTCTCGATGAACTCTGTTGCTCTTCTCATGATACTCGCAAAAGCCCATTGAATGTCAATGAGTTCCATCTCTTCCTTGTCTATCTGTGCGTAGTCTTCGTTGGTTAAGTTGTTGTTCCCAATCTGACTAGCAACCAACCCATTGTAGGATGAAACCATTGCTGAGACTAATGCAATGTGTTGCTGAGCAACCTCCACAGTCACATTTCCCAAGTTAGATGTATCCAAAACCACCGGTTGTTGTTTATGTTGAGTAACTTGGTTTACTGGTTGTTGTGATTGGTTAGTGGTGTAGAAACTTGCTTGTTGCATTGGAGAGATTGGTGAATGTAGGAATTATATTGTGGTGGTGTATATGATGGTTGTGAGTAGGAATTGTATTGTGGTGGTGTGTAATTGGTGGTTGGTTTTGAGGATTCCATGACATTAGAAATACATGCAACATGTGATGCAATACTTCCTGAGCTCGAGTTTCCAGCTGGAACTGAAGTGCCTCCAAAATACAAACTGGGATTCTGAGGAATCTGTGACCTTCTAGCTTTCCTCCTATCTTCCAACTCTTTGTTCTCCAGCTTTTCGATAAACTCTGAAATGGTCCAGAATTGATAAGCATCCTTCTCTCTCAGTACTTCCACATGCTGATCCCATTGTGGTGGTAAAGCATCTGCAAACTTATCCACCTGCTTAGTCATTGGAATCTGTACACCATAACTAGACAATTCAGACAACAAATGCATATATCTCGGAGTTAGTTCTTTTAGAGTTTCATTATTAATAAAAGAAAAATTCTCAAACTCTTTGACCAATTCCTCCATTCTCAAACTCCTGGTCTTCTCATTACCATCATGTTTCCTCTTCAGCTTATCCCAAAGCTGCTTTGATGTAGTACATGTTCCAAACTGATGCAACAGGTCACTTGTGATTGCCTGTGTCAGTTGGGAAAATGCCTTCTTCTCTACCACATATTTCTTCTTTTCGTCCTCAGTTAGGCTTTCCAAAGGAATCATCTCACCTGTATTCTCCAAAATTGGTGCTGTGTATCCTTTAACAATCATGCTCCATGCCTCTGCTCCTTCAACTCCCATGCCTTCCAAATGGATCTTGAACATGGTATGCCACTGATTATACTCTTGCATATCCATGAGCTTCGGTGGCCGAGTTCCACTACCTGTAGACAAATCCTTAATCAAAGTAGAAATAGCATTAGTGGTTTGAGTATTTACCGCCGCTGCAGCTACTCCCCAGTAATCAGATTGTAGTGCCGGATGTGCTACACTTTGAGGCATCGTGCTCGTTGTTGTCATGTAGTTAAGTGGTTGTGAAGACTGTGTGTTCGTCTTTTCCGCTGCCACTGTCCATGGGTCCATCGTCTGCTGTTGTGGTTGTGTTGTTGCTGATCCCGGAGTAGTTTGAAAACGCCACATGATCACAATCTGAAAATCTCAACACTTAGAAAAATTTTTCAGCAAAAATCCTAGATTCGCCCGAAAAATTCTAAGTTCGCCCAAGCAATCCTAGGTTCGTCCAAACTTAAACACTCTCGTCCAAACTTTCTCACTTTCGTCCCTTCTGATCCTTAGTTCGCCCAAACAGTAACACCCGAACGTAGACTTAACCAGAATGTAAACACAGACTAATACTTTTCCACTTTCGCCCAAACCAAAAACGGTCGAATGTGGAAATTTCTACCCGAAAGTGAAAAGTTCAACAAGAAAATTCCAGGTTCGTCCACTCAATACTCAGGTTCGCCCACTTTCTAACACTTTCGACCACAACACTCAAGTCAGGTTCCAGGTTCGCCCAATACAGTCAGATCTCATTTTTGAAAAACGGTTATTGTTTGAAAAACGGTTATTCTGATCTCAGATTTTCAAAAGTTCATGGATTTGAATGATCTCAATCAGGTTATGTTTCGGAATTGATTTGGAACAACTTTAAGTCTTGGAAAACTTGAATTCGACCACAAATTCACCTTTAAATCGATCAAAAACTCTTAGAAACAATGTTTATGTAAAAACAGATGATTTTATGTCAAAAACATGTCCAAATCAGCTCTGATTTTATCAAATTTGTTGTTGTATGATCCTCTATGCTCTGATACCACTTTGTGAGCGTTGGATTTTAGCTAAAACAGGATTATACGATCATACAAGTCACAAAACTAGGTGCGGAAACCCTAGTTCTGAACAAATTGATAAAACACAAATCACGACACAATCAAGATCATTTTCAATATCATTTCATAGATTAACTTCATTCAAATAATCGTTTACAATCTGTTTATGTTAATCTAGAACACACACACTATTTCTCAAAAACACCTCTGAACCTGATCTGAACCTGGACACAAATGACAACTCTCTTACATTATCAAAAACACAAAAACTATATATAGGCACTGCACATTCGCCCGTTTCAACTGGTCGAATGTGAGTGATTTCCACATTCGCCCATTCCAAATGGTCGAATGTGTCTTTTGTTCAGGTCCATTCTTCCTTCGCCCCTTTATCATCTACCTTCGCCCAGGCTTTTCTACCTTCGCCCCATTCTAAACTACCTTCGGCCATCACTAACATGTGTTAATTATGTATATCCAATCCTTAGTCGCAAAACGCATCAACACAGCTTCTTCAACCAAGCTATCTAGGTTGAATGATTCAAAGAAATCTTTGTAATCAAACATCCAATCAGGGCCCGTGCCTTGCAAATTTTGAGTGTATCGTTGAACTTCCACGTTAGCCCAATCCTCCACTTGACGAGTTCGCTTGTTGAATACCCGTTTGAGCGGGGTTGCATATCCAACAAAATATCCCTCCTCAGCTTTAGGACTAAACTTCTCACCTGGATTCAACATCGTGCATGGCGCCCCGAAAGGTTCTAGATACTCTAAGTTGGGCTTTCGTCGGTGTAACAGTTCATAAGATGTTTTTCCAAACTTCTTCACTGTTATAACCCGATTTAATGTATAATTTGCTGCATAAATCGCCTCATTCCAGAACATTACCGGAAGATTTGAATCAGCAGGCATTGTTCTAGCCGCCTCAATTAGAGTCCTATTCTTTCTTTCAGCAACACCGTTCTGTTGCGGGGTATACGGAGCTGAATATTCATGATGTACCCCTTTGCTTTCACAAAGTTCATCCATCTTGGCATTTTTGAACTCCGTCCCGTTGTCACTCCTGATTCTTTTTATCTTCAAATTGTAGATATTCTCCAATCGAGTGAACAGAACTTGTAGGTTGGTAAAGGTGTCGCTTTTGTTCTTCAAACACATCACCCATGAAAATCGTGAATAGTCATCAGTGACAACTAAACAATAAAGCTCTCCAAGATGACTTTTGCGCTTGACTGGTCTGAAAAGGTCCATGTGCAATCGTTCAAGCGGCATCTCAACAGAGTTAACTTTCTTCACTTTATGGGAATGTTTGTGTTGTTTGCCTTTCATACAACTTACACACTTGTCGTTCAGATGGAAATGTTTCACGTTTACTCCATCGACAAGTCCATTTCTCACCAATTGATTCATTTTCCTCAGATGAATGTGCCCCATTCTGCGGTGCCACATTATCGATTCTTTCTCGGTCGCCTTGGATAGAAAGCATGTTATCTGCCCCTGTGATGTCATCGCCTTGGACATGTCAAGAATATAGAGATTGTTGACTCGAGGTGCCATCAACATTACCCACTCCTTTGGAATTTTGAAGCCCGGTTTGAGAATATAACACGATTTGTCATCAAAATGCACAGAAAATTGTTTATCGCATATTTGACTGACGCTCAACAGATTATAGTCTATCTGCTTGACATAAGAAATCCGCTCGAAAGTCACAATCCCATTACTCACGCTTCCTTCCATCGTGATATATCCTCCTTTATTACCCGCGAAAGCAACATAACCTCCATTAATGTTTTTCACATCAAACAGCAATGCGAGATCCCCCGTCATGTGGCCTGAAGCTCCACTATCAACAATCCAGAGACTGCTAATAGGGCCAGCTGAAGCTCCCTGCACACAAAATGTAAATCATTTAGTTCTTTCGGGGGACCCAAGCCTGAGTCTTGGGCCTTTGAACATCGGTTTTCAAAGAAACATTCTCATTAACTTTTTCAACAACTTTCTGTTTTGGATCAATCTTTTTCTGATTGTTCAAAACACTTTCATTTTTCTCACTTACCTTTGAAGTAGAAGCTCCTGGAGTACCATTAGGTGTCCAAGATTGTTCAGGCCTTTTAAGAATACGAATTTGAGATTTTGGTTTCTCAATTGGTTTCTGAACATTGTTAACAAAAGTAAGTTTCTTGGCAACCTTATCTGAGTTAACAGACTTAGGTCCAACATTTGATTTGACAATTGGTTTTTGTGGAACCTTTTGTCTATCAACTGTTGTGTTCACCACAGGCTTTCTCCAAGATTGTTACATAGCAATCCGATTTCTTTCATCATATTGGATTGGACGATTGTTCCTCATTTGAAAATTGTTTTGATTATAAAACTGTTGTTGTTGAGGAACAACCCGTCTATGTGGTGGAACATAATGATCAATCGGCTTTCTCATGGAATTTCTAACTTCAACCTCATGTCTTTTATGCCTTACATATGGACACTGAGCAAGTAAATGCCCGCGTTCTCCACATTTAAAGCATTTTCGATACTCTTCAAAAACATAATGAGCATTTGGTGGAGCAAATGATCTAACAGGAAATTGATCATTATACTGTTGATTCCTCAAACTCTCAGGAAGTGGTCCTTTCGAGTAAGGGGGCTCATGAAAACCATTTGCTTTGTCATTTGGTCGAATGAACTCGGTGACATGTACCTTTGGTTCTTGAGGAACATCAGAAAACAATTTCTTTAAAATTTCTGGTGGAATTTCGTTTGTTCTCTCATGTTTTGGAAACCAAATAGTGCTTTCTTGCCAGATTTTGTCAAGTTTAGAATAGTTAACGTTTTTGATTGGAAATTCCTCATCAGAAATGATCTTATCGGATCCTTCCATCCGATAGAACACTTTGACAGGTTTGTCACTTGGTTCATTCAACTCATTCTTTTTAACAACATTCTTAACACCATTATCTTTCTTAACATCATTCTTTTCAGACTTTTTATCACGATTAGCATTTGCCATCGGATGAACATGATCAGATGGTGACACTGGTTCAGTAGTAATGATGTGATTTTCTTTTGGAATCTCACATACATTAACAGTTTGATCACTACCAGTATCATCATTCTCTGAGTCTGAATTCTCACTTTCAGCATAAACACCCTCATCATTCAAGCCTAAAATCGGTCTCACATCGGAATAAGGATCGCCAATACTCGAGGTATTAGATTCCATTTCCGATGATGAGTCTGATTTTACCGAACTCTCTGGTATAACTTGGTGATAGTTATGATTTTCAAAAAGAACCGGAGATGGTACAGACTTGTAATTGGTGGTGTTGTCATCAATGATATGGTCTACCACATAAGCAACATTCTTATAACTTTCCAACTTTTTGTTCACTTTCTCAGCAAAGCATTTTATGGCTGCCATTTCCAACTTGGTGTTTTCAATTTCATTGATATAGTTGTTTATTGCCAATTGTTTCAATGACAAAGTGTTTTTCAAGTCGGAAATGTCCTTTTTATAGCCATCTAATACTTTGTTGAAAGCATTCAACTCTTTGCGAGTAGATTGACTGTTCATGATAGCACTATCACGTGAAATTCGGAGTTGTTTATTCTCCTCAGTCAATCTATCACATGTTCCACAATATTTATCACTCATAACATCAGTGCTAGATTCAGAACTTACAGGTTTTGGCGGTTCAGTCATGGCCATCAACGCAAAATGAGCTTCCTTTCCAGTGAAAAACTTGGAGTAGTCAATCTTGGTGAAAGCATCATCAGCAATGCACGACTTCCTCGTCATCAAAAAGTCAACTTCTGCCAGCAACTGATCAATATCATCATTTAAAGAATCAACACTTGCCTCTATGTCTGATTCGCTCTCAGAATCTGAATAAACTGATCTACACTCTTCAGGAACATCAGTAACAGAATCAATCACCATTCCAGAACTCGTTTCCTCAGCCTTAACCTCAACAGGTTCATTCTCCACTTCCATCTCAGTCTCAGAATCATCACTTTCACACTCCTCAGTTTCTTTCTTCTCATCAACCGCCACCGACTCTTCCATATCAACCTGATAAGCAACACATACCACATTCCCACCAGTAGTCACTTCCTCAACTCCTATTTGCATACCCGACCAGTCAAACCTTTCATCCTATTGAGTCACCAAAGCTTGGTTCTGACTCGCATTCTGTTGAGTCTCATTAGGTGTAGTGATAGGTACAACTGTTCGGTTTGTGTTGTTAGGAGATTGGTTTTGAATCTGGTTTTGAGTGTTTGGTTGTCTGTTTTGGTTGTTAAAGTTTCGGTTTTGATAGTTGTTGTTATTTTGGTAAGAAACTTGGTTTTGTTGTTGACGGTTCTGGTAATTTGCATTGAAAGGGTTTCGATTACCTTGTTTAGGTGGCTGAGTGCATTCCCTTTTAAAGTTTCCTTTTTCTCCACAATTAAAACACATAACCTTCTCCTTGTTGAATCCGTAGGTTGTGTTGGGAGAAGTTGCTAAATCAGTCCTTCCTGTTTTCTCGATGAACTCTGTTGCTCTTCTCATGATACTCGCAAAAGCCCATTGAATGTCAATGAGTTCCATCTCTTCCTTGTCAATCTGTGCATAGTCTTCGTTGGTTAAGTTGTTGTTCCCAATCTGACTAGCAACTAACCCATTGTAGGATGAAACCATTGCTGAGACTAATGCAATGTGTTGCTGAGCAACCTCTACAGTCACATTTCCCAAGTTAGATGTATCCAAAACCACCGGTTGTTGATTAGGTTGAGTAACTTGGTTTATTGGTTGTTGTGATTGGTTAGCGGTGTAAAAACCAGCTTGTTGCATTGGGGAGAATGGTGAAATGTAGGAATTGTATTGTGGTGGTGTGTATGATGGTTGTGAGTAGGATGATGTTTGTGTCAAGTAGTTGGTGGTTGGTTTTGATGATTCCATGACATTGGAAATACATGCAACATGTGGTGCAATGCTTCCTGAGCTCGAGTTACCAACTGGAACTGAAGTGCCTCCAAAATACAAACTGGGATTCTGAGGAATCTGTGACCTTCTAGCTTTCCTCCTATCCTCCAACTCTTTGTTCTCCAGCTTTTCGATAAACTCTGAAATAGTCCAGAATTGATAAGCATCCTTCTCTCTGAGAACTTCCACATGCTGATCCCATTGTGGTGGTAAAGCATCTGCAAACTTATCCACCTGCTTAGTCATTGGAATCTGTACACCATAACTAGACAATTCAGACAACAAATGCATATATCTAGGAGTTAGTTCTTTTAGAGTTTCATTATTAATAAAAGAAAAATTTTCAAACTCTTTGACCAATTCTTCCATTCTCAGGCTCCTAGTCTTCTCATTACCATCATGCTTCCTCTTAAGCTTATCCCAAAGCTGCTTTGATGTAGTACATGTCCCAAACTGATGCAACAGGTCACTTGTGATTGCCTGTGTCAATTGGGAAAAAGCCTTCTTCTCCACCACATATTTCTTCTTCTCGTCCTCAGTTAAGCTTTCCAAAGGAATCATTTCACCTGTGTTCTCCAAAATCGGTGCTGTGTAACCTTTAACAATCATGCTCCAAGCCTCTGCTCCTTCTACTCCCATGCCTTCCAAATGGATCTTGAACATGGTATGCCACTGATTATACTCTTGCATTTCCATGAGCTTCGGTGGCCGAGTTCCACTACCTGTAGACAAATCCTTAATCAAAGTAGAAATAGCATTAGTGGTTTGAGTATTTACCGCCGCTGCAGCTACTCCCCAGTAATCAGATTGTAGTGCCGGATGTGCTACACTTTGAGGCATCGTGCTCGTCGTTGTCATGTAGTTAAGTGGTTGTGAAGACTGTGTGTTCGTCTTTTGCGCTGCCACTGTCCATGGGTCCATCGTTTGCTGTTGTGGTTGTGTTATTGCTAATCCCGGAGTAGTTTGAAAACGCCACATGATCACACACTAAGAAAAATCTCAACACTTAGAAAAATTTTTCAACAAAATCCTAGATTCGCCCGAAATACTCTAGGTTCGTCCAAACTTTATCACTTTCGACCCTTCTGATTCTATGTTCGCCCAAACAATAACACCCGAACGTAGATATGACCAGAATGTAAAACAGACTAACAAACTTTTCACTTTCGCCCAAAACAAACTGGTCGAAGGTGGGATTTTGTACCCGAAAGTGAAAAATTCTACACAAAATTTTAGGTTCGACCACTAACTCCTCAGGTTCGCCCACTTTTCAACACGTTCGACCACTCAACTCAAGTCAGGTTCCAGGTTCGCCCACCACGATCATATTCCACTTTTGAAAAACGGTTATTGTTTGAAAAACGGTTATTCTGATCTCAGATTTTCAAAAGTTCATGGATTTGAATGATCTCAATCAGGTTATGTTTAGGAATTGATTTGGAGCAACTTTAATTCTTGGAAAACTTGAATTCGACCACAAATTCTCCTTTAAATCGATCAAAAACACTTAAAAACAATGTTTATGTAAAAACAGATGTATTTAGGTCAAAAACATGTCCAAATCAGCTCTGATTTTATCAAATTTGTTATTGTATGATCCTCAAGGCTCTGATACCACTTTGTGAGCGAAAGATTTTAGCTAAAACAGGATTATACGATCATACAAGTCTCAAAACTAGGTGCGGAAACCCTAATTCTGAACAAATTGATAAAACACAAATCACAACACAATCAAGATCATTTTCAACATCATTTCATAGATTAACTTCTTTCAAATAAGCTTTTACAATCAGTTTTACGTTAATCTAGAACACACACACAATATCTCAAAACAACCTCTGAACCTGACCTGAACACAGACACAACTGACAACTCTATTCCATAATTAAAATCACAAAACCTATTTATAGACACTGCACGTTCGCCCCTTTTCACTGGTCGAACGTAGGCATTTTCCACATTCGCCCACTTCTACTGGTCGAATGTGTCTTCTTATCAGATCCAATCTTCCTTCGCCCGTTATCATCTACCTTCGCCCACTAATTATCTACATTCGCCCATAATGTTTACCTTCGGCGAATCACTAACACATGTTAATTATGTTTATCCAATCCTTAGTCGCAAAACGCATCAACAGTACTAAGTAATCTATGAAGATTATAAGGAGGTATGGTGTAGATTATTATATGAGGATTCATGTGGATATCATGTACTTATAAGATTCATCCAATCCTTCTTTTTTCCTTGCAAATCTCGGCCCAAACACACACATATAATCTACTCAAGATCACAAGAAATCTCATGAAATCTTTGGTAAGATTTCATACAATCTTTGGAAAGATATTATAAGGACACATGTGAATACACTTGAGCTAACAAAGCAACACACATCTTCTTCTTCCTTCTTGAAGATGGCCGTGAGTTAGAAGCCTCCATCCATACATTTCTTTCAAGCTAAACACCTCCAAATTACCTCTAAAACACTCATCCATCCAAACCCTTTGTGTGTTACAAGCATTGGAGCTTAACCCCCTTGGAAGAACACACTAAACCTCATTCAAATCAAGTGATTTTGTCTTCCCTAGCCTTGTGCTAGTTGTAAGTATCTATCATCTTGATCTTGCTTTTAAAAGTTTATGTTTTGATGTTTTAAAGCAAGTTGTACACCATTGTTAACAAGGGTTTTAACATAAGATGTAATATGTTTTAATCAAGTTAAAATGGATGTATAAATATGTGTGTGTGAGCCGTGGGGTTGATGGTGATGGATGATAGTGTTTTGAGTTTATAAAAGTAACATAATCAAGCTTAAAATGTTGATCAAGGCATAGATTGTTAAGGTAACTTGAATACACTTGAAAGAGATGTTGATCATCTTAAAATGACTAACTAAAGCTTAATAACATGTTGATCTTGTGAGAAAGGTTGAAATACAAAGTTTACATAACATAAGAAACAAACATAATGTTAACATTTTGGGCAAAATGGACTTAATACACAAAGCACACCTATTATTAACCTTAAGTAAGTTATTACGGACTTTGGACAAAGTTAGAACATAATAATAACCTTCCATGACAAAGTTGATTTAATCAAAGATTACTAGTTTGTAAGAAATTGTCACTTTTGGAAGCTTAAGGATGAAAATGAAACTTTTGAAAGTTTTGGGTGTTAATTGGAAGCTTTAAAAGTTAAAGGGTGTAAAGTGTCATTTTAGAAAGTTAAGTCCAAAAATGTGACATTTGAAAGTTTGGTGTTAAAAATGTAAACTTGGATAGTTAAAGGTGGAATATGGAAAATATTTCCAAGACTTACAAAAATAATGTATTTTTGTATTAAATGTTATTTTTATAAAATTTGAGTTTATAAAAATACAAGTTACCAAAGGTTTGAGAAAATAAAATAAAAACTAGGTATTTTATTACAAGAATTTGGTAATTTTGAAGACTTAGGGAAGTTTTATAAAAATGAACATTTTTATATTTATGGGAATATAAAAATGTTGGAGCATTTTGGAGATAAAACAACTAAGTCGTGGTTTTGGAAAAATACCAAAGTTATGTTATAAATTTCCTAATAAAAATATGGTGAGATTAATAGTGGATTAATTTCGAGTAAATCATATTGTCAGAAATTTGATAAGAATAACTAAATACATATATATTTTCGGAAATAGGAAAATAATATTCGACGTGAAGTATTTATTCCTACAAAAATATATATATAACACTTTCCTAAGTGTTGGAACGTATTCGTGGGAGAACCTAATCGTAAGGCGATCTCTAAAGATTGCGCACGTAAAATAAAGTTAAGTCCGAGAACTTAACAAGTTAAAAATATAACATCGAATCGACAAGACCTCAGTATATTTATTTGAATGGGAAAATAAATATATGGAACAGTGAGTCGAGTCGAAAGTTATAAAACAAAAAGTCGAATCGACAAGACCTCAGTATATTTATTTGAATGGGAAAATAAATATATGGAACAGTGAGTCGAGTCGAGGGAATATCAAATCGACAAGATCCTAGTATATTTATTCAATGGGAAATAAATATACGGTAAAGTGAGTCGAGGCGAGTATTGGAAGACGAAATCTCGATCGACAAGATCCTAGTATAACTACTTAATGGGAAAGTAGTTATGCGGTAAAGTGAGTCGAGTCGGAGATAAGTTTATCCGAGTTAGTAAATATATTGAAAACACATATATTAAACGATAAGATCATGATGTGATAAAATCAGGAAATGATCTTAGTTCGCGGCGACGAACCTAACTAATTTCAAGGATAATGTGATATGTTTATTAAGCATAAGTTAAGTGAAACTTATAACGGGGGTAATCCATCACCAACGGACCTAGACACGTATTTTAAACGGGGAATTGTATAACAATTGTGTTGTTGAGAGTTGAGTGTACAACTTGCCGGTAAAACACACACATGATAGGCGTAGTGACTCATACGTCTAGGAACGCCTGTAGGTATTTGACCTTCGATACCTGCTATTCTCTGGTATTTGCGCACGCTGAGTTTGAGGTGAGTCTCACGGCCCCATTTTAAACTGTTTTTACGTTTTTGGGGGAAAGATATGTTTTGTCAAATTGCTGTAACATGTGGAATATAATATTTAGCACGATGGGTACCTGGGTAACTGGAAACCACTTGGGGTAAGACCTCGTTGTTTACTGTAACAATTAATTCAGGGAATGAAACCAAAGGGATATCTGGGTAGTACTATCGGTGCCTGACAAGGCCCACCTCTGGTTGATAGCGTCAACCCGGTAAAGACAAGAGGTGCATGTATTCTGAACTGAGTTGTTGTCCAAGAAGCAACTCGCGGGGCAATCTGTTGTATAGTCTTGGTTTGGTTATGGGCCCGGGAGGGAGTCGCCATTGTCATGTAGGAGCTAGCTACTCCACATATATGACACTACTTATATTATAATTCCGTTACATGCCGGTATTGCAATGTTTTGCTTGTGAAATTAAAACCTGTGAACTCACCAATATGTATATATTGACGTGTCTTTTAAACATATCTTTCAGGTAATTAGATTGCTGAAAGGAATGGCTAGTGCGGGGGAAACGGGGACGTCGGTCTTTTGGGGGTTTTGCTTTTATTTTCCGCTGGTTCGGAATATAGTCGAAAAACCCTTTTGTTTAAATTGAACTTATGTAGATGTGTATGTTTGGGACAACGAAAACATCTTACGACGTCTTAATAATATGATCTTTTCTAATTAATTATTGTTTGTGTTAATCTTGACTTTGATATACTTTTCGAGCGTTGCGCCACGTGTTTCCGCCGTTGGCGTGGTGTGACACAAGAGTCTTCAGCATATTTTCGACCAGAAGGTGTTGAACATGCGGTAGCATCGCTGGGTTGAACTCCTGAACGATTATGACTGTGCCATCAAATACCATCCTGGCAAGGCGAACGTTGTGGCGGACGCCTTGAGCAGGAAGGAGTCTGCGAATTCTCGTCGTGTTCGAGCCTTACAGCTCACCATTCATTCGTCATTGCCTGACCGAATCCGTTCTGCACATTTGGAAGCTTTGAAGGAAGAAAACCTTAAGGCTGAAACTATGCACAGTGCCGACAAGCATCTTGAGCTCAGGACCGATGGCTTACACTATTTTGCGGGGCGTGTTTGGGTCCCATTGTTCGGGGGATTGCGCGAGCTTGTTTTGGATGAAGCTCACAAATCCCGGTATTCTATTCACCCTGGCTCCGATAAGATGTATCAGGATTTGAAGATACTTTATTGGTGGCCGAACATGAAAGCTGATATAGCTTCTTATGTCAGCAAATGTTTGACTTGTGCTAAAGTCAAGGTGGAGTATCAGAGGCCGTCTGGTCTCCTGCAACAACCAGAGGTTCCAGAATGGAAGTGGGAACGAATCACGATGGATTTTGTCACCAAGCTGCCAAGATCACCTAGTGGTTTTGATATGATCTGGGTGATTGTTGACCGGCTGACAAAATCGGCACGTTTTATACCTATTAAGGAAACCGATGGACTCGAGCGGTTGGCTCGACTTTACCTTAAGGAGGTGGTTGCTCGGCACGGGGTGCCTGTTTCTATTATCTCTGATCGTGATTCTCATTTCGCTTCGCGTTTCTGGAAGGCTCTGCACAAGGCTTTGGGTACTCAGTTGGATATGAGTACGGCTTATCATCCGCAAACTGATGGACAGAGTGAGCGGACGATTCAAACCTTGGAAGACATGCTTCGGGCATGTGTTATCGATTTTGGCAAAAGTTGGGAGATCCACCTGCCGTTAGTGGAATTCTCCTATAACAACAGCTATCACTCTAGTATCAAGGCAGCTCCGTTCGAGGCTCTTTACGGACGAAAATGTCGATCACTACTTTGTTGGGCCGAGGTGGGCGAGAGCCAGCTCACTGGTCCGGAACTTGTGTACGAAACTTCGGAGAAAATCGTACAGATCCGTCAAAAGTTTGGCTGCTGCACGGGATCGTCAGAAGAGCTATGCCGATCACCGTCGAAAACCTTTAGAGTTCCAGGTTGGGGACAGGGTACTTCTGAAAGTTTCACCATGGAAGGGTGTCATACGCTTTGGAAAGCGTGGCAAGCTTAACCCTCGTTATGTCGGACCATTCGCAATCCTGGATCAGATTGGACCGATGGCATACAGACTTGACTTACCGGCGGAGCTCGGTAGTGTGCACAACGTCTTCCATGTGTCTAACTTGAAGAAGTGTTTGGCTGATGAATCTCTCATTGTACCACTAGAAGAGATCAAGGTTGATGATCGTCTTCGCATTGTGGAGGAACCTGTCGAGATTCTCGACTACAAGATTCGTAGCCTTCGTCGGAGTAAAATCCGCATCGTTAAAGTCCGTTGGAACTCGAACCGTGGACCGGAGTTCACATGAGAACGGGAGGATCAAATGAAAGCTAAATATCCTCATCTTTTTCCGAAGCGCGCGTTTGAATCGAGGCATGTTACTGCTGAAGCAGAATGAATCTCGGGTCGAGATTCCTTTCAACGTGGGGATGATGTGACATCCGGTAATTTCCTTTTCATTATGTCTTTTTCGTTTCTTTCTTTTGGGGCTTTGCGCAATTTTCGGGACGAAAATTCTTTTAATGTGGGGATGATGTGACACCCGGCATGTTTGGCTTAAACATATTAGTGACATCTAACTCTACCTTAGCGAGAAACGTTTATAAACGAACTTAACTGGGTTAGTTGAGTCGGGTCAAGTTAGGATTGTCCAGGGTACAATGATCTGGAGGATCATTGGGAGTCGTTTTGGTAATACACTAGTACCGGGATCCGTTGTTGGTGACATTACATGAACTAATTAAGTATATGTATAGATTATGGGTCGTGTGGTGAATTATATACATAGATGTGTTTAAATGATGTGTAAATGATTATCTATGCTTAAATATGACAAATATAGATTAAGGATGCATGCTTATGTGTTAAGATGTGTTAGAATGCGTTAAACACGACAAACTGGAAAACTAGTTAAAAAGGATTTCTGGTTCGACCACTTCGAGTGGTCGAAGGAGAACAATTGCCTGGTTCGACCCTTTGTAAATGGGCGAACCTGGGAAGTGGAATTGAAAGAATTCCCTTCGACCAGGACAGGGCTCATTCGACCCTGTGTAAGGGTCGAAGGAGGCCACCTTCGACCATTGAAATAGGGCGAAGGAGAAGTAGTATAAATACCAAACTTTGTCATTTTTCATCATTTCACAAACCCTAACCGTCCCAAAACGCTCTCAAACAATCTTAATCACTAAGGAAGGAGTTTTTGCTCTTCTTTTTCATAATCTAACCTATCTACAACATCTAAACAAGAATCCAAGGTGTGTTCTTAATCCTAAACCTTTTTAAAAGCATTTTAATTCGTTTTCATCTAACCCTAATTGTCCGGATCTGTTCTAAGGGTGTTTTATGATTAAAAACCTTTTAAACATCTTTCTAAATCAAAACAATATCATTTAACATAGGTTTTCATGGTGAATAACATATGTAAATTGTGTATTATGTGGTGTTATGTGTTGTTCAATGATTTGCTGCTATGTCTATGATAGAAACCTGATATAGGATTGTTATTGATGTTAGATTATTGTTGTTTAGGGTTAGGATTGGATATGATGATATTATGGGTATTTGGGGGTTTTAACGAATCTAGACTTAATGCATGATATTTATGATCAATAGAATTGATAAGAAAAGATCGAACACTCGACAAACTGAGCATTTCAAGTTGAATAAGAATCGATTTCAAAAGTTTCCAAATTGAGTAAATTATTCATGCATGAAAGTGATGTTTCCATAATCTTTACCATTTTGGGAAAGGGCTGAAACGGACGTATTATCGGGGGAAATCGGTGGGGTTTTGTAGGGATAAGTTATCCATGCTTGACTGCTGTGTTTGATGATGTTTCGAGTCGTTTTGAAGGTGTTTGAAGCGTTTTTAGGAAAATTTGCACAACAGGGGCGAACCTGGCCTCCTTCGACCGATCGAAGGTGCGAAGGAGGGAATCCAGGGTCGAACCTGGGTTTTTGTTGGGCGAACGTGGTAAAACGGGCGAAGGTGAGTTCACGGCCCCACTTTTACTGCTTTTAACTTTTGGGGGAGAAAACATGCGCTAAACTATTTTGGTAACACATGTCATACTATGGTTTTAACTTTGTATTGCTATACGATCTTTGGAAGTCCTGGGGGAAACCATGAATGTGCGGGGTTGCACAACGGGGGAAATGTGGATAGATCTATTGGGCGTGACCTGCCCCACTCGTCGGCTTGGAGGGCCGGGCGGGTGCATATTGTCTCGAACAGGAACATTATCATGCTGAACATACGGGCTGCTTAAACATGCTAAACATTGCTAAACGTGTCTAGTAATGGTTTCCAATCGTAGTAGTAATAAAACATACGCCTAGCTAGCGTACTTGGTAACGTTGATATAGTATGGACATGGTAACGTTTTGGTAACATATTGAACAAACCTGTGAACTCACCAACATTATATGTTGACATCTTTTTGGCATGTTTTTCTCAGGTCGCTAAGGTAGCAACAAATGGAACTAGGCGCACGGGTCTGCATTGGCGTCTAGGCATAGTTGCACGTTTTGTAATAAAAAGTGTTTTGAATACTTTGGATCATAGCATAGCTGTTTAAATACTTCTTAATGCTTCCGCTTATAAAATCGTTGTTTATGGTTTTACGCTTTTCATATAGAGTTGTTTATTGTGACCGTTGACTTGGATCCTGGTTTATCATGCGCCTCGCGGTAAAACCCCGCCAGTGGTAATTTGAGGGTGTGACACCTAGGCGTAAAAAAACCAGATTTTGTAACTGCAAATAAATATCTTCTTGGAAATGTACCTTTTAGGTTTTAATTGCTCTGTTGATGTGGTTTTTTACAATATATGGATTATGAATATAATTTTGCTCTTTTTGCTCCAAATTCTTTATACTCTTCAGTTTCTTTAGCAAATCTCTTCTGCAAATCAGCAAACACCAACCAAATTCATACCAAATGGATCCAATCAACAACAATTTCATAATAACTCACTACCAAATGAAATCAGAACTCACACTCGCCATAGGATCTGCTTTACTATTTTCATCACCGATTGGGTGGAGCTCTGCCGTGGGGGCGACACTGGAAACCTAATTTCTTCAGCCCCATTTGACCTTTGACAATATCTCTCTCTCTCTCTGTTATTTCACGAAAATTCTAACAAAAATCCCTACTTTGAAGAAGATGACAACTCGTAAATATAAATCAATTGATAGGTATGGTTATATTGATAGAAATTGGTGAAATATTGGCTATAAACTATCTAGCATCGCATCAGAAGTGAATGAAAGGTAGACCTACAAGAAAAACGATAACCCAAACACCAGAATAGCTGATAAAAGGGAACTTATATCGTATAAACCTAACTGCCTCACTGCTAAATCGTTGATATGGCTAAAAGACTAATTTACCCTCATAAAATCTATAATCCATGCATCAAGTGTTGTACTATGGGAAATGAAACTTGTATTACTTAAGTTTTAAGAAGTCCTTCACTCATGCATTATAACATAGTATAGATATAGATATAGATATAAATAACTTCAATAGATTTTTTTTTGAAATGAAATTATCACTTTGAGGTGGTTAAATTATTTAGAACCTTCTTTTCCTGGGAGTTTAAACCTAGGAATATTTCAAATGGTTTTCAAATAGAATTGTAAAATGATGCATTTTAGAGGGTGTTTAGGATTGAGTTTGGAGATGTAAAAGTGCTTATTGGCTTATGACTTTTTGAAAAGGAGTTTTAGAAAAAGTGTTTGGATTAGCTTTTGGGATGAGAAACGTCAAAAAGTCAATAGATTGCTTTTTTTTTTTTAAGTGTTTCGCTTAACTTATTGTGAATATTGGTTGTATGGGTGGTAAATTTGCAATTTTTTTTCCAAAAGTCAAAAGCCAAAAGACAGGATTTCTAACTTTTCAAAAACAACTTTTTCACCCTTAAAAGCCAAAAGCCAAAAGTCAAAACAGAAAGTGCTTTTGGGTTACACAAACAACTTATTGACTTAAGTTGTTTTGAAACTCAATCCCAAACACCCTCTAAGTGTTACTCTTATAATCCTTGATAACCATTTATAATTTTTTTTTTTTTTTACAAAAGAAGAAGAGGTGGTAAATATTAATATGAAATAACCTCAATAGCTTACGTAAACTAACGAGAACACTATAAAATAAATCAAATACTAAAACATTACTCATAATTAGGTACAAGTTAATTTGTTGATTGTTGTTAAATTCGCGCAAGTCCATTAAAGTCAATGTGAGTATATCTGAACCCCTTTTACTGTTTTACTCTTTTGGGGTGAGTCATGTACCATTATTATTAAACTTACGTATAATCTTTACAAAGCAATGTGCTCATTGATATGTTTTGTGTGAATTGTATGAACGATTTGTCAAAGTCATTAACCTTTGGGCCGCACCTAACAATGAGTAGTACTACGAATTATATCCCTTGATTGACTTACGTGAACGAGTTAAGTCATTGGTCATTGTTATGGTTTTTATTGAACGATGTATGAACGCTTGTCGAACGATGTGAGGCTAGATTTTGACCCTTTTACATATTACAAATATCATAGCACATAAATTGCGAAATACTTTTTGAACGAAATGGGTATGCTCACCAATACATTATATGTGTTGACAAAATTATTTTGTACATGTTTCAGGTTATTTTGAGGCGTTTCTTTAAGCTTTTGGATTCATATTTAAGTTTTGACTTCATTGTGTTTTAGTTAGACTTGATACTTTAGAATCATTATATTTTGTATTTCATTACAATGTAATAAACTATTTATTCAATGTATTCAAATTTACACTTTAGTACCATGAGCTATTAAACAATTGTCACTACGTGACACCTTGATGTTTCCGGCATCGGTTGGGGTGTTACACCACTACCCTCTACCCTTGTGGCCGCCGCCTTCGTCTATCGTCAAGCCTTTAGACTGTCTACTTTGATGGTTGACCTCCTACGACTCTGGGTTTTGAATTTTTGAGAAAAATTGTATGCTTAAGTGAGACGTAACAGCATGATAATAGTTCATTATTAACCTCTATTTGACATTTTGATGGGACATTATGGTTTGTCATTAACTATCATTTGAAATGATACAATGGTTTATATTAACCATCGTGTATTTGAAAGTTTGACATAGCGCACCATGACTATCGTTCAGCAATACCCTTTATGGCTTTACAGCTAGTCGTTGTTTTGATCTGTTAGCTATAATATCGATTGTATATCTACATCAAATAACAATCGTTCTTTCATTTGGGTTTGGTTTAAATAAGTTTGTATGTTGTAAATAGTTACTTTTGCCTAGCTCAACATCACGAGATTATGGCTTCACTATGATAAACTTGAATGAATAAAATCAGAGGCATCAATTTCTACTCATTTACTTAGGAATAGGTCAATTCAAGTTATATTTTATCTCGAAGCTTCAAAAGGGTAAAAAAATTAGTTAAAAAGATAATAGAAAGGTCCAAAGTCGTATGACATGTACTTCATGACATAGAAGCTCCTAAGTTTTTTTTTTTTTTTTTTTTTTTTTTTACAAAAGAGGCAAATTACATAAGAATAGCAGGTAGGCGGGCAACAAGCTGCGCCGCCACCCCCTTCTGAATAGAGAACCCTAATCTAGAGAACCCAAAAGCTTACACATCATGTAACTTTAATAATCATATTTGACGCACTATTTATAAAAGAATCCTGATGTAAACAAAATGTTCATTAACAACTATTTCGGTAATTATGTGAGCATATGTCATTGAAAAATATGATATTCATTTTAGCATCAATATGTTTTTTTTTTTACCAATTTTTGCTTTAGGTGTATATGTTTTCGCTTGATTTTAGTGTAGTTGCTTGTCTCTCAATGTTCAAACCAAAATGCACCGAAGACAACGTAACTTTTAATTATCATAAACACTACTACAAAAACAACAATATGCGATTGTAAACAGTCGCAAATGCTCTTTTATTCTCATGAACTTATTTGTATTATAATTCTATATGACCATGTCATATTCTAGCAAAGACTCCCTTTTAACTTGCTGGAGCCAGCTTATCATCTTTACCCCTGTCGTCTGAACTGCCGAACTGGAAACCAGGAAACTAACATAACGTTATTTGAAATTTGATACGTACGCGCTCCCTTGTCTAGTTTACTACCTTACAGTTCTTCCTGACCTCCTGACCTCCGGTAATGCTACTCATCTTAATCATGGACTTTACAAATGCCTTTGTGAATGCATCTTTTGAGCCTGCAAACTTTGCTGCAAGATTTTTTGTTTTTGGAGAATCAAGCAAAGCGTTGTCGGAAGAAAATAAAGTTTTCTGTTGGAAGAGGAGTTTATAGTATGAATTATCGAAACTTGTAGAAGATGGATCCATTGGAACTCCTGCATTCTTTGCATTGTTGTTGGCTGGGCAAGTGCTCTTTAAACTTGCAGCAAATGAAGGGTTGATTGAAGGGTCGACATCAGTTGTCGCGTTGAAGTTGTGGATTCTGTTTTTGAATGATGAGCAATGGGAGAAACCAAGAGTATGCCCACCTACATACACAAAATTATGTAAATTTTCTGGTTATATATATAGTTTGCTCTTATGCAACTATTTTAGCTTCATTTGTTAGATATATCTATTATAAAATAAAGGCAAGTTACTTAGATTACATTGTTAAATGAAAGTACATTTATTTTGGGATGAAAGAAGTACAAAAGAAGATATATATGCTAATGCACTTTTTTATTATATGAACTTAATTTGTGCAATGAAGTTACCTGAAAGTGCAACAAGATCTTCTAGAGATAAACCTCTTTGAGCAAAGCTCTGTTGAAGTTGAGATATGTTGAAAGTAGGGGCAGGGAGTTGTCTAGTTTCACTGGCTAGTGATGTTCTTCCATCTTTTCTTCCCTTAGGCACAACCCATGATGGCCCTCCAGACTGTATACAGGTATACGCATTCGTAAATAACCTTATTTGCATACAATATAATACGCAATTGTCATTTACCATAAATAACATTATTTACATTAAGGCTTGATACAAAACCACTATTGAGCCGGAGGTTTCACTAGAAACAGCCTCTCTATTCCCACGGGGTAGAGGTAAGGCTGTCTACATCTTACCCTTCTCAGACCCTACCTTAGCTTTAGCTATTAGTGGGATTAACTGATGATGATGATGATGATGATGATGATGATGATGACATTAAGTAAGAGTTCTACAATGTACATAGTCTTGATGTGATTATGTCCGTCAAGACTATGTACATTTAGTTATTAACGAGGCAGGTAGTGAACGCAATTAAGCAAAGATATCAACCCAAAAAATTGAAATAGTAAAAATTTTGTTACTACCAGAACAACCGCATCTCTTGCTGCTAAAGCTAAGATATCAGCACACGAAACTATTCCTGGGCATGCAGATTCAACAGCGCTTTTAGCATTGTCGATGACATAAAACGCATGCAAAGAAACATTAGGGGGTCCATCTTTTTCCGCAGTGTTTTTCCCCTTAGAATCCAGCAAAACCGAAGCATCACACCCCTGCAAGTTATATTAATCAAACCATAATATTTTAGTCAGCTTAGACAACACAAAATGACGCAACTTAAACATAGAAAAAAATGTAAACAATATCCTTTCGTACCCTTATGAAACAATCATGAAAGTGCATCCTAAGCAATGCCGCAGGGACCTTTTTGTCATTTGTCGCAGCCTCCCTCACTGCTTTTCTGATGAGTGATTCCGCATTCGGGCATGTTTTATCATAATAGTTTGAGCTTAGTGAAATTCCGGTTGAGAATAATAATGAGAGAATGAGTAGTGAGCTTAGCAATGCAGACATGATGGCCAATATATGGTTATATGTTTTATATGTTTGAACTCTATTTAGTTTGTTACCATGTTAATATTCATGCATGTTATTATAGAAATTAATGAGGGGTAGGGTGGGGTAGGGTTTGATATGGTGGTTCATGGTTGGTATGATAACTAACTGATGGTGCATAGTTGATATTGGAGTATGTTTGAAGCATTAGTTTAAATATTCAAAAATTGTCAAATCATAATGTTCATCTTTAGGCATTTTAATAACTTCATTTGGTGGGTTCTTTATACTCGAGGGGACTAATTTTCATAATGAAAGATTTGGATCAAACGGGTTGAATGTGTGCATATAAAATGTACGCAAGTTTATCATTTATTAACTAAGAAGAGCGATATTATACACGGTTTATACGGATTACGGATGGCAAGGTTTAATTTTATTTTTATGTTAATTTATATTTTGAGAAATTACGTACACGATACAAATCCATGATTTAACCAAAGAGATGACAAAAATAAATATGACCTTACCTAAGTTTAATTTAATGAAAAAAAAGGATTTGAAAGGTTGCAAAAGATAAATCGTGTTCTACAATTTTCTTAAGGAGAGAAAAAAAGGGAAATTGAAAGAAAATTTTGGTTTATTTCCTTCATTTCTCATCCATTTAATTTGGAAAGATTTGAAAGTAAATGATTTTTTTTAAACATAAAATACTTACTTTTCTTTTTATTTCTTTCAAACTCGGGAACACGGTGCTTAATTAAATCTTTTCTTTCCACTCATTTTCTTTTCTCTCCTTAATTCACTTTCTCTTATTTTTCTTCACTTATTAAACTCTGTAACACTCCTGATTACATGTTCATATCTTGATAGGTATGACCCGGTCCGGCCCAGTCAACACCTATTAACCGATTTGATAACAACCGACACATACGACAAGGAAATACACATATCATTAAAAACATAATCTTATTCCACCAAACAAGATATATAGATAAGAGGTTAAACAATTGATTCTCATTCCATACTCTCCTCTCTCTCTCTCTCTCACTAATACTACATCTCCCACGAATACTTATTCTCACGTCAGAGAGTGGTCACAAGGACAACCACATCCATATCCATATGACAAGTCTTAACGGTGTTTTGTTTCGCAGTTAAGCAAGTTCTGATCCAAAGTCATTGAAGTGACAGAGGTCCAGATTCAACCTAAAGATACCAATTCTTGGTACGTGTTTCTTCATTGGCGACATCTATATGACTCAAGAACCATGAATTTACCACTGTTATCTGATATGATGAATGATCAAACTGTTGCGTTAACAACAGAACCCTCTCCTATTACCTTTGAAGCCGGACCTTCAATAACCACAATAGAAACTAGAACGACTCGAGATGTAAGTTTTGAGTTCGAAGAGGAAGAAGAGCAAGCTCTGGGATTCGAGCGGCGTAACCATAGCCCCAAAGTACCATCGCTACTAGGCCACTATCGCCCTTCACGCCAGCGTTTCATGCTCTCGTCTGCACCCACGTATATAGTTACACCACGTATTACTACACTGTCTCCTTACACGTATATCGTATCACCAGCCACCTTGGCATTGTCATATGCGGCCACCGCACCATTTACCTCAATGCCACCACTGGATTCAGCCGCCTTATCTGAAGGTGAAGACCTACCGAACCGATATAAGCCACCGACAAGTCACTTAATCAAAATTTACCTGACAGATAACCAATGTAACACTACCATCGAAATTCAAGATGCCAACTAGCATAGGAAAATACGATGGAACAAGCGACTCCGACGATCACCTTAATATTTTCACAAACATGGGGGGGGGGGGGGTAGAAACAGTGACTCATCCCCATTTGGTGTCATATGTTCTTGCAAACACTGATAGTAGTTTACCCGGTAGGTCAAATAGACAACTTTAAGGAACTGGCCAAGAAATTTTCTTAGCAATTCATTAAACAGAGATGCCACACTAAACATCACGATATAGTAATGTGCATTAGACAAAGAGATAATGAAAAACATGAAAACTTCATCATACGTTTCCACAAAGAAAGTCTGTAAATCCATGGTCTCAAGTAAGAGTTAGCATGCACGGCTTCACAATAGGAGTTTAATGACGACGAACTACTAAGGGAACTCCATGGCCCAAATGGGTATCCCTAAACGATTGAAGAAATTAAGACCATCGCCAAGGCTTATATAAAACAAGAAAAGTCAATCGCCATGAGCCACGCAGTAAGGCGCAAAATAGACTCTCACATGCAAGAATAAATGACCAGCCACTTAAGGGAGCGGGAAAGTTCGAGTATCCAACCTTAAAAATATCCTTCATAAATCTTAGTAATTGAAAACTAGAAGCTCAACAATCCCACACCTTCTCGAGACACTACCAAGTACTGTGAATATCATAAATGTCTGGGACATGATACCAACGACTGTTATAAACAAAAGAAACATAGTGAGTATTTTGTGAAGCCCGATAAGTTGGCTCACCTAGTAAAGGACATCAATCAGAGACCAACTTTGACAAGCAAAGAAAAAAAACTGGCAAAAGGCAAAGAGAAATTAACATGGCCTATGTAGAAAAAACATTAGGAATAAAACGACACATCAAAAGATTGGAACCTTTGATGGAAATCACAATGATTGTTCACCCCACCATTCATTGTAGTTATACTAAACCTATTTAGCATGTAAATTATTTAAAGAAATAGCCGAATGAAACGTCAAACTAAATGAAATGTCTCGAGAAACTATATAATCTAATAGACAAAATTATATAGTTTTTCGAGTCATTTCACTTAGTTTGATGTTTCATTCGGCTAATTAGGTTTGTTCACAAACGCAAATTTTTAATCATGAGAATTTTGATTTCTATTTATCATGGGTGTTCTGATTTCTATTTAGTAATAAATTGATATACAAATAATCGTCAATCATGAGGAAAAGGAGGACAATTACAAAATCTAAAGACAAATTAAATAACTTAATTTATTCTAAATTTATAGAAGGTAAAACATCAATATCATCTAACACTTTTTTTTTTTCTTTTTTTGATTCTCTCTTACTTTTTAAGCAAATTATTTCATGTTAAGTTTTTTTGTTGGGTTGCACTTTGTGATATATATTTGGTAGTCACTAACTACTTTCATAATTATTAATCTGATTTTTTTTTTTTCTGGATAGACATAAAATTATTAATTTCATATAAATCATATATATATTTTTTTAAACTTTAACTTTCCTTAACCAACCAAAACTACTCAAGAACCTAAAAAACAAGGTACTACAGAAAACCAATTACAACATGTATAAGAGGAAATTATACCAATCAATCCACTTAAGCTGAAATGAGTTTGACCTACTACTCAACCAGAGAAAAGAGAGTAATTTAACACTCGAGACTATGTCGCCAATATTGACTCTTTTATCATTGAAAATCGAGTCGTTTCGGGTCTTCAAAATATACCAAATAGTTGTCAAGAGAATGCCGTGAATAACTATCTTCTTGTCTTTTCTCATATCAATTCAAAATTTTATGTCTCAACGATTTCTCGAAATCCAAAGAAAAACAGTGGGTCAATCCTACACCAACCACTGATTTGCGACCAGACTGCGACATAAAGCACTATTATAGTGAATGTGAATATTTCTTCTTAGCAGCGCATCTCGAGTAGGAATTTTATTCATCGTTGCCTACCATGAAAGAATGTTGCATTTGAGGGGGACCCATTTGCTCCATTTCATTGCATAGTTTGAGGATCAAGCCTGTCTAAATAAGCGAGGTGTGTGACAGCCTTAACTGAGAAATTGCTGAAAGTATCTCCATCCCGAATCCATCTATAAACTATCACTTGTTTGTTTACCAATAACTTCTTTCGCGCGATGCAATAGAAAATTACATTAAAAAATTATATTGTGTACTAAAAAATCAAGTCGTAATATATCCATAAAAATATGGTCAACATTATTATGAATGAGTGTTGAATTTGTCATTTCTTTTGCCGAGTTGAATATAGTTGAGGAGTTCATGTTGATAAATAGAATAACTAGTATTAATTCCCTCGTTTTGTTGTAAGGCATAAAAACGTGTCAAATAATATCAATGTATATCGTTGTTATCGACAAACAATATCGGTATAGCTCATAATACAAAAGAAATAAACAACGAAAACAAATAAACAAACGAAATGCAGACATAAAAACGTTGAACCTCATGCACGCCTGTTACGCCGTCTAAATGCGCAAAAATTAAACAAAAACGTAAAATACAACGCGGACATTAAACGCGAAAAATTAAGTTGAACCAAATACGCACGTTGCGGCGCACTTACCCAACAAATTTAGACTAAAACTTAAAACACAAAATTTGTAAAAGATCAAAAGTATATGGGACCGAAGTTGAAAGTGAAACCAATGATAGCGTTAAATGCAAATGATGAAAACTATTAGGATTAAAGTAAAATAAAATCAATAAAAATAAAGATTGCATGACGATAAGGTAAAAGTGTGTTGTTGAGAAACGTTGTGCAACAAAAACGTATCAAGAAATGTACTTGTATTATAAATAGAATTTCACTCCACCTTAACGTACATGTAAATTCATGATTATGTTGTGTCACACCTGGCAAACTCTGTTTAATACTTCAGTCAAAGACATAATCTACCTTCGCAAAACATTCATAAAATGTACTTAACTGGGTTAGTTGAGCCGGTCCGATGATTCGTAGAATCATCGGGATTCGTTTTACACACACAATATCCATGGGTTGGTATTCGGATCGAGAATTAAATGTTTTATGATCATTATATAACTTACCGATATGTGTATACGTGAATAAATGTGTTTATTAAGCAAAACGGCTAGTTAGAAACTTAGTTTCCTAGGGTAGGGGCATCTGGCAAACCCAACCGCTTGGAAAGGAATCCAGTCGCCCAAAATGGATGGGGCGACTGTTAACAACTATAAATACCCTACTTGACTTGTTTTTCATCATTGTGCAACCCTAACTCACCCCAAGTGCTTTCTCTCAACCCCTGACCTCTTTACACCCGTTTTTGCCCTAAAATCAACATTTCCAAGCTAAAACAACCTTAAAAATATAAGCAAGTGAATATCTAAGGTGTATGGGTCATCTAAATCCTTTTCCAAACATTTTTATGTTGTTATTATGAACCCAAAGTGTTCAGATCTGAACAAACTGTTCGTTCCACTTAGGGTTTTTAGCGTTCCTCAACAAGCACGTACGCGCTACTGTGGCTTGAGGTACGGAAACCTTAACGCACCGGATCGCTGGTTATTATTTTACGGCCACTAGAACGGAGCTTGGTGCGGACTGTACCGGCTGATGACGTTTCTTTACGGCATGCCGAATGTAACGCAACGACGGATGTGGCCAGTTATTATGTCCATGTTTGGTAAGTTACGGGCATCGATAATGTGGAGATGAAGGTTGCCGTGTAAGTATACCAGCCTCTCTAAACCATCCTCTGCCATTGTTGTTGATGTTGTTGTTGTTGTTGTTGTTGTTGTTGTTGCTCGCTGCTGTTGTTGTTTAAAATGAAGATAAATACATATACGGTGTAGGTTTTGATGTGAAGGATGTGTGATGATTTGGGGATAGGTATATCATATCAACCAAACTCTCATCTCCAAACGATTCCATCCACGTTCTTCCAGCCGCCACACACAAACAACCCACACTCACAAAACCCATTACAATGGCGGTCACATACTCCGATCTATACACGAGTCCGGCCTCAAATCACTCGAATCTTATGTTTATGTGTTAATTTCACCCTTTACTCGCAACTGCAACCATGTATGTTGATTTTTTTTGGCTCTGGCTATTTGGACACCCAAGGAATCTAATTTGACACCCTGCTCATGCATCGTATAGAGCTATACGAGGAATATAGGGTTCAAAAAGCTGAAACACTGACTCCAAGGCACGTACAGTCTGCAACCTCGTACTTATATGCCTCGTATAAAGCTATACGAGGCATATAGGGTTATCTTTTTAATTTTTTCATACTTAGGGTTTTGTGGAATATGTGGGTCTGATATTTCAAATATTGGGCTATACGAGGGCAATACGAGGATTTTTTTTTTTTTTTGAACGTGCAATAACAGTCTGATACATATCAGTCTGAATTTTTAACGTATAATTTTATAAGTTGAATTGACTCTTCTTAACACCAACAACCACATGATTAAAAGTCATGAAGTTGCTAATCTCAATCTCCACTATATTCCCTGGCAAATAGATAATCATCTTCACCCCTTGAATTGACTGTTCTTAATACGTTAATATCAGTCTAAATTTATTACGTATATTTTTAGAAGTTGGATTGACTCTTCTTAATACGTCAATATCAGTCTGAATTTATTACGTATATTTTTCGAAGTTGAATTGAGTCTTCTTAATACGTCAATAACAGTCTTAATTTTTAACGTATAATTTTTGAAGTTGGGTTTGTTTTTTAAACATTGTTTCTATTTTTTAAATAGTTTTGATTTGTAGCAATTGTATATACATCACAAAGATATATAACTTAAGTTGATTTGTAACTGAATAACTGATCAAGAACTATTAACAACAGTAAATAAACATCACAAACATAAATATCTGAACTGAATATATACATATCAACTAACAAGTTCATACAAAAGAAGTCATAATAGTACTGAATACATTCAAAATAACTGAAGCATAGAAAATAAAAAACTAATGATCTGCATCATCTGCCCCACGTGGCGCTGGTGGTGGTCGTGGTGCTGGTGGGGGTTTGACCGGTAATCCTGCTTGCTGTCTCCTCTCTGCCTCCGACTCAGCCAGCCACGTCATCCAGTCTAGAATAGCGTCGTGACCACGGCGCATCTCCTCCTGATCGCGACGCAGATCACGAATACTGCGCTCCATACGACGCATCCTCTCTACAACATCAAGAAGGGCACCCCGGTAAACGTGAGCCGGGTACTGAGGTGGCTCTCGAGGCGCCGGCTCATCCTCTACCTCTGGCTCCAGATGAACCTCAAACGGACCATCCACGTCCTCCACCATATCCTCCTCAACATCCCAAGGGTAAGGTGGGATGACCTCCGGTAACTCCACCAGCACAAAAAGCTCTCCCTCGGCGTTCTTAAAACGCCGACCCATCCCAGCGAACTTGCGCATAACGCGCATGCCAATGATCGTCCTACGATCCAACTAAGATGGCTGGAGCGGAGGACGCAAGTGGGGTTCACCATCGGGCAGAAGCCCCAAGTGACGAGCGAGGATGGTGACATACGCACCACCGTATAAATCTCCCCGCTGCTGACGGTGTATGGCGGAGGCAAACCACTCCGCCATACAACGTGCGAGCGCGCACGGCCTCCGATATAATAGACAGTAAAGATAAAAGAGGTCTGTCCTCGTGCACCACTCGCGGGAGGACTGGCGTGGCTGGATCGACGTAGCGATCAACCGGTGCATATATCGGTGGAGGGGGTCACGAATGGCGGTCACCCTGCCCTTGTCCTTCTGAAACCGTGGACCAGGAGCTATGACCGCCCAAAGCCCAAGCAACGTAGGCCTAGACGTCGCGCGTATAGCATCTCGATATAACGCGGTATCCGTCTCAGGCTCCGTGCTTCGGTCTCATCTATGTCGCTTTCAATCTATTATGTGTGGCGATGTGTCAATATCTAGATCAGTCACTGTGTCGATATCCAGACCAGTCACTGAGTTTTATTGATTGGTTCACTTTCCGGTACATCTCTCTCCACCGTCATCAAATAGATAAATTGTTGAAACCATATTAGTTGGATTAATTCATTCCTATGTTTTGCGGTCATAAATTTAGCTACCTCTTAAGTAAATCTACAAATAATAATCAATTTAGACATTTAGTTCTTGATATAAGCTTATAGAGATCGATACATTACAATTCTTTGTTGATTATGGAAAATATGTGTAAAAGTACTAGAATATACCTCGGGAGCGTCCCGAGGTTGAAAAATCTAATATTAGTAAACAAACGAAAATAGTAAATAACTTAAACATATGCAAGTAACTCAATTCGAATTCGATACGAATTCATATAAGAAACTCGAATTCGAAGCGAATTCGAATAAATTCATTTATGTTAAGACTTAAGTTATGAGCTTTAGTTAGCTAGACTTGGGCTTAGTAATGAGCTAATTTATGACTTAGGTCAAATTCATAGATTAGCCCATGTTTTAAAGTTACATGTGTGTATATAATTATATATATAATAAATATGTTTTATTTTTATTCGAATTTCGAATCTTTTTTTTTTTTTTTTGAAGGATATTGGAATAATATAGAGCTTAAAGATGTAATGATGTGAACGCATTTAACAATTTAAGTTACATCGGTTGGTTGTAGCAACTTTGTCATCGAGACTTGAAGCTAGAAAACACATTGATAGACGGAAGCCCTGCTCTCAGATTGAAGATATGTGATTTTGGTTTACTCAAAGGTTAGCTACAATTTACTTCACAGGGTCTAGAATTTTTTTTTATATGTAAATTTCCTATTGCAATCTTCTGTGCTACATTCACGGCAAAAATTAACAGTTAGAACCAACTACAATTTTTATTCCAACTTATATAATTTCAAAACTAACCGTAACCTTTTATTTTGATAGTGATGTATTGCATGAATGTCCGGTGGTTGAATGCTGATCCGTATGTCTGAGTTTACGTTTGATATGTTTTCTTCTTTTTTATTTTTTATTAAGTTATATTAGATTTTTCAACTCCACAACTTTTCTGGGATGATCAGCTAGTTAGAGATATACCAATTTTTTTAGTATGTAATTAAACATGTTCGTTCAACTCACTTAGTGGACATCGCTCCCCACTATATAGCGATAAAAAAATAAAAGAAAGTATTCCTCACGTGGCCAATATATTATTCCTTATTGCAATTGCCTACATTTAAAAAATATTACCATAATGCAGTGTCAAAATTGGATACTTGAATACAGGTGACTGAAGATATGATCAAACTTACATGTAAATACTGTAAAAAAACATCAAACATTTGTCATCTACGAGTGTTTTCACAAATCTGTTCATAGATATAAAATCCGTTATTGATAGATATAATTTTGGCTATGCTTTTAAAGAATCCAAATTATCTTCTTATATATATATATATATATATATATATATATATATATGATTTGGATCATTTGAGAACTACTATTTAGGGAGAGAACCAAAGAACCAAGTGTTTTAGAAAACCCGAGACCACAATCAAGAACCTACTCTTAAACACCGACGTCTTCACGAACACCTTAGAGTCCCAAACCGATAATAAACCCCCAGACCGACCAACCGCATCGACAACTTCATAATCAAAGTCTCTAGGACCCCAAAACCTACTAATGTTCACACCCGCGAAAGATTGAAACTGAGTTTCCTGAACCATAAGAAATCCCACCTCATTTGCCACCTTCAATTTTTTTAACCAGTCACCTTTACTAACTGAACCCAGCCCTCGAATATTCCAGGTTAAACAATTCATGAGGAAACTTGTTGAAAACCTTCTTCGCTAACCAAATTACGAATAACATGTTCATACCGTTCTATATTGACTGCCCCCAACACATTTCCAAAAGACATCGTAGCGTTTGTTTCATTAGCAATACCTATCCCATCATCATCCACCATTTGATTACTATCAACTTTATCAATAACCGGCGCTACACCAGACTCTTCCAAATCACCCCTATTATCCGTTTCTTGAGCCGTATGAGCCGCATTGTCACCATCTTGCACCACATAAATGAAGCGGTCAATATCGTATGGGTCATCACCTTCCCTAGTTCGCTTCTTAGGCCTTTCAAGACCCGTCGGGGAAGGCGACTTATCACACATATTCTTCTTACGAAAGCAGCCTCTTTTCTTCTTCTTGCTGGCCGATTGCTCTACACCATCTGGCAGGCGAAAACCCAATTCGTCAACCTTAAGAACCCCACCTTCTGCTGGCATACGTTCCTCCCTGTTAAGAGTAACATTCTCTACAACTGTTTGCGGCAATTCCTCCTCAACATGTTGCACCTGGACAGGAGCCTCATCGGTAATAATTGGCACTTCCACGTCCTCCATATCCTCTTCTAAACACTCCGGTTCCCAATCCCCCACATCTTCTTCGACAAGAATCGACATAGAGTACTCCTTCCACTTAACTTGGACGACATCATTAATCCGACCTTCTTGTTCACAAAGAATCCCCAATACCACATAGGATAAATTATTAACCGAATCTTCTAACTCCGCCGACTGAACCACTAAACCAAATTTGCCACCAATCACGTCCAGGATCCCTTTTTCATACAAGCATATCGGAAGGCCAGTGATCTTAACCCAAGCCAGACGTTCTTTACTAAGTATCTGCCCCTCCCACTTCTGTAAGTTAGTGAAACAAGTCTTCCACACTTCTTGATCACGTAAAAACTTCTCCATGCATGACATATTCTCAAAATTCAGCATAGCCCAAAGTCCCCCAACATACTTAATACCCACCTTATGCCATTCAACAAAGTGTAGCCAAGCCCTCAAGTTGTTGAGTTTATCTAAATCGATAACCTTTCCAACCAGAGCACAACCCATCCCCAATAGAGACCCCACATAACTGTCGTCCACCACTACTTCAATAACTTTGCCACTGTTTGCCGGATCAACATTCAGTAAGGTATCTCTAAACGACCTCCCGTCACCCCCTCCTTTACCAGTGTTCACCCTCTCCACTACGGGTTCCACCTCTACCTCCATACTATCATTCACCTTTTTACCTTTATCAACCTTCACCGGAGTCCAACGACTACCCCCTTTCCAGTTTGTTTTTTCCCCATCCACAAATCGAGCCAGCACAATGAACAGCTTATACGAACCCATCCAAACATCCTTCATCTCATTCTCTAAAGCAATCGGATCACGTACGTTTGCAAAAGACACAAAACCAAAACGCTTACCAAGTTTGTCGTATTTCCTGGCGATGTACGTATTCCGAATCATACCAAAGCCTTTCATTGTATCAAGCAGATCTTTCAAAGAACAACCTCCCGGTAGATTGGAGACAAAGAACTTGGTGATCACCTCCTCCGACAGCTTCGACGACTCCCCATGATGACCTCGAGATCCTTTCTTAGACGTTGCATCGTACCATGTATCAACCTTGTACTTCTCCCTAGCCGCCATGTTGATTGGAAAAACCTGTTCGCCGTCACGATCGCCTCCGAGAAGTTCGGAGCTCCTATAAAAGGAAAAAAATCACGCATGCCGTCAATTCAATCCTCCTATGTTTGACCTCTAAAGTCTAAAGTCAAAGAGTATCTGTATTAAGATGCAGAAGTCAAGATTCAAAATCACGCATGCATTTTTTAAAGTTTTTTATGGATTTTCTTTGTTTCATCTCAAATCACCTCTCCAACATTACCCGCGGCAACGCGCGGGCATCCCTACTAGTATATATATATGATTTGGATCATTTGAGAACTACTATTTAGGGAGAGAACCAAAGAACCAAGTGTGAACACAAAAATCCCTCCACCAAAAAATAAAAAAAAATAATAAAAAAATTATATAACCTAAAAAAATAAAAAAGTAAAAAAAGTAAAAACACCAAAATGTTTTTTTAGTGTTAATCTTTCTGAAAAAAAAAATAAAAAAAAAATACAAAAAAATAAAAAAAATACAAAAAATGGCCTTTTTTACGTCATATTTACGTCATATACCGTATGCACATATGCATTTCACTATTAGAGCACACTTTTGAATAAATTATCAATTGCCATAATGAAATGATCATTTAAATGGACGTGATATGATATATAAGGTGGAAAAAAATTTATTCAATGATCTTTAAATAAACGCGAAGTGCATTTCACTATTATAGTTAGGTTTTTTTTTCATGGGTTTAGCTTTAGGGTTTAGTTTTTAGGTATGATGGGAATGGGGTTAGGTTTTTTGGAGTTGTTGGTGAATAAACTTAAAAAAACCCCTATATAAAACTATAAAATAAGATAATTGTACTACATGCACATGTGCATTTCACTATTATAGTTAAGTTTTTTAATGGGTTTAGCTTTAGGGTTTAGTTTTTTGGTATGGTGGAAGAGGGTGTATCTTTTTGGGGGGGATGGGATGGAGCGTTTTGGTTTTTGGGGGGTGTGGGGTTAGCTGCACATGTGCATTTCACAATTGGGGGGGGGGGGGGGGTTGGGGCGGTGTGGGGGATGGGGGGTTTAGGTTTTTAGGGGGTGAGGTGGGTGGGTTTAGGTTTTTAGGGGGTGAAGGTGGGGTTTTTAGGTTTTTTTTGTTTGTGTTGACAATGGTTCTCTGGTTCTCTCCCTAAAGTTGGTTCTCGTATGATCCCTACCCTATATATGATTTGGATCATTTGAGAACCACTATTTAGGGAGAGAACCAAAGAACCAAGTGTGAACACAAAAATCCCTCCACCAAAAAATAAAAAAAATAATAAAAAAATTATATAACCTAAAAAAATAAAAAAGTAAAAAAAGTAAAAACACCAAAATGTTTTTTTAGTGTTAATCTTTCTGAAAAAAAAAATACAAAAAAAATACAAAAAAATAAAAAAAAAACAAAAAAATGGCCTTTTTTACGTCATATTTACGTCATATACCGTATGCACATATGCATTTCATTATTAGAGCACACTTTTGAATAAATTATCAATTGCCATAAGGAAATGATCATTTAAATGGACGTGATATGATATATAAGGTGGAAAAAAATTTATTCAATGATCTTTAAATAAACGCGAAGTGCATTTCACTATTATAGTTAGGTTTTTTTTTCATGGGTTTAGCTTTAGGGTTTAGTTTTTAGGTATGATGGGAATGGGGTTAGGTTTTTTGGAGTTGTTGGTGAATAAACTTAAAAAAACCCCTATATAAAACTATAAAATAAGATAATTGTACTACATGCACATGTGCATTTCACTATTATAGTTAAGTTTTTTAATGGGTTTAGCTTTAAGGTTTAGTTTTTTGGTATGGTGGAAGAGGGTGTATCTTTTTGGGGGGGATGGGATGGAGCGTTTTGGTTTTTGGGGGGTGTGTGGTTAGCTGCACATGTGCATTTCACAATTGGGGGGGGGGGGGGGGGTTGGGGCGGTGTGGGGGATGGGGGGTTTAGGTTTTTAGGGAGTGAGGTGGGTGGGTTTAGGTTTTTAGGGGGTGAAGGTGGGGTTTTTAGGTTTTTTTTGTTTGTGTTGACAATGGTTCTCTGGTTCTCTCCCTAAAGTTGGTTCTCGTATGATCCCTACCCTATATATATATATACCACATAATACTTGATAACATGGGTAGCTCAAGCGCTTAATAAACTGATAATTATGCAAAATAGCTTAAAAGGTTGAAAGGCAAAATGGTTTCAAAGTGAACCGGCTGTCATCAGCAGCAAAAAGAGTGTCTTGTCGCATCACACTTTATGTGTTGACTCTCCTACCCAGCAAGCAGCCACCACATGTGGAGAGTGAACTCTATTATCCGCATGTCAAAAATCTTCCATTAACAAAAAGGGCAAGTCCTTCACTATAGCCTTAGATCGAGGGTCATCCACTCCTTCTTATAGGCATGATTTCTTGACTCTAACACTTCACTTCAGACTCTCCTCTCTCTCTAGATCATACTTCATCCTTGGTCTTCTTCACTAAGTACAACAAATAATAATAGACAACAATACATTCTAGTTTGAAGTTCCTTCAAATTAGAATTGAAGACAATAACAAAACAAGGTCCAAGGTGCTGCAAACGTGGGGGACCTCACGACCTACGTTAGGAAAACCGAAACCCTTGAATCCTTTTACCTTAGAGATCTTGTTACTATCCTTGTTACTATCCTTAGTCTTATATTTGTTGTAGCAACAAGTTGGCGCCCACCGTGGGGCTACGCCACTAAATACATCACGAAGATGTGCAGTGTAGCTCCAGCCCACCGTGGCACTGGCCAGATCTACACCCTTCTCTACTCCGGAAGGCACTCCAACGGGGACCATGTTCCCAGAGTTCCCCTCTTTCCAAACACCAACCCCACTCGCTCAGGGGTTGCTTCTCCACAAATTGGCACTAGGCGTGCACTGAAACACATAGATCTAATGCATGAAGCGTGATACCCCACAATTTCAGGTTAACATTTTAACTGAACTCTAGTTAACTTGCATGTGCATACGTAGCTAAACACTTGACTAGGGTTAGTTAAGAAGGTCTTTCTATATGTTGTAGGGTAATAACATATGTTATATCATAATAATGTATGTTACTAAATAATAAGGAAAGTTATTACCAAAACACACACACGAGTCCTGTACCCCGAACGTTGGTGATATGTCAAACATACATGGTTATATATACAATCGGATGACAATGGATGTGAATTAACATGATTATGTGAATTCATGCTTAATAGATAACTGTTGTGTTAATCCTGCAAATTATGTGCACTTTGTGATCAGTATGTAATTATTATGTTACGGGATTATTAAAACTATATTTTTTATGTAATTTAGTGGGAATAATATTATTTGGTTTATTCTTATGGCTAAGTCTTATTAAAGGGTCTGTTTAACAAGAAAATGTCCCACAAGCCCGTAGTTTTGGCCCAAGGCCCAACATATAATAACCTTAGCTTATTTTCTTTATAAAAAAAGGGAACTCTAATTAAGTCCCCATTTACGGCCATGAATCCCACACCCCTACCATCTCTCCTCTCTCAATTTCAATCAATAATCAAGCTTTCATGCGTGGATCCAAGTTGTGTAGGGTGAAACCTTCAAACCTTGGGTTACTTGCATAGGAATGTATGATTTATATGAGTTTTATAATGATTCATGATGCTTTGAAAAGTTTTTAAAAACCCTAGAAACCCTACATAATAAAATTGCATATGTGTGTATGTATGGATTCTTTGATGTTTTTCGTATGAAGGTTTATGAGAATTGATTGATGTTATCATAACTAGGGTTTTGTAATATGAAAACATTGATTCAAACCTGATTATATGTGATGGTTATATGGTGTATGCGATTATTTGATGATTAGGGTATGTAGATAACTTGTTTTGCAAGGTTTTGATTTTTGACAGAATTGTTGTTGTGACTTGTAGGACTATTATCTTGATTGCTTAGTTTTATTATTGATTAATGGTAGAACATTGTTTATTATGTTAGGTTTTCAAAAAATCCAAGTTTGTACGATTATGACCTGTTTTGATAGTGATTTTATAAGATTAGATGTCAAACCTGATTTTCGGATGTAAAAATTGGGTCAAATTTAAAAGGTCATAACTTGTGCTTGAATAAATATGGGGAACATGCAGTCTACTGCAAAGAGTTAACAGAGTTCAAGTATTGGCACGATCTCGTTTGGGATAGCTTATGGGATATACTCGGTCGAGCCCGAATATCGGCAAAAAAGGAGGCCCTGGTTAATTTTCAGATGGGTCTAACGAAGGGATGGTCTACTTTGTGCACAACAGACGTGCTCATGTTTGGATAGGTGGGTGGGAAACACGCTTGTGTGGACCTTACGGGTGTATCTCCCCTAGCCAGGTTTCGAGATAAGGGTTTTGTGGCCGAACAAGCGATGCTGAAAGCAAAATCAAAGAAGATTGAGAAGCACGCTAGAGCCAGCGAGAATAATAAACCTGCTTTTGCCCCCCTTAGCATTTGATACCTTTGGCTCTTTGGTACCAGCAGTTGTTCATTTATTTTCCAGATTCCAACGGGTTGTTCACAACAATATTTTGACTCCCGAGGAGCAAGGGTTTCTTTTTAGTAAGTTATGTTTCGCTATTCAGAAAGTGGTGGCGGGGCAACTTGTTGCGCATCTACCCACCATCCTAATGTAAAATTGTTTTTCTATGAAATGCAAGAGAAAATAAAGTTTACAGCAAATTAAACTTAATAAACTTCTAGCACATGATTGAACCCAAGACCTCCTAGGCAACATCAGCTACCAAGTGCTTAGCCTACGAGTATTAAAATCAAGGTCTAGCTAGGACACGTTATACAGGACAAATCGTTAGCAAGTGTTACTACATGTAATGTAGATGTCCCTAGCCTAGTATAGATGTTTATATGTTGTTTTGTACGTGTTTAAGTGTGTTTATTATGTAAAAGGGTGATTTTTGGTGTCTGGACACGACTGGGTTTCAGGACACAACTAGCCTAGCTAGTCGTATGCCCCAATCAGTCGTGTCTCAGAAAGCTAGTCGCCCCCAGGCCTGGGACGACTAGCAGGGGCTATAAATAGCTCCAATCATTGCCCTAATTGTTCCGGCTGTCATTTCACACATTCCAACAACTAGTATCTCGGTTTTTGGGTTTGTATCCTTGTATTGTGCACTCTAGCTCTGTTTCTAATACAAATAAAACCTTTAAACCATCTTGTGTGTGTTTTTGATATCTCGTTATTGTGTTTGTTGGCGTTTTTGTTATCTAAACTTCATCTAGTGGATTCTGTACACTAGACGAACCAACTCATGATTGTCGTATTGGCTGGGGGAAAATATTTTGAGAGAAACTTTTGGGCAAGGTTAGCCCAGGTGGTAATGGAACCTGCGTGTTGTGAGTTTAGCCATGCCTTGGCCCAATTCTTTAGTAAGAAAGGAAACATGCGAAGTCAGATAGCGTCAGGGGTGACGTTAAGTGTCACAAATTTCGAGGAAATTTGCGATATGAGCATGGGAATCATCAGGTAAACCATGAAAAGTGCAGTTTTGTTGTATCATGTGGATTACATGAGACTTAATTTCAAAATGGTCGGCATCAACGGCGGGTCTAGCGATTCTAGGGCCCAGAGCATTGATGGAAGGTCTAGCAAAATCAGAGATGGTTCTATCAACTTGTGCCATTTTTAATTTTTGTTCTTTTCATCTAGCTCTAAAATATCTTTCGGGTTCTTCAAGAGGAGGTGTAAGAATAGGCGAGGGACGCAAGTTCATACAATACTCGAAAATCTTTGAGATAATTTTTTTTATAAAAACACTAAGAAAAAGAAAAAGTGAGTAATTTTAAGAAAACCTTTCTTTAAAACAGTCGTGTCCCAGGCAACGGTGCCAAAAACTTGATGTGTTTGAGTGTTTCAAGAAAACTTAACTTCTTTTCAAAAAGGGCAAAGTCCAGAAGGAGATGCCAAAAGCTTTGGTGAAGTCAAAACTTTAAGTTAAAACACTTTTCAAGTTTTAAATTTATAATTTAAAACGATATTTGCTCAACGTTCTAAACCCAGCATAATAGGCAACCGTACCTATCGTGTATAGTATAGAAATGTGTAAGTACCGAGTATCGAATTCGTGGACACGATTTTTACTACTCAGCTTCCTAAAATTACTTAAAAGACTTTTTAAAATGCGAGAAGAAAAGTAAAAAGAGAGATGTAAACTTTTAAGAGAAATCAGCTCAAGCACGCCCATGCTCATACCCTGGCACGCCCATGCTCTATAGCAGGTACTATTGCAGAGTCCTTGATGCAAAGATGTTGGTCCGTAGGTCAAGCACGCCCATGCTTGAACCTCTGGCACGCCCGTGCCCTTCAGTACATGTAACCGTCTTGTCAGTTTTGGTCGGTTTAAGCCTTGGAAAACACGCCTGAGTAAAGCACGCCCGTGCACTTCTTGAAATGTTGATTTTGACCTCTGTTGACTTGGAAATGTTGACTTGATGACCTGGAACAGTTGCACGGTCGTAAGCACAGCTGTTCCATATCTGGCAGAGCTTCAAAGTCTTCACTTCTTCTTCCGTTTAGTGTCGTTTTGTGCAGGTTTCCATTTCTTTTCACCTCCTGACCTCTGATCCTGCAATTATCAACAAAGAAAGATAAATCATGATAAAACAGAGATAAAAGCACGATTTTGAGTATAAGATAGGTGATAATTATATGTGGAAAATATATCAATTTCTCGGCATATCACCTACCTGTATTCTTCTGGAATGAGGCGATTCACTGCGGGTGTTATACTATAACTAGGGTGCTAACGGTAAAGAACCATGGTAAGACTTCTTACGAATTGATGAACCATCGAAAACCAAACATAGAGTTTCTGGAACCATTCGGGGCTCCATACACGATGATCCAACCTCATGAGAAATTTGGAGTAAAGGCAGAGGAAGGTTTGTTTGTTGGCTACAATATTCCTAATAAAAGAGTGTATAACAAAAGAACCCAACGTGGTGAAGAATGGCTTAACATCGATGTTCAACGCTACAATGCTCCTGGTGTTGGACCCGATTGGTTGTTCGACTAAAAGAGTCTGTTCGATTCTTTCAACGTAGATAATGTGGTAGACGATGTTAGTGCACAGATGTATTACGAATGTGAAAATGCAGCCAGCTCACCACTGGTGCGTCCGATCATCGTCAATACACCAACAACATCCAATGCTTCAGCATCTACGGGTCCCCCTAGCAAAACTGCAGTAGCAGAGGAGATTCAAGAGTCATCTTCTTCAGATGAAGAGTTTGCAGAATCACAGGAAACCCTCACTGAAGTATAAGCTAGAAATGGTGAATCTACCACTATAGCTCCAACTATTCATACATGAAACGATCAAGTTGGTCCTTCTTCTACAGCACCAGGGATTGATCTGCGGATTGATCTCTCAAGGTTTAACATGCAACCCACTGCTTCTTCTAGTTCAAGAGCCACAAAGACAAATATTTATGAAGACTTGAAAAGTCTCAACTTGCATTCGGATGATCCAATGCCAGTACAACCGGAATCCCAGATTCACGATACTCACCCGTTGCGAAATGTGATTGGAAATCCAACTAGCAGAGTTATGACACGTGGTCAACTCATAAAGGTTAGTTCAAGTGACAATGCATGTACCCTGGCCCTATATTCAGACATTAGTAAAAGCCGAGCATCAAAACAATTGGTCCTTTGCTCTATACGTATCTCAACAGGAACCAAGAACTCTGCAGGAGGCACTGAGGGAGGAACCATGGATAGAAGCTATGCAAGCATAACTTTAGTAGTTCAAAAAGTTTTACAAGTTCGTTTACCACGAAATTTGGACAGTAGCTGCATACATGAGATTCCAAACTTTTACAAGTGGATTTATCTTGTTTGGATGAATATATGATTTTTAATGATTTTTTTTTTTTTGTAAACTGTTGTCAATAGCTCGTTTTTATGAAAGAGATGTACTAATGATTTTTCATAAAATCTCAGCGTGTTTTTACCACGAAATAAAATACGGGAGTGACAAGTAAACTTATGGGAAGTTCCTGTAAAATTTTTGGAGCTTAACAAGTTGGTTTGATATTTTATAAAAATTGGTAATGGTAACTTAAAATCTGTCCAGAAAACGCAGGTTTGAGAAACATTGATTATGTGATGATTTGAATGTGTTCTTGAGTTATAAGTTGTGAAATTACATATGTGAACATGTGTATATGATATATATGTTATGTGATGTAGTTGATATGATAGGTTAATTATATGTCATGTGCAATGTGAACTTGTTATGTTGAAAAGTCTTGACATGTTACAGTATGAATTAATCACCAACGGTTTAACGGGTCATAATACATGGTTTACATGTGTCGGGTCCACTTGCATGAGATGTCACCTAGGTCATTGTATATTACAATTTGTTAAGATAAACAACACGTGTAACCGCGTTCAAAGACTCATAATTCTATATTCGCTAAGTTATCGGTAGACGGGTTGCCTTCCACGTTTGCGGTTTTTGTTGTTTTACTTAGCACACACTCTAAGGTGAGATTCACTACTCTTTCTTAAAAGCATGTGTCTCGGGTTGAGACAACGTATTTAACCTTTCTAGTCTAGTTTGGGACTAATGTTTTATCCCGGGTTTCTGGGATACTTTGGTTCAAGGGGTGAATCGGGTTTTATCAGTATTCGTAACTTTTTGTCCTTTGTTAACTAAACTAAAAATCTCTATCACTTAAAGTCCTTACTTATATCGGGTTAATCACTGGAGGTGAATGGGATATTAGTTGATAGCGCTATTAGGATGTGCAGCAGCCTCACATCTGGTGTGTCGTGAGCACGAGTGTGAACTTCTGACCACATTTCTCACTAGCGGAGTTAGACACTAGCCACTAAGGCAAAATGTAACTTCTGTATGTTCTCGATATACTTTTGTTTGGTTACATTGAGTGGGTTAGCTACCCTTGGCAAGTATTGAAACTGATGGTTGGTTTGTAACTTTTGAAACTTTACTTTTGCTTACTTAAACTATGAACTCACCGACTTTATGTTGACACACGTTAGCATGCTTTTGTAGGTCGCTAGGTACGGAGCACTCTAGGACATGCATCATTATGTCATGGGCATTAAACATTATTATCGTTTTGCTTTCATTTACATTGGTTTTGGACACATCATTGTTAACGTTTGGTTTACGCTTCTGCATTACTTTAAACTTTTTAAATAAAACGTTAAACTATCTTTTCACAAAGAAACTAAATGGTTTGGGCATTTAGAGTCGTTCATATGACTTATGGCTATGGAGATCCTGGTGTGTCACCCGCCTCGCGGTATAAACCCTACAGTGGAATTTGAGGGTGTGGCATATTGGTTTCAGAGCCATAGGTTATAGTGAACTAGAACTGCATGTTGAGTCAAATCTATAATTGTCATAGCATAAGCATTGCATTAGTTATACACATCATTAGTACACTATTAAGATTTTAACATGTGTGGTTACTTAACATGTTACAGGAAATGTTGTCTTCTTCTCATAACTCTATTTCTGACCACGCTAGAAAGAAAGAACTCGTGGTTGACGCTAGACATATAGATATACCATTCCCACCTCTTGGCGACTAGCCAAATGGGTTGTCGAACTAGGAATGCATAAAATCACTAATATTCCTAGAAAGGCTGCCAAGGCTCAAATCCTTTCTTATTTCATCTTAGAAATCCCTAAAGAGGCCACCACTGAGGTTAACACCACTGTCAATGACTCACCTGACCCCGCCTGGAAGATTTTCACCGATGGAGCTTCCAGTATTGAGGGGTCAGGGGCTTGCCTTGTTTCAATCAACCCCAAAGGGTTGGAATTCACATATACTCTTCGACTTGAATTTCAGACCACAAATAACAAAGCAGAATATGAAGCATTGATCGTTGGACTGAAGCTGGCCAAACGAATGGACGTCCAAAAGCTTCAAGTCCTCACAGACTCATTACTTGTTTCAAGTCAAGTAAATGACAACTACATAGTAAAAGAACCCAAAATGAAAAGTATTGAGAACAGTCAAAGAAACTCATGAATACTTTTCGATCATGTGTATTTAAACAGGTTCCCCTATCCCAAAACAAGAAGGCGGATGCACTAAGTAAGCTTGCGTCTCTCACATTTGCCCACCTCACCAAGAAAGTGTTGGTCGAAGTCCTAAAATTACCTTCTATTCAAGAGCTTGTAGTTCAGGATGTAATCACCAAAGATGGGCCAAGTTGGATGACTCCCATTATTAAATTCCTAAAAAATGGTGAGTTACTTGATGATCATACAAAGGCTGAAAGGGTTCGAATCAAATAAAGGTAATATGTGTTGCAAGGGGATATCCTTTACAAAAAAGGTTGCCTTGCACCACTACTCTGATGTGTGGGCACAGAGCAGAGTCAATATCTGATCAAAGAAATCCATAAAGGATATGTGAGGCTCATTATGGTCCAAGGTCGGTGGTATTGGATCTAATGAACCTTGGATACTTATGGACCTCCATGTATCAAGATACCTCTATGCAACTGTGAAAGTGCGAAGCTTGCCAATTACATGCCCAGTACCTAAAATCCAAAACATGATCTTGTTCTCATCTCCTCAGCTTAGCCATTTCAGAAATGGGGAATAGACATTGTTGGTCCATTCTTACTAGCCAAAGGAGGAGTAAATATACTATTTTATAAAGTAGCCAGAAGTCATGACATTGGGGAAGATTATAGGGAAACAAATCATTGACATCACATGGGAAAACATCATTTACCGCTTTGGGCTTCTAGGGGTGTTGGTCCCAGATAATGATAAAACAATTTGTTGAGAAGCCTTATAGCTCATGGTGCAAGGAGTTTTGAATAACACAAGTATTCAGTTCGGTTGCCTTTCCTCAATCAAACGCCCAATTTGAAAGAATGAATCGTACCATCGTTGTGTGGATAAAAGCTAGGTTGAGAAGGCATGGTAGCAATTGGCTTGAAGAGCTTCCCAACGTCTTATGGGCAATACGAACAACCGAAAAATCAAGTCATAAGAAAACACCCTATAGCTTAGTATTTGGGTCAGAAGTTGTCATCCCAGCAGTGATATGATTCACCACACAACGCAAATTCGACATTGATACTGAAGCTAATAAGACGAAAATAATGTTGAACTTGGATATCGTAGAAGAAGCTCGTGACCAAGCTGCTATAAGGGAACCAAAGTATAAGCAAATGATGGAATCCTACAACAACACCCGGGTGAAACATGAGCGGTTTAAGCCTAAATACTTGGTTCTTCGAAACAATGAATTAAGCAGGAAAGAGAATCAAGGCAAACTTGGTCCTATGTTAGAAGGACCTTACACCATTCTTTAAACACACAAGGGATGGTCATACACTCTAGCCAATTCACATGGCAAGAAGCATCATCGCCACTGGAATGTAAAAACCTTAAAAGGTTCTCTGTGTAGGTCGAATGCATTAGGAAATGTCAAAAATCCTAAATTTGTTCTATCATTCCCTTGTAACCAAAGTACGTTTCAATGAATGAATCATGGCATTCTCTATCAAGATTTGTCTTTCTATCCTATAATCAGGTTGAGAACCTAAAAAAACACTCCATGGTTGGGGCCATGCAAGGGGATGAACTCCAGGCCATATCGCTCAATAGGTTCTAGGGTTGAATGGACCTATATAAGGGGTGAGTTTCTAAATCAATACAACTCCATGGGACTTAGGAAATTTTTTAACATGTCTCATAGACGGGTTTGAATAGCCTACACCAACTGTTCCTTAAGCTTTCTAAACAGCTTACGAAAGAAGAATACAGTAAATAGTGTTATAAATAGGATAGACAATGTGTCTTTTTGTCTAGAAAAACCTTAAGGCTAGATGACTGCAGCACAAAAACTTTCAAGGTACAATTGGCAAAGATACATAACATAATACAAAGGCAATCACAAAAATTAACAAAACATAAAGGGACAACAGAACAAAATGCATAAACATAAAGAATAATATTCAAACCATTCATAAGGCCATAAGGGCCATCAACATAGATAATGTTCACAAGCCTTCAAGGCTATAACAACCTAAGGAACGTTGAGGATTCCCAAAACATAAAATGTTCACAGACCATAACATAATATTATTTCACAATGCTAAGAAAGCTACGAATATAAGACAAGAGTCATTCAGATGGTAGCATTAGAAGAAGTAGGCTTCGAAGCTTCAACTTCCTTCACGTTTGCATTGTTTGCCTTGGACTTCTTGGCTTTCTTCACCTTCTCTCCATCACCACCTTCCAGCTTAGAAGCTTCAAGGCTTGCCTCTTAGAACCTTCACCACCCTTAGAAAATGTCTCCCCGCTATCACCCGAATAAGAATGTTTCTTGGAGAGAGACTTCAACACAAATAGCCTCATTGACAAAATATGTTTCTGAAGTTTTTGAGCCAATTCCAGATGGATGATTCTACACCTATTGCCACTCCCATACAACCAAATTATGGGATTTGTGTTGATGCCAAGGGTGAAGCCATTGACCCTTTTCACTTATCGAGCCATCATCGGATCATTGATGTGCCTGACTGCATCCCGGCCAAATATTATGTTTGCTAAATTCCTTTGTGCGAGATACCAGTAGAAGACAAAGCAATCTCACCTTATAGCAGTCAAGCGGACTATACGTTATTTGAAGGGTTGTCCATCATGAGGTTTGTGGTATCCAAATGATGATATATTTGACCTCGTTGCTTTTAGTGATGCAAATTTTGGTAGTTGCAATATTGACGCGAAATCCACAACGGTTGGATGTCAATTTCTTGGGGGGGAAGGTTGATTACCTGGATATGCACGAAGCAGACGTCAGTCGCATTTTCAACATGTGAAGTAGAATATGTAGCGGCCTCGAGTTGTTGCTTACAGGTTTTGTTGATTCAACAACAAATGCGCGACTATGGTTTGCAATGTCTTAAAGCCCCTATTCATTGTTCTAATGAAGAAACCATTGCATTAAATAAATATACCATTTATCATTCTAAGGCTAAGCATATTCACATCCGTTATCATTTTATACGGGATTTCTATGCCAAAGAATTGATTCACATGGTAAAAATCCACACAAGCTTCCGATAAACTACGGTTTGAGTTTTTGTTATCAGCAAATAGTATTAAGGAAAAGCAAGATTAAATCCTCATCGGGTTATAAAATTTTCTTTTATTTTTCTTTCTCTTCAAAATTAAAAATCCAAAAATATGTTTTTAATTTCAGAGGGAGTAACATTTTCAGAAAAACCAAAAACACTGAAAATCAAAAAAACCAAAACTGATTTTTCCTGGATAAAAAGAGGAGATGTAGTACATCAGTGGGGATCAATCACATGCTAAAGATTTGTATTGATTAAATGATATGTGATGTCTTTGTGTGATATGATGGTAGGCTTCATGAACCTAGTAATGTGTGCCTTAGTGATACAAACATAACGAAATGCTTCCTATGTGTGTGAACACCTCATGGGCATATGGTCTTGGTACTATAATTTCGTTTGATAGAGTTGCCAAAATGAGAGGTTTTTGGTCGTTATATTGATAGTTATCTGGGGTTGGCCTGACTGATCTTTTGCTGTATTGATTTACAAACCTAGATTCAGTCATGGTATATTAAAAGAGCTAGTATTGCCAAATCCTAAGTTATCAAATGAGGAACTTAAATTTATAAAGATAATCAAAGATTATCTAATGCATCGTATCGAATTCATGATGAAAATCATATTTGATATAAGCATCACCCTAATAGAGGGCACAAGTTGCTTTGCAGCGTTGATTTGCCGACCTGCCACCTCTGTGTCCCATACCTTGTAAGTTACGGATAACTGCAATATAATCACGCGTTACGATGAAGCTTTATACAAATTCTTGATACATGATTATGTTGTGTGTGTTTGAACCATAGACAAGTTAGTTATTAATACAACTAATTCATATTATTTTAAAGCATTACACAATGGTTTGCATGTGAACTTACGTAGACAATATTATCAGCAATTATCGAGTCTCTCTGTGTATAAAGTTTTATTGAGAACAACAGCGTGATTAGATTTCTCAAAAACTCATATGATCCTCTTACCGAAAAATCACAAAAAGTTGAATGTTTGTAAATATTTACTTATTGCATTTCATTTGACATTTCTGCAAAATTTATTTAAAAACTCAAAAAGATTTTGTGTGTTTTAGCATAAACGATGTCGTGTGGATTAGGTCTTTTTAAACGTCTTTTTTAAAACCAACACTTTCCCGAAATAAGTGTCAAGACTCGGTGAAAAGGGGTAATTAAATGAGACCTTTAAATTAAAACACTTATCTAAGTTTTAAATTTATAAAAGTAAAACGATATCTGCTTACTATTCTAAACCCAAACGATAGGCAAGTGGACCTATCGAGCGTTGTATAGACTATAGCAAGTACCGAGTATCGAACCCTAAGATACGACTTTCCCTACTCAGTCCTACGTTGCTGCAATAAAAAGAAAGATAAAATAAATAAAGAAAGAGAACGAGAGTGACCAAAGTAAAAATCAGTTTCAAACAAAGTGCTGCATCGGGATCCAACTTATTTTTGGGATGGATTAATAGTAGTTATTCAGTTAAGTGGTGTGAACAAGTGCACACTTATGCTTAACTTGGAGTTGCTACAGCATTCTCCAAGACAAGTTGTGTTCTTGTTTTAAAATGAGGGTCTCCCGAACCGGTAAGCTCACCTCTCAACAATGACAAACGGACTACTCAAGACTGTGTATACCCAACCCCGAATGATCCACCTCCCAAAGCTTCAATAATGACATCTAATCACTCCAAACATTTATGGACAACTTGGCGGTGGCCGGAGCATGATCGAACAAGAAACCACTCGATATCATAAAAGAGTCGTGACTAACCAGCACACGTGCATCCTTTACATGAACCAATTAACTATTTTCAAAAGTGAGTGTTCTATCACTAACTGTGCGGCAGTATAATGATGAGAGAAAATAAAGACCGTTTTCTCTCAACACGGGTTCATCAAACCTTAACTCGCGCCAAAGCTTTCACATAGATAATGAAGCTAAGTCGCAAAACTAAGGTCTGACTTATCACTAGTACCGAGTATATAGACCGTACCGACCCTAAATGAGATCTTGATAGTTGAGGATTAAGCCACTAAGTGTGTGTATTTCTACCCACAAATGGGCTAATCACTACTTGTGGGATTAGGTTAGCCTAAGAGTGCATGGGTTGTTACACACCATGGGTACACCCTTAAGTCCTCCCACTTCCTATCAAGACACCCACAAGACCAAAGACTAGTTAATTAGTTAATTAATTCATCAAACAAGGTTTTAAGTGAAAAAAATTTAACAAGTACACAACACCGCTTAACAAATAAAAACTATATAATCCATACCAAAATAAGTCTTCACCCTAGCAACACTCAACTAATCTAGCCAAACATTGGTTTTACATCTAACACACTATAAGGGGGGACGGGGCGCTACCAAAATTGTTAATTATATCTCACAACAATTTAAACACGGTGAACTTTCATTAAAAATTTAAACACCATTAAACATTAAAAAACCGTAAACATTAATTATTAATTATATCTTGCAACAATCGCCATGACGCAAAATGGGTGAAGTTGGTCATTTGTTCACAGTAGTAGCTACCACGATTGAGTTGGATTGCAATGTCTTCTTGAACATTAGGGTGCCTCTCCATCATGGCTTCATAAAGGACGTTCCAACGGAGACACCTGGACCAGAGAAGAAAGCACCTACGAACGATCGAATCCTTGGAGCAGTCATTTGTGCCGGTTAAATTATTGAATATTCCTGACACCCGGTGCCAAAACGAAATTGGGGTATCGACTTCATGAACCCATGTGTTTCTCACTACGAGGTAGGCCCTCGTTAACGCGATATCCTCATTTGCATTCCACGGGACCATTTTTACGAAACGATTAAAGTATAACCAAGTTATTGTGTGATTTTGTTGTGTTGGATTAAGGTGTTTTTATAGACTAAACCGTAACGGTACAGATTCAAATGGTTGCAACGGTTTAAATGTAACGGTAACAAAATTAATTACCGTCTGACTGTACAACGGTTAGTTTTCTCAATTTTAAATGAAATATAATGAAATAATCAGTGGAGTGCTGCCTACAAAAAAGTGTTTCAGTGAAGTAAATCAGTGAAGTGATGTGGCATTGCAGGATTGGTTAAAATCAATGAAAGAAAACTAAACTCTACAAGGGCCCCTTATATCCTAATGGGTGTTTAAAGAACACATAGTTGTGAGTGTAATGGGGATTAAAGAGGGTCGTTTGGGTGAGTTTTAGTGATCTCTCTCTCAACTCTCAATCACCAAGTATTTATGGAGTGATCCCAAGCTCCAAAGGTCACTTGCAAGACCCCAAAGATGGCTGAAGTGTGAGAGAAACTCGGGTGAAAAGGGATGCCCAAAATGTGGAGTGGAGGCCTCTAATTATAGGCAAAACAGCCCCGGCACACCCTTGACGACTTCTGGCACGCCCCTGCTCGACAACGCGTACTGTTGCAGGGTCCTTTCATGCAAAATTGTCTGTACCAGGACTGGCACGCCTGTTCTCCTTACCGTGGCATGCCCGTGCTGTCTATTGTGAGTAACCGTCTTGTCAGTCTTGGTCGGTTTAAGCCTTGGAGAACACGCTGCATTAAAGCACGACCGTGCCACTATGTGGGGCACGCCCGTGCACATCAAAAAAGCTTAGTTTGGCCTCCTGCTGACTTGGAAATGCTGACTAGTTGACCTGTGATAAGTGCACGGCCGTGCATAGGTATGAGTGCGGTCGTGCTTCATCTGGATCATCTCCCAAATTCTTCAAATCCTTGTCTTTTACACCGGTTTTCACTTATTTTCACTTTCCACCTTCAATACCTGCAATTATCATCAAAAGTGAACAAACCGTGACAATGCCAAGATAAAAGCATGAAATTAGGTGATAATTAAGTAAAAACATGTATATAAAACCTGCTAATTTTGGGACTCATCAATAAACTTTAGAAAATCAAAAAGTTTCTGCATGTCTATCTTATTTTCGATTGCCGAAGGTGGATATTAATCATTTTCAGAAGTTTGATTGCCAAGAATACCAAAATTGAGTTTTTGTGTTGTAATTTTGCTAAATCCTCAGTTTTTAAACTTTGGAAGGTCTGAGTCTTCATCACCAAGTCAATTGTGTCAAATTGTGCATTTCAAAGTTGTTAGAATGTCAAATTTGATCGAAATGAGCAATTTGGTAACTTCAGTGTGTGGATTAAGAGTCATTCGCATGGTCGTAGATGCGAATGAATCTACAGTGATTCCATTCATATGTTTTATTTGTTGCAAATAGGTTTTCAAATGTTATACTGAGTTGGTTTTCAAAGATAATTTCCATTCGCATCTATTTGTTGCGAATGAGAAATTTTTTTACTCATTCGCATTATAAAACCGTGCGAATGGAAGGGCCTATATAAGCAGATGACTCATTCTCATTATTCACTTTTCTCATTCTGACCTACTGTTCCACTTGATCATACACTAAGGGGGAGTTTTTTATTTCGAATCTCCTCTTTTGATATTGTGTTCTACAAGTTTATAGGTATCCAATGCTGTATTTTGGGAGGTTTCGAACCGTATATCATCACAAAAATTGGGGATACTTGAAACCGAACCCTAACATGCTTAGTGGACACAATTTGATCAAACAACCAATTATTTTTATCATTTGATCATGATTTTTGATAGTTTTAGGGGGAGAATATGGATTGACATTAGGTTTTAACTTGATTAAATCCATTATTAATGGTATTCGAACCCTAGGTTAATAGAAAACCAATGAAAACAGGATTAAAGATCAAATTGATGGTTTATTAGTAATGATCGATTGTTTTAGATGGTGTGGAAACAATTTTTAAGGATTAAACATGGTTACATGAGTAGATTGAAAATTCAAAAATCTACTGGACACATTTGCACCATTATTGATATGAATGAGTCAAATTCATACTCATTCGTATGGATTACAAACCCATTCGTACTCCCATTAGTGCAAATGAGTATTTGAGGTTTCAATTTTCTCAAATTTTGATCCATTTTGCAAGTTTGTCGATTTTATCCAGTAAATGATCGATATATATGTTTTGAAATGACTAATCTTTGGTTTTATCATATAATTGGCAACTGAAACAGAAGGACTTAAGTTCGAGCCAAAACACAACTGTTGTGCGTTCTTGGGAAACATCAAAGACAAATACGTCATGTTTCAACAGATCATTGAGTTTCTGAGGAGGTCGAGGATTCTATATGCCATTACCCAGCCACATACCATCGACAAAGACCATCAACGGGATTTCTAGAAGAATGCTTCTCTTGATTTCTTTGATGGCAAGTCCGTGATTAGAAGCAAGATCCTGGATAAAGTGTTATTAGTTTCTGAAGAAGATTTCAGGAGAGTTCTTCATTTCAACGACATAGAAACTTATCCTGGAAGATTTAGAGAGGATGCTTTCTTAGAGCAAAGTATTTTTGGAAGATTACAAAATCACAAATAAACAAGTCAGATGTGTGTGCGTCGTTCAATTATCTACTACATGACATTATTCATGTATTAGCTCCAAGATTTGGAGGATTTGATGTTTTGAGGGATACTACGTGTTCTATGGCGGTCGCACTGATGCTGAACAAAGATTACAACTTCTCTAGTATGATATTTCTTCATCTTAAAGAAGTGTTTGATGGTACAGGAACTGATGCATACAAGTTTTTGATGTACCCGAGGTTTTACAGATGATTTTTGATGAGAAGTATCCGGATTTGATAAAAGATCCTACTCAGATTAGGAGTCTATACTTTAAGAGTTCTATAGGGGAGATCATGCCCGATCTCCCCTGGCCCAGAGATAGATGTTTAGCCTACTTATGACAGTGTCTGTAATCGTTTCTGATTTAATACGAATCTGTGATGAATTTTTTTTCATCTATTTCTGTTTCGTCTCCAATCTCCGTCTAAAACCGAGCTTTAACCTTGTTAAACGATCATGTGCACGGTTGAAACCGTTTTCACAACTGGTATCAGATCCATGGTACCTATTCGAACGATCTAAAAAGCATTTGGATGAATCACAACTCAAATTTTAAAGTTTTGAGACGTAAAAATGGATTTGGGAAAGTTGTAGAAACCCTAGATCTACCAATCGAACCATATTTCATACGTTTTCATCTAGTTTATGATTTGACAAGGGTTCGGTATTCATATTCGTAACTTTCTGTACAAGATTCATCATCTAATTCGAAGTATAGAACATGTTTTTGGATCGATCTGCAGAGTTTTTAAGGATGAAGAATATTGGTTTTGAGTGCAGATGCGAATGACTCATTCGCACATTCGATAGTGTGAATGAGAAATTGAGTCCGTTCGTATGAGAGTTATTGTGTGAGAATGAGATTATCACATTGTGAGCGTTGGATTTTAGCTAAAACAGGATTATACGATCATACAAGTCACAAATCTAGGTGCGGAAACCCTAGATCTGAACAAATTGATAAAACACAAATCACGACACAATCAAGATCATTTTCAATAACATTTCATAGATTAACTTTCATTCAAAAAGCATTTACAATGAGTTTATGTTAATCTAGATCACACAGATAATCTCTCAAAAACACCTATGAACCTGATCTGAACCTGGACACAAATGACAACTCTCTTACATTATCAAAAACTCAAAATCTATATATAGGCACTGCACATTCGCCCCTTACAACTGGTCGAATGTGAGTGTATTCCACATTCGCCCACTACAAGTGGTCGAATGTGTCTTCTTTTCTTGTCCATTCTTCCTTCGCCCACTTCAGATCTACCTTCGCCCAGTTTCTTCTTCCTTCGCCCATACTTATCTACATTCGCCCCATCCTGATACACCTTCGGCCATCCACTAACATATGTTAATCAAGTATATCCAATCCTTAGTCGCAAAACGCATCAACACACATGAATATCCTGGAAAGTTGACTCATTCGCATATTATATTCAAAAGGTTGGGACATTCGTACTATAAGTAATGCGAATGTGAAAGTTATACGGCCATTCATATATTCAATTAGAATTGAGGAAATTTTGATGGTGAACATACATATTATTGAGAGAAATGGAGTACAGGAATATTATGATCCAAATTCTAGACATTATGTATGAATGAATGCTTTGAATTCAAACTGATCCGATATTGAAGAGTTTCTACCACTGATCAGTTTGTTATAATAAGGAACTAGTTATTGTATTAATAATTTAGGGTAGTCACAAGAATCAAGAGTACTGAGGTACGATGATCCGATTCAGAAGACTGTTATGGGCCAAAAACAGATAGATTATATTCCGCAAGTTGTGAACAGTCAACCCAGTTCCATTGTGATTGAGGGAACTTGTTCATAAAGAAGAGTTTGTTTATGCAATCACAGTCAGCACAGTTGGAGATTTTCAATGGAAATACAAGTGTCATAGTGGATTGTTTTGCACAGAATCACATTTGAGAACTTTAATTGTGTACCAACGGTTAGAGTTTCTCCAGTCGGTGTGAAGGGTTTTGCATGGATAGGTTCAGGTAGGAGATGTAATTGAGTGGTGGTATCTACATATTATGTTGAATACCTGGTCTGACTTTATGAAATCCAGATAGAAGTTGTTTTATTGGATTGCGCGTGATGTACTTGGTCAAGATGACATCCCTGAGTACTGATGCTAAGAGGCTGCAGTGCATTACATTGTCTACTTCACATTGGCGTAAATAAGAGACATGGTTGTAATTCTTCTGAGTGTGCCGGCTGAGTTCACAAATGATATACTTGGTCAAGCTGACTTTCCTGAGTATTGATGCCGAGGATCCCAGTGCATTACTTGGTCGCTCCATAGAGGATGTTGTACAAATACTCAATGCAGAAGTGCTTTTATTGAATGGGAGATATGTGATATTGATTGAGATATGCAAGAAGTATTCAGCATTCGCCAACAACGTCCAAGGAGTAGAATGTTGATGCATTTTATGTGTGGTCATCGCTATCGAATAGACTAGGGTTAAGTCATAGCTGAATATTGTGTAATACATGAGATTATGGTGATCCATATGCACATTTATGGATCTGATGAAATCGTTATTATGGACCTGGTGAATGAGTAACCAAATATGTAGATGAATACTCATGTTGACTCATTCACAGATGAGAATAGACTCATTTGCACCATTGAAGGTGCATATGAGTTTTCGTCACCATGGTTTATAAATAGCGATCTTATGTTTATAATTCATGAAAATTGAGAGTCTATGCTTTGAGAGTTCTCTAGGGGAGATCATGCCCGATCTCCCCTGGCTCTGAGATAGATGCTTAGCCTACTGTGACAGTGTCTATAATTGTTTCTGATTTAATACGAATCTGTGATGACTGGTTTTTCATCTAATTTTGTTTCGTCTCCAATCTCTGTCTAAAACCGAGCATTAATATTGTTAAACGATCCTGTGCACGGTTGAAACCAATTTCACATGGATGTTCAGACGTATGATAGAGTCATTAGCGTATGCATGAATCATTTCAAAGATAAACAAACATGTTAATCATTTCAAAGATACACAAACATGTTAATGTAGTTATTATAAAGGGTATGTTTGGCAAAACTAGCTGGTGGTTGTTAGCTGGAAGCCGGTAGCTGTAAGTTTTTTAAATATATTTTGGTGTTTGGCAAAGTAGCTGGAGCTTTTAATAAAATGTATAAAATAACCAAAATGGGCATAATTAAAAGCTTGTAAAGAAGGTTTTTATTTTATTTTTAAAATAGAATGGGTATTTGTGTCATTACAAAATAAAAGTTTGTAGCTAGTAGAGTTTTTTCTTAAACACCAGTAGTAGTAGCTTTTCATTATAGAGTTTTTTTCTCTAACCTAAAAGCTTCAGCTTCTTTATCCAAACAAGGTTTTTATTGAGTATGAGCTTTTTCTTAAAAGATTAAAGCTTGAAGCTCCTAAAACCTCTTAAAAGCTCCTTACCAAACATACCCAAATACTTACATTCAAGAGTAATATTAATAATTCTTAAATCAATCTATTATAAACATTAAAAAATATTGGGTTATTCGGTTCCATTTGTAAGTTTCCCAAAATGCAAAACCGAAACCGAACCATAAATTACGTTTCGGTTTTTTTCGGTTGAGTTTTTTGCGGTTCAGTTTTTTCAGTTAGGTTAAAGCGTATTTTTTTTTTTTTTTCTGCTCACCACAATAATATACTGTACTATATATTTAAAATGCAAATTTAGGAATAGTACTGCGTTGTCATTTTGTAAGGCATAGGCGTTACATATTTACAATAAAACTTTAGATATTTCTAATTTTTGTCACAAAAAAATAAATTGGTTTAGTTTTTTTATTCATTTTATAAGACTTTCATATGTACATCGGTATAAGCTATAGTAGTGTAGTAACTATTGTGATACCCGTGACAAACTGTACTAATTATGTACATGCACACTTCCTTCTTTCTAGTATTGGTATTATCAGAACCAATATTGATATTAGCTTCTATGTTTTCTGATGAATCAAACTGATAATGACAAATATTGTGCTAGATAGCATGTAAAACGAACAAACTACCGCCACGTAGCAAAAGGAACCTAGTAATTAATTATGCATATATGTGTTTTGTCTTTTTCTCACTTTCACTTAATAATATACTCCGACATGTGTCAAGATGGAATAGAGAACATGCACCCACCAGAGTTTAATCAATCCACAATTAGAGATTTAATATTTGTAATAATTAAGCACGTTTAATATTATATGATCTTATAGCTATATATATGTATGTGTATGTATAACTCATTATGGATACAAAACCATAGAGATCGATCTAGAGAACTTGAAGGCAGAAAAATGGTGAAAACCTCAAGTTCCTACAAAAATGGTGTCAAGAAAGGTGCATGGAGTAAAGACGAAGATGACAAATTACGAACCTATATTCAAAGATATGGCCATTGGAACTGGAGTTTACTTCCAAAGTTTGCCGGTGCGAATTATATATGCACATTCGATGTTCTTGAATGCATTAATATGTTTAAGTTTTTTCACTAGCCTTTCTTTAATTTTATTCTTGTTCTTTAGGGTTGTCTAGAAGTGGGAAGAGTTGCAGGTTGCGATGGGTGAATTATCTTCGCCCAAACATGAAACATGGGAATTTCAGTAAAGAAGAAGATGACATGATTGTCCATTTGCATAACAAGCTTGGCAACAAGTAAGTTCTCATTCAATCATATCAAGTGGGTATGTAGACATTTGCATCAATAGCACGCTCATTTTATAGCCAATGTTATATTAAGAACTGCAATAGATAATGCTTCAATGAAAAAAGTAAGATTGTAAAAATTGTCTAGTTCTCTCTTTTCACTAGTTATTTAATTTTATATTATGCAATCTTTTTATAAGAATATACATCTGTGTATGTATTGTATATGCACTATAGACAAATGTTATCAATACCCTATTTTATTAAAACTATATCTAAAACATATGGAAATCCATATGCATCCCAGTCAATTTACATAGCAAATAAAAAAAAAAAAGTTAAAAGTTGTTCTCGTAGTTGGATCTCTGTCATATTATTGATTCTATGTGAAAGTGTAACCTTTTGAATATTTCATAGATGGTCTATGATGGCTGCAAAGTTGCCAGGACGAAGCGATAACGAGATAAAAAACCGATGGAACACACATTTGAAGAAACGAGCTGATGATCAAGGCCACATTGTGCTAGAAAGAGACCACCATGGAACAACCATGGAACCATATGATCAAGCGAACCCAAAACAAAACCTAGAACTAGTACAACAAAATGAAAATGAAGGCGAATTGAACTCAGCAGAAGCATCATCAACTTCACCATCATCTTGTACACAAACCGAGTTATCATCGTGTTGGTTTAGTGGTGGCTCAAATTGCAGTGGTACAAGCACTGTGGAGTCACAAACTTCTAGCCAACTCGCTAAAGATTTTTGGACTGAACCCTTTTTAGAAGACATCCCATTTCCGGTCGATAGCATCTCGTCGCCTTTGAATGTGGTCGATAATTTGATCGCTCGAGCTTCGTGCAACGATATGATATCGAATTATGATGAATTTTCTTGGTCGATGTTGGATTCATACCATGAATACAACAATGAGTTCATAAATTGTTGGGATTCTATCCAATAATTAAGGAATGATAATTTAGATAAAATAATAAGAGCAAACGAATGAGGCTTCAAATTCCACGCCCCTTTTCCACTTTTGAGTTTTGTGATTGGCTCATCCAAAAAAGCCAATTTCGCGATATGTTCACCCATTAAATTTTTCGCGCCACAAGCAAAATTGACAATTGGCGCCCAAGGGGGCGGTATACAGGGGGTTATGGGGCGCTAATGGGGATTTCACATCCTTTTTCGCGGGCACTAAGGTTGGTCTAAGTAGTAATATCCAATAAATGAATAAAACTGAGGTAAAATGTTATAACAGTATGCTTTGTTTGGTCATAAAATATAACCACATGTTTCCCTCATTTTGTTTTTATATAAACCGTGGGTTACACGTCAACATTTGTCATTTTACTTGAAAGCACCAATGCATGCCTCATAATACTTTGTATGCTTATGTCGTTTTCTTGAGTTCATACTACGACGCATGATGATTTACGAGATATATAATGAATAAATCAAAATAATGTTTTAACTTGTAATATAACATATTATATGTTCTTTATCTTTTGAGAATCATGAAAATCATGTGATATTATAATATCCTAAAATTAAGCAATATTAGCTTTTCGAAAGTATCACGTAAAATATATACATGATACTCAGATATAATATAATTAAATAAAGTAATTATACTATATATTAATTCAAACTTAAGTTGAACAGTTATTAACCAGGTTTGTGTGTTAACTATAGTTAGATTGAATAGTTATGACTTATGTGTCATGAGTGATGAACGCAGACGGTCCTCCACGCGTCTACACCTCAGACTCTTCTTCAACAAATAATTAATAAATAAAGATAATACTAGATGAAATCCCGTGTGAAAATACGGGAATACTATATCATATTTTAAGGCATGTTTACTAAACACAAAATCAAGAACCCAATCCTCTGTTGTAAGGAAAATCTGTTTAGCAACATCTGTTGCAAATTATTTAATTGACGGTTATGCTTCTCTTACGCGTAATCACTAATTATTAAAGAAACAGTTGATAATTATACGGTGATGAAGCAAGTAATAGATGATGAAACAAACTTCTGATGACACGGAAATTTTTTTAACACAATTATACTCATTCAAAATATAAAAAATATTAACAGACTAACTGCTTTGGTCTGTTTATTAAAAACAAAATTAAAAAGTCACTAATCTGTTCCAAGACAAATTGTAGTTGGAAACGTGTGTTCAACTGTAGACGCTCTATTGAGAAAATCTTTCTAGAACAACTGTTACTACAAACAGTTGTTGATTCAAACAGATATTCTTCAATAGTTTCTTCAAACATGTGTTGAGTTGTGAACAGACATTTAAAAAACTACTTACAAAAATATTTACAAAAAATACAAAATAGATTGAAAAAATAACTATAACGATACGTTCTATAATAGTGTTTTTGATCCCTTATATAAATTTAAAGCATTTATAAACACAAATAATAAAATAATATTAATAGTATTTAATACTATTGTAATGTAATAATAATTATATTTATAATAAAAATTTCATTAAAGCAATATAAAATTGAATAAACTAATTTTCAATATTCTAATGATTAACTTTGGTATTCGACCCTCTGTTGATTTGAAAGAAACTAAGTTGAAATATATACAATATCTATTGACTTTTCAGCAGAGTTTATAAAAACAACTGTCATCCATTATTATAATATAGTTAACAAAAGAGCATAAGCAATTAAACTTCAATACTAACAACTGTTATTAGTTGTGCTAATAATTTAAATAAATTAAATTATATCAGTCTTTTCAACTTCATAATTACAAACAGTAAAGACCCATAAAAGTTTATGATGGTGACAATACAAATAAGGGATCTATATGGAAACTTACAAAATACAACGTTTTTTAATAGTATATATGTACTTATTTTTTTTATTATTAAACAACTAAAAAATGTTACCATAATTTTACATACTATTGTTTTTATTTTTACTAAACAATTAAAAAATTTTAATATAGAAAATGAATCTATAAATATGATATACGTTAAAATATACATATATAAATCCCCGATTAAACTCCTAAATTATGCGTTTTCGATCATAATTGCACGAATTCGGTACTTAACCGCTTCATATGTTTATTGTGGGTCTTAAACGACGTCCCACAGACAAAGTCGAAGAAACCGGGCGAAATCTGGACCAAACGGCAAGTTGCTGCATAATCAGTCAAATCTGAAAGATGTGCACGGTCGTGCACCTCAGGCGCACGGCTGTGCGGGCTCATTTGGCTCGGACACAGAAGGCTGTACTGCCAGTGCAGCTGCTAGTGCACATCACATTCTCGGGCACCTTGATCAGCACTCTCGTGCACATGCCCGTGCGACCCAGTTCCTCGGTTGCACTGCCAGTGCACCAGCCAATGCACACCTTGTACCCGGACACCACCAGACCCGCACGGCCGTGCACCCCAGGTGCACGGCTGTACGCAACCCAAGATATTTTCAGGAACCAATTGCCCACTTCCCTGTCACATCAAAAGTTAAAGTGCACGGCCGTGCACAAAATCAAAACTTGTATAAAAACAGAGCAAAACTTACTGATCAGATATTGGGTTTTCTCTGGGCGATTTGGGGCGATTTCTAGACCAACAAAGCAGCAGGAAGGCCGTCTAACAAGCTCGGGATTCATTCCGGATCATCTAGCATCATCCAATCCATCACATTCAAGATTTATGGTTTGATCTATTAAACTTTAAGTTGATTCAAATCTGATTATTTTGGCTTGTTTGTGTTATTTATGTATTACATTATAGTCTATGGATCATGTGTAGTAATCGTTAGTAGTAAAAACAATCGTTTGTATGTAATCATGTTTTGTATAAATTTGGCATTTTTCATGTTTAGATCTTGATGATCATAGCGCAACCTTGTTTCATTGTTGTTGGTTTTGTAGTTGTATTTGAATGACTTTGGCAATTGTCGAATTTGTTAGGCAGATAAATGTTGAAAAACCGTCCGTTTAATCGTCCGGTAGTAGACTAGTAAACTTGTTAATAAGTTTACGCCATGAAACTGTAACCGGGTATTGGTTTGGTTAAAGTCAGTCGAATAACGGTTAAAAATGCTTAGCGGCACGTAAAAGGGTTTTAAAAGCTTAATGGTGCCGTTACTGATCTTTGACACGGTTAATGATCTTTGGTAGTTATCTTGGTAAAAATAGCGATCTTAGTAGATCTGTGTTCAAAGTTGGTAAAATGGAATAGGTTGAGAAATGCTCTACTTTATGCTAGTCTAGGTGGCTGTATTGTGTATTCGGTATCGCTTTCCTGAATTAGGGAGGTTAGAAAACTCTTAACAGATGACTAACTTATCTTTAGAAGATCTGCATGAGATCATATCAGCTGCTCGCTAATAAACGACCTGAAGTGGTTAACGTGTGTATTCGTGTTAGCTTTCTGTATAGTTGTCATGTTAGGATGCCCGAAAGGGACACTAACTGTCGGAAAATGGGAATGTTGATCACACGCCTGTATTACTTATTATATGTAGATGACATGCTAGGATTGGTATATTATAGTTTATATAGTTATATTTTCTATTTGGAGTCTTACTTGTGTTATTTATATATTTTAGAATTATTTTTGTCGCACCCTCAAATTTCCACATGCGAGGTTTTACCGCGAGGCGCGTGACAACATGCACCCGTCTGACCTCCAGTCGACGAGTGGGGCGGGTCAAGCCCAAATAGATCTATCCACATTTCCCCCGTTGTGCATCCCCGCACATTCATGGTTCTCCCCGGGACTTCCAAAGATCGCATAGTAATATAATGAATACTCCAAAACATAATGAATACGTGAAAACATAATGAATACTCCAAACCCAATGAATTCGTGAATACCAAAATATAGTTGACACACCTTTCATGAAAACATAGTTGAAACGCCTTTTATGAAAACATAGTTGACACACGTTTAAAGAACACAGCATGTTTTCTCCCCCGAAAATGTAAAACCAGTAAAAGAGTGGGGCCGTGAAACTCACCTTAGAGTGCGTCCTCAGTAAACTAGAAATCCGATACGTGTGTAATAGTCCCTACTAGTGGCGACCTATCAATGAGTTTACATAAGTATGATGACTACTAACTCGAAGGCTAATCAGTCCCCAATTTGTCCAGACCGTGACCGTGTATGTTGAAAACATGTTTAAACGTTAAACCGACCAGACCAGACAAAACCCGACATCCCATTGGTGACCCGACATCCCACGTGTTAGCCACATACAAGATATCATGCACATATGCAGTTAAACACTTAGCATGCGCAAACATTCACCCTATCTAGCATAACGCCCAATTAACGCATAAACAAATCCGAACATGTGTTACAAAGTTATTAGACATGTCACGTGGTTCCTAACATGTTCCTAGGTGTCAATCCGTGTTTCGGGATGTTAAATTATACATATAGCAGCAGTACACGCGATTAGGAATCAAAAATGCAATTAGGAAAAGTCAACTGGTGATTAGGAGAGTCAAAGTATCGAGTAGCATTGTAATTGCCAGACAAAATGGCGATTGGGCTCCTAATCGCCTATAGTTCATGCGATTTGGGGCCAATCGCCTTTAATACAGACGATTAGAAACCCATATTCGCCCTTACTGTTCTGTTCCGCCTTTTTGGCGTTTAACCCTCCAAATCATATCCGAAACATGTGGAAACACCCAATATCAAACCCAAAACATTAATCCAACCCAATTTATTATCATCCTAACTTTTCCGAATGCAAGCGTTTTCCCAAAATAGCATAATTATCATGTAAACATCACAACCTCATGCAAAACTTACCCTAAATAGCATATATCCAGATTTCATCACATAATGACGTTGTCCGACAATATCCTACTGTTCTAGCATCATCCTAGAGTAAACCCTAACCTCAAACAATCAACAAAACACAACATATCTTCATCAATCCTCCGTAATCATTTAAACGGGTCAAAATGCCTAATATCAATATTACACATCTATGAACCTTCAAACTCCTAGGTTATCATCATATTAACTCATTTAGATCGGAAACATAATAATAATACAAGAACAATCATGTTTAAACGATAAAAATCCTATCTTGCATGAATACATCACATATAACAAGTATAGAGGTTTGGGTTTGTTTAGAAACTGATATTAATGAGTTTTCAAAGACACAAATGTTTAGAAATCAGGTCTGGACCTTTAGGGATCAAAACAATATCATTACAAAGGTTTGGGATGAAGAACACACCTTGAAATTGTGAAATTATGAGGTATAAAGCTTGGAAATGTGATTTCTTGCACAAAAACGTGTTGCAGGGGTTGGATAAGGTGTGGGGTGGCTTTGGGGTGTATTAGGGTTTCACAAATGATGTTTTAAAACATAAGGGTGGTATTTATAGGTGTTTTTAGTCTTCACCTGCAGAACAGGCGAGTACACAGCAGCTATTGGCGATTAGGATTCTGATCGCCTATACTACTGGCGATTAGGATTCTAATCGCCTATACTACTGGCACCTATACTATAGGCGATTACAATCCTACTTGCCTATACTATTGGTGATTACAATCCTAATTGCCTATACTATTGGTGATTACGCGTAATCACCTATAATGTCATGCAATTACGCGAAATCACTATTTTAACACATATAAACACGTATTCACATACCGTCAAGTCATATAATGATTACAAACATATAATGCACGATACCTAACACGTTCACGTCCGTTCACCAATTCCCGGGACTCGAGACTTGCGTGTGTGCGTTAAACCCGGCGATTCTACAAATCACCCCATCCGTGTTCACATGGTTATGGACCGACACTCAATGATCCCTCGGACCTTTGTAACGACTCCCGATGATTCCCGAATCATCGACACGACTCAACCGACCTATTTAAGTATGTTTGAAAACGTTTTTCGCTAAGGTAGACTTATGTGTTTTATAAAGTGTTAACCTAAACGTGCCGGGAGTCACATCATCCCCCTGTTGAAAGAATTTTCGTCCCGAAAATTTCCCAAAGTTAAAGAGAACGAAGCGATAAAAAGAAAAATTTCCCCGGTCGTCACATCATCCCCCTGTTGAAAGGAATCTCGCCCCGAGATTAACTCTTCAACAGTGATGAGTGTTGACCTAACCCAAGTAACGTTTCCCACAACGCAAACGAAATGATAATCACAAACGAAAGATGATATCAACAGATACTCTATGCCGGGGAACCGCCCTCCCCAAAGTGAATACAAAACAATGAATCCTCCTGATCGAAGGCCTACTAGAGACTACTGTGATCGGTATAAATGATACACCGGTACCGTCCAAGTAGCATCTCTAAAGGACCCACATCAGACCCATGAATGCAAAACAATGACCAAATACCAAACTGAATGCACACAATGAATACGAATCGCCAAACAATGTGAATGAGAATGAATACAAGTATAACGAGAATCAAGAAAAGAATACTCACCAGTAACAGTATCAGGATCCTCCTGGTTCTCCCTAGCGCCAATGACATAAAAACGACCCGGAGCAGCTCGACCGCCACCCTCGTTGTTCGCAGCACCACCTGTAGTCCCTTGCTTCAACTTTGGACAATCCCGCTTGAAGTGTCCATTATCCCCACAGTGATAACATCCCTGCCTCCCCTGAGGAGCAGTAGCAGTGGTTGTAGAAGTAGTGGCCTGTGCCGGTTGTAGCTGAAGAGTAGTCCTACAGTCCTTAGCATGATGACCAAAACGCTGACACCGACGACAGCGAAACTTCTCACAATCACCCGTATGATGAAACCCACACTCACCACACTTCGGGAGTTTCCCAGTATAACCCCCATACCTCTGCTCGGATAACGCTCCCACAACCTCCTGTTTCTTCGCCTGCGGCTGGGACGACCCAGCGCTTTTTCCAGCACTCTCCCACTTCCTCTTGTTGTCCGTAGGGGCTTTCACAGCAGCACCCCTCGGAGGTAGAACACCCTCAGCAACCTTCATGTTGGTCAGCTTGTGAGCTGCCCGAACAGTGGCCAACATAGTAGTATGATCTGCGGCAGCAACAAGCCCAGCAATATCCGGAACCAACCCAGCAGCGTAGTGCTCAATCCTCCGGTACTCCGGTGTAGCCAAAACGGGGCACATCACAGCCAACTCGTTGTGCCCAGCAGTAAACTCCTCGATCTCAGACCAAACCATCTTCAGATTCCAGAACTCATGCTCCAACTTCATAATCTCATCCCTCGGGCAATACTCCGCTCGCAATATCTAAACAAACTCGGACCACGGCATAGCATTGGCCTCACCCAGACCAAGATTCGCAGTGGTGGAGTTCCACCAAGTCAAAGCGTGTCCCTCAAGAGTAGCAGAAGCATACTTGACGTGATCAGCGTCGGGACAGTTACACATAGCAAACACCGATTCGATCTTCTCCAACCACCGAAGTAGTCCCACTGCCCCTTCAGTCCCATTGAAGTAATGGGGCTTACAGTCCATGAACTTCTTGTAGGTGCACCCAGACTGCACCTGATTAGTATTTCCCAGGGTCTTCTGAGCAGCCTGGAAAGCAGCCAACGCAACGTTCAACTGCTGCTGCAACATGTTCTCCAACTCTGCCTGAGTCGTGGTGATGTTCCCACCACCTCGTCCACCACCATTGCGACCCCCGCCGCCACCACGGCGTCCCCCGGTACTTCCACCAGCACGACCAGACATGTTCTGCCAAAACACAAACGAGATACTCAGCATCACTACTAGATCAAACTATTAGTGATCAAACGAATTTAGAACGGGGTTCCAGCATGATCATCTGTCCGAACACGAAGTCCACCAAGATTTCCATGCATTTCGATTTATGATTTCGTGTGCACCCGAAATAACAAATCGCTCTACATGGTCCTCTAGGCGTGCTTCTAGCTAGAACTTCGAATCACCCGACACCCACATTCCTAAAAGAAACCATTATCGCACGAAGGTCCCCAAAGTGAACAATCACTCAGGGGGTACTATGACAAGTACTAGTGCAGGATAGTGTGTGTGTGTAGGCAAGTATGTACATTAGAGCATAGAGGGGAGATATCCAAAATCCGGAAAAATCTCAAGAATGCGTTGAAGCCACTCCAATGTACACTACTGCCAAGTATAAGCGATAAGCCTCTTCATCTTCAAACCCGAAGAAGAAGATAGGATAAGTGTAGAAATAGTCCAAAGATAGATAATACGATACTGTGTGATGAGGATACCGACACCCCGACAAGATTAGTGTGCTCACTAAATGACACGACTCGTAACTATGTGTGACCGTCTAACGTGTGTGATACTCGGCTATAGACTAGACTCTACATGCAGTCCTAGTTCACTATAACCATTGGCTCTGATACCAATCTGTCACACCCTCAAATTTCCACATGCGGGGTTTTACCGCGAGGCACGTGACACACCAGGATCCAAGTCAATGGTCACAATAAACGATACTATATGATATGAAAATAACGTAAACTGCCATTTAGTTTCAAAATCGTTCCAACACAACGGAAGCAAAATGTATTATTACAACTCAAAAGTAAAACTCAAAGTCTGAAATGTTTAACAAAACATGCTTATGATTCCTAGACGCCATGAGACTCCGTGCGCCTATCGACAGCTGCTACCTTGGCAACCTGAGACAAACATGCTTAAAACGTCAGCAAATAATGCCGGTGAGTTCACAGGTTTTTAAAGAATACCGACTCCCAAATGAATACCCATGGTCAATCCAGACCACATGCATGCAAAACATATGAATACCAGTTAGTACTGCGATTGGAAAACCATTACTGGACTCGAATACTGTGAATACTGAATACGTGCCCAAATGAATACTGAATACTGAATACCTAAGAGACAACATGCACCCGTCCGACCTCCAGTCGACGAGTGGGGGGGTCAAGCCCAAATAGATCTATCCACATTTCCCCCGTTGTGCATCCCCGCACATTCATGATTCTCCCCGGGACTTCCAAAGATCGCATAGTAATATAATGAATACTCCAAAACATAATGAATACGTGAAAACATAATGAATACTCCAAACCCAATGAATTCGTGAATACCAAAACATAGTTGACACACCTTTCATGAAAACATAGTTGAAACGCCTTTTATGAAAACATAGTTGACACACGTTTAAATAACACAACATGTTTTCTCCCCCGAAAATGTAAAACCAGTAAAAGAGTGGGGCCGTGAAACTCACCTTAGAGTGCGTCCTCAGTAAACTAGAAATCCGATACGTGTGTAATAGTCCCTACTAGTGGCGACCTATCAATGAGTTTACATAAGTATGATGACTACTAACCCGAAGGCTAATCAGTCCCCAATTTGTCCAGACCGTGACCGTGTATGTTGAAAACATGTTTAAACGTTAAACCGACCAGACCAGACAAAACCCGACATCCCATTGGTGACCCGACATCCCACGTGTTAGCCACATACAAGATATCATGCACATATGTAGTTAAACACTTAGCATGCGCAAACATTCACCCTATCTAGCATAACGCCCAACTAACGCATAAACAAGTCCGAACACGTGTTACCATGTTATTAGAAATGTCACAGGGTTCCTAACATGTTCCTAGGTGTCAATCCGTGTTTCGGGATGTTAAATTATACATATAGCAGCAGTACACGTGATTAGGAATCAAACATGCAATTAGGAAAAGTCAACTGGTGATTAGGAGAGTCAAACAAGCGAGTAGCATTGTAATTGCCAGAAAAAATGGCGATTGGGCTCCTAATCACCTATAGTTCATGTGATTGGGGACCAATCGCCTTTAATACAGGCGATTAGAAACCCCTTTTCGCCCTTACTGTTCTTTTCCGCCTCCTTGCGCGTCTAACCCTCCAAATCATATCCGAAACATGTGGAAACACCCAATATCAAACCCAAAACATTAATCCAACTATTTCAAGCAAAATCCCCCAATTTATTATCATCCTAACTGTCCCGAATGCAAGCGTTTTCCCAAAATAGCATAATTATCATGTAAACATCACATCCTCATGCAAAACTTACCCTAAATAGCATATATCCAGATTTCATCACATAATGACGTTGTCCGACAATATCCTACTGTTCTAGCATCATCCTAGAGTAAACCCTAACCTCAAACAATCAACAAAACACAACATATCATCATCAATCCTCCATAATCATTTAAACGGGTCAAAACGCCTAATATCAATATTACACATCAATGAACCTTCAAACTCCTAGGTTATTATCATATTAACTCATTTAGATCAGAAACATAATAATAATACAAGAACAATCATGTTTAAACGATAAAAATCCTATCTTGCATGAATACATCACATATAACAAGTATAGACGTTTGGATTTGTTTAGAAACTGATTTTAATGAGTTTTCAAAGACACAAATGTTTAGAAATCAGGTCTAGAACTTTAGGGATCAAAAGAATATCATTACAAAGGTTTGGGATGAAGAACACACCTTGAAATTGTGAGATTATGAGGTGTAAAGCTTGGAAATGTGATTTCTTGCTCAAAAACGTGTTGCATGGGTTGGATAAGGTGTGGGGTGGCATTGGGGTGTATTAGGGTTTCACAAATTATGTTTTAAAACATAAGGGTGGTATTTATAGGCGTTTTTAGTCGTCACCTACAGAACAGGCGAGTACACAGCAGCTATTGGCGATTAGGATACTAATCGCCTATACTATAGGCGATTACAATCCTAATTGCCTATACTATTGGTGATTACAATCCTGATTGCCTATACTATTGGTGATTACACGTAATCACCTATAATGTCATGCAATTACGTGAAATCACTATTTTAACACATATAAACACATATTCACATACCGGCAAGTCATATAATGATTACAAACATATAATGCACGATAACTAACACGTTTACGTCCGTTCACCAATGCCCGGGACTCGAGACTTGCGTGTGTGCGTTAAACCCGGCTATTCTACAAATCACCCCATCCGTGTTCACATGGTTATGGACCGACACCCAATGATCCCTCAGACCATTGTAACGACTCCCGATGATTCCCGAATCATCGACACGACTCAACCGACCTAGTTAAGTATGTTTGAAAACGTTTTTCGCTAAGGTAGACTTATGTGTTTTATAAAGTGTTAACTAAACGTGTCGGGTGTCACAAATTTAGTTATAAACAAACTTCAAACTATCTTTTCCTACTGGTAAATGGGGGACAGAGTTTTAGTACCATTGCTCCGCGCGCGTCCATGGATCGATATCTGGTTCTTATCTGTACATTACTACATATATGAAAGGGTACACTTGCCCTATTGTGTGTGTTTTAATATTAAGGTCTAAACCATTTTTATAAATATTAAAGCAGAAACGTGTGTTATTTCATTGTAAAATTATGTGTATATCCGCACACGTCAAGTTTTTGGCGCCGTTGCCGGGGACGCGACGAGCTTTAGGAACGAACCGAATCAACTTTTTACCAGTGTACATGCTTGTGAATACTTGTTTATACTTCGTTGATTCTTTATTTGATTCATTTATTTGCATATATGATTATTTGATTATTTATTAGACTTATCTGTCTGTTGATATATTGGATTGATTTAGATTGGTTCATAGGTTTGCATATATATATATATATATATATATATATATATATATATATATATATTTGTTCATTTTTTATGCTTATAGGATTGAATTGATTATTATTCGTTCATTAGGATGTTGATAGATTTAATTTATTAAATATTGGATTTATTGGTTTGTGTATAAATTGATTGATTTTTTTATTTGATTTATTTGTCCGGATTTGGACTAATTGTTAATTTTTAAATTTGGAAAGTTAAATTCTTTATTTAGTTACCATGTGTTCATATGTTTATCTATTTATATAATTTTAATTTTTATGTATTTATAGTTTTTATGTAAATATATAATGGAAGTTTGGGTATGTTACGTTTGAATTTGATAGTACGGATGCTTTTATAAAAGGTTTGGGTTAAGAAAAACTGGGAAATTTATTTAATATAGAAGTGGTTTTAATAAAAAATAATTTTCTGTGAAAAATGCTCCCTTGCGATTCGCAAAGAAGCTGGGCTTATGGTTCCGCCTTTAGCGAGTTCCTAATTACCCCGGGTTTTATCTTTTATTTTTCGCGATACGTGAACAGGATCACCAGAGTCCTTCGCGTAACGTGAATAGCCGCTATCTTCCGTTTTTAACTCATTTCATTAGCATCCATCATGGTTTCTATCCATCAACTTCCGTTATATTATTTTTCGGTGAAAAGGGGTTTTTTTCGCGCAAGCAAAAAGACGGTCTTTATCTTGTTGCAACGCGCGAGCGCCTTGAGTCATTTTAGTCACTTGCGCCACGCGAGAAGCGGTCTATACTTCTTCGCGATGCGCGAGCGACTCAGATTTCGCTGAAAATATTGTATATTTTCATATTTTATATATTATTATAATTTAAGTTATTGTATAGTTTTTGGTATATTGATTTTGTATATCTCTTCCATTTTTCTTAAATCGAGTCTGTAATTATTTCTTCTGTAATTATTTCGTACATTGCGTCAGTTTAAGTATGGGGATGGCCGATGTCTGTCATTGCTCGATCAATCTTCTCGCCCGTACTCAATCTCCATTCGGGCAAAAGCGATCTTAAAGAAAGTCTTTTATGAAAACGGCCATGCCAAGAAGTTTAAAGTCCATATGGACAAGACCATAAATCAAAATGGACTAAGTTTGAAAGTCAACGGTCATCACTTAAAAGCATACATTGATGGATCGGTTGACACGAGTGTGGAGTTAATTGAACTCCACGCCCCGCGCGCCTAATAAGTGTGGGGAAGTGAGTCTAGCTAGCGACTCGATAATAAAATTAGCGCAGCGTGTATGGGTGCGCCAAAGGGTAAATATGTAATTAATGAGAATATTTCTTTGTTTATTTTAATTTTCGTAGTTTAACGTTGTTTCAAGTTATGTGCAGGTTCGTACCGGTTTTGAGCGGAGCAGGAATGAGCAATGGAGCGAAAAGGGTCTACAAACAGGTTATATTTACTTAAAATGATGTTTTCGGACAAAACAGAGCCACTGCGCTGAAAAGTGCAGCTGCAGGCTCACAGTCGTGCGACCTTTGTGCATGGCCGTGCGGGCCGAGCTGATCAGCATGCCTGATCAGCACTAGGGTGCAAGGGGTAGTGCAGAGCTTGTGCACGGCCGTACGACCTTTGTGCACGGTCGTGCGGGCCGAGCTGATCAGCATGCCTGATCAGCACTGGGGTGCAAGGGGTAGTGCAGAGCTTGTGCACGGTCGTGCGACCTTTGCGCATGACCGTGCAGGGCAAAAAGCCCAGCCCATAAATGGGCCTATATAAGCATCTTTAACTTCTAAAACATAACCCTAACCCTTGCACACCCGGCTGCACCCTCATTCCACCTCTTTTTGGCCGAGAACATCATCTTTTGGTCTAGATTCTTCACTCCTCACTTGCTAATCCTTCAAGGTATGATCCCCTTCATAATATTGCACATCTTTTACATGGTTTTAGTTTTGAATCCGTATGTTTTCTGATTTCTAGGTCAAGATTTGGGGGTTTTTCTTCCAAAATCTTTAACAAACCCACAAATCTTGTTGTTTTAGTTTTAAGTTCGTTACTTTCTTTTGATTTTTGTTGAAACCGTGCACTTCCCCACCTAAATCTGTTGTTTTATGAGTTTTAATGTAGATGATTTGGGTGATTGTTGTTGAAAAATTTTGAAAATCTGCAGGGAGTGCACGCCCGTGCACCTAACCTGCACGACCGTGCAGGGTGAGGTGCACTGGCAGTGCAGCTCGAAATCACCGAGCTGAACTGACCTGTACGGTCGTGCGACCTTGGTGCACGAGCGTGCGTGCTGAGAAAATGAGGCAGCACTGCCAGTGCACAAGGCGGTGCAGCCTTCGACCTGCAAACCAAACAGACCCGCACGACCGTGCACCTTGGGTGCACGGCCGTGCAGGTTAACCAGAATCAGGTCAGAACTTACACAGGTCCATTTTGCGCAACCAGGACCTCATTGTTTATATTACTAACAGCTGGAACTTTGTTTTTTGTATGCAGAACACCCACGACTTTGTTTGTGTACCTTTTTGCCGGCATGGAGTCGGTTCATTCGGGTTCCTTCAGGAATCATTCCCAATGGATCACCACGTGGCGACCAGCCAGGCAGCTCCGGTCACCACCACAGGGACAGGGATGACCAGTAGCCGATTCCACTGCATTTCCAGCGTTTGTTAGTATTTTATTTTTATCTGCAAAAACTTGATGTGCTATGTATGGTCTAAAAATATAAACTAACCTAGACACCTAGTAATATAAAACAGACTCAACTAAACTAGACCACATGACAGGCAAGTGTACCTATCAATGCAGTACAGACTAAGTAAGTCCGAGTATCGAACCCACAGGACACTACTAGAAAACAGAACTAGACTCGACTAAGACTTAAAATAAATGGTTTAAAAGTTGATTTTTGGTTTTTTAATAATTAAATAAAATAAATAAATAAACAAGTTAAATAGACAGCAAGGATAATTGAGGAAAATATCAGGATAGGAAGGCAACTACCTAGGTCAAGAATCCTACATGCAAACTCACAACTCTCAGTAATGGAAAGTTGAATGGATACCAGATTCTAATGATAACTTAAGAAACCTTAAGACGTGCTAGATCTCCTCCCGGTCTCACCAACACAACCCAAAGAATCCTAAAGAATAAAACACTGGCTATCTAGCTCGGATCACCTCCCGGTCTCACCTCACTAAGAATGTAAAGGTACTCTAATGACTCGATCACCTCCCGGTCTCTCTAATCACAATACACCCGAAGATGTAAAGGAGTAACTTAATTGGGCTAACTATGACTTGAAATTGCAAGAAGCTAAAGACAACTAGGATAGGATCACCTCCCGGTCTCACCCAAAACCTAACACCTAAAGCTCTAGACAACCCAACATTCCATCACCTCCCGGTCTCAAGAATGGAAGAATACAAAAATCCTCAAAATTCTCTAATCAAGTTCCTATGGCTTTGGATACCAAAACCATAAACTAAGCTACGAGCACAAAGCAAGCAACCCTAATAAACATCCAAACATGAAAGACATTCACTAAGACGTTTATGGAACTTTCAAAAATAATAAATTAGACTTAAGTACGCACACACATCATAATGAACACCAACCAAACCGTTACCAAAACATTAACCATTCAAAAATAAATCCAAAACCGAAAGTTATAAAATTAACATGCATTCATCATATAACCTAGGTAGTGGTTCAAGATTTAGCTACTCATAGTCATGGAAAGCGATAAAAACATAGGTTCAAAATAAAAATTAATCATGGTCTCAATATTCATGAACACAAAGTAAATAAATATGAAAACTAAAATTTATTATAGTCGAACCCGTAGCTCTAGTCTTGAACCCATGCCTCCCTGGCCTTCAATTAACCTCTATCCTCTTTCTCTAAAGCTGCTGTGCTACGGTTGACTTCTTCTTCTCAATTCTGCGGCTGACTTCATGTCCTCCTTCAACTTGCTTTTGCCACTGTCTTGATATATCCTTCGTAAATAAAGTGCCACCCAAAAAAAATAAATCCCTACAAGGCTTTTACCTTAGGGTCACGAGACCCAAGCCCATTTGTAGCACATTTTTTAATATTATTATTATTATTATTATTATTATTATTATTATTATTATTATTATTTCTGACTAGGGTGTTCTTGGCTCGACTAAAGTTACTCGTTTAGGCTCCAACGTCCATGACCACCTGCTCTTAAGTGTCCGTGTCTCGATTAAAATTCTTTCGTTTTGAGCTCATTTCACACAAACACCTAAAAAATAATTAAAATAATAAATACATAATAAAAACGACACAAAACGAATAAAAACTGGACCAAATAATATACAAAATACATAGGAAAAGAGATGTGTTTTGCAACACATCAAACATCCCCACACATAAACCTTTTTCGTCCCCGAAAAAGACTGCAATGGAATCATAATAAGTAATCTTGGTTTCAAAATATCTTAGGTACATTAATTAAGATTTAATCACGCATCAACCAAAACTGTCGGTATTGTTGTCCACCTAAACCCAACCACTAGCTAATCAGGCCCCGATCATGTAAACTATTAAGTTCATATTATTACAATCAATCTATGGGTCTTACACTCAAGATATCCGGCTTCACCTAATCCCACCTCAAGCTTTCGAAGCAAAGGTTAAACCATATAGATTTACCCACCACTGCCTAAACTCCCTAATGTATTAGAAAATAAATTTATGATGGATGATGGATGAAGTGTATGAGCTTAGACACATTTGTTTTTTTTTTTTTTCATACCTAACTCAGAGGTTGTCTCAATCAGAGTCACCATCCCCAAGAGCGACAACATGAGCTTCGGTATTATTTTTTTTTCAACTTGACCTCGAGGGAGTTTCGATCAGAGGCTTCGTTTTTTTTTTTTTTGTCTAGCTCAATTGATGGACATGTGGATTTTTTTTTTTTGCGCCACTTTTCACCGGATTTATTCTCATAAAAAGGATCAAGTGTGTTATTTAATTAATAATACATATGGGCTTTCAACCTACAGTGGTATCTCTAATTACTATCAGCGGTTTCAGTTATACAGTTTCTCCTAAGATGAGAACCCACAAGATTTCATGATTTATTAAGGTATATTAAGAACAATCGTAGGACCTTTCAAAGCTAGCTGGGCCTACCGACACATCTTAAGCAAACACGCTTTCAATCTATTTATATTCTCATATATATAATATTTTGAAAACCAAAAATCCCAATTTTACTATCATTTTCCATATAAAATGCACAAAAAATCAGGGACATTTTTCAATTTTTCAATTTTTTTTTTTTTTTAGATTTCTTTTTTTTTTTTTTTTTTTTGGATTTTTAAAATTTATGACTCAAACTACCTAAAAATAAAACGAAGTTCCATCCCCACACGACACATTGTCCTCAATGTGAGAGTGGAATAAAATAAAGTAGAAATAAACAAAATACAACAAAAAGGAACAGACTCCCCTGGATATAAGCGATGTAGTTGCAAGCACTCTGAGGTTGTCCTTCCAAACCCGGCCGTATAGCATTTCATTCGCGGCCTTTGACTCAAACCTGACAAATAAAAACTAAGAAGAAAATATATAAAAACAAATGGCTGCCTTAAATGATTGTTGGGTCGTCCCCACCCGAATGGAGATTGAGTACGGGTGGCTAGATCCAAACCTGCAATAAAATATACTAGACAAACCAATGACTCAAAACTGACTCTCTCCCTCATCCCCACACTTGAAGGAAAGATATCCGCAAAGTGGGTTAAGAGAAAACTGACTCAAAATAAAATAAAAGACTAAAAAAAAATTACAGACTCAACCGACTCAATATACAAAAATGCAGGAAACGTACTTGAAAGGCAAGATGGTGGAATGTGGTGGATGATGATAAAACATGTGATTAAATGGTGGTGAATGGTGGTGAACAGTGGTGGAAAAAAAACAGGGTAAAAAAATATTTTTTTTTCTAATCAACTCGCACAACGTGAAGGACACTGGTGATCTCAACGCGCGTCGCGAATGAATAACCTATAACTATCCGAGGTAATTATTGTTCACATGAGATGAACAGGTCAGCCCAGGCTTTTCGCATTACACGAAAAACCTTTTTTCACAGAAAGTTAATTAAATTTAATATTTAGAAAAAAAAATCTCTTATTACCCAAACCTCCAACAAGAATCCCAATCATTAAATATATAATTAAATGCATAGGATCCGCTCATGGTGTACTTTTCCTTGCCTACGCAAATACGGAAACCTGCAAACAAGACTCAAAACCAAAAATAGTAACAAAATACAAAGAAAATTCAAAAATATTACACACTCTACAACTAGGCTTTCACGCAGTTACAATCAGGTGGCTTATATTTTATCAGTCCCATATCCAACCCGTTTAATTCTTTTCGTTCACCATTGTTCATCAAGAAACAACTGGTGAAGTTAGAAAGACGTTTGAAAAATTCAAACGGGTCGAGCCACCTAATTCTTGACTTACCTGGGCCAAATCTGAATCGTGGCGTGTACTCTTTGCCCATGTAATCACTAGCCTTCTCCCGTAGTGGTGGTGGTGGCAGTCTAACATCCAATGCCTGCACGGGCCGACAATCATCAACCTGATGAGATGGAATGGTTGCTTCAACTACTTGCTCATCTTCCATGGCCACGTCTTCCTCCTCAAGTGGCTCGATGTATTGAGGCGGACAAAAATATCTAAGAAAATTCTCGTCACTGATAGCCTCCATCTCTTCCTCCTCTTCAATATACCTAGCTGGTATCTGGGGACCCTCCATCACATCAAAATCCTCTTTGTCCCCCTCATCATCACTCCAATAGTAATTCACTTCTTGCTGAACCAGAGGTGGGACTGAATTGTCCATTAGCGTCTCCGGCTTTGGAGTGAGATGTTCAGCTATCTCTTCTTCATCTTGTGTGTTATGAGAGAGACCTACAAGAAAAAAATTAGTTTGAGTAGTATTATTATTTATTTCACAATTTAACTGCAACATCTCTTTTCTTCGTGCTTCAGCCTCAGCCCTTTTGCTCTCTTCTTTGATCCTCTGTTCTTCCATCTGACGAAGAAGCTCCTTCGTCTGTCTTTCAAGAATATCCAGAGTGGACAGCTCCTTCGGCTTCTCTTATTCAATCCTTTGCCATCCGTAGTATCGACTATATGTTTCCATTAATGCTCTATGGCTTTCCAACAAGGCTGCGCTTGAATCTCTCTCATATGAGTGCGGGTGATGACTGTCATAATAATCTGTGGAGTACCCCGATGAATAACGACAAAACTGAGTTGGATGGGGTTCTCGACAAATCTCGCACCACACAGTGAAACTTGGGCCGTTCTCCCGAATATGGTCTGCTACAGTCTTTCTTCCTGCCATCACTGCATACAGACACTAAAAAAAACGATCACGGGAACCAGATATATATAAAATAAATAAATAAATCACACAAAAGAAAAAGACACACAAACACACGAAAAATAAAAACAAGAACTGACTCAACACACAAGCACGCAAAAAGAAAATAAAAGCCTACGACTCTCTAGACACACAAAAAAAAAACAAAAAGACTCAAATAAGACCAATTAATCAGTGAAATCCTAATCAAAGCTAGTTTCGCAATCGCCAAGTGTCCCCGGCAACGGCGCCAAAAACTTGATGTGCTATGTATGGTCTAAAAATATAAACTAACCTAGACACCTAGTAATATAAAACAGACTTAACTAAACTAGACCACACGACAGGCAAGTGTACCTATCAATGCAATACAGACTAAGTAAGTCCGAGTATCGAACCCACAGGACACTACTAGAAAACAGAACTAGACTCGACTAAGACTTAAAATAAATGGTTTAAAAGTTGATTTTTGGTTTTTTAATAATTAAATAAAATAAATAAATAAATAAATAAATAAATAAATAAACAAGTTAAATAGACAGCAAGGATAATTGAGGAAAATATCAGGATAGGAAGGCAACTACCTAGGTCAAGAATCCTACATGCAAACTCACAACTCTCGGTAATGGAAAATTGAATGGATACCAGATTCAAATGATAACTTAAGAAACCTTAAGACGTGCTAGATCTCCTCCCGGTCTCACCAACACACCCCAAAGAATCCTAAAGAATAAAACACTGGCTATCTAGCTCGGATCACCTCCCGGTCTCACCTCACTAAGAATGTAAAGGTACTCTAATGACTCGATCACCTCCCGGTCTCTCTAATCACAATACACCCGAAGATGTAAAGGAGTAACTTAATTGGGCTAACTATGACTTGAAATTGCAAGAAGCTAAAGACAACTAGGATAGGATCACCTCCCGGTCTCACCCAAAACCTAACACCTAAAGCTCTAGACAACCCAACATTCCATCACCTCCCGGTCTCAAGAATGGAAGAATACAAAAATCCTCAAAATTCTCTAATCAAGTTCCTATGGCTTTGGATACCAAAACCATAAACTAAGCTACGAGCACAAAGCAAGCAACCCTAATAAACATCCAAACATGAAAGACATTCACTAAGACGTTTATGGAACTTTCAAAAATAATAAATTAGACTTAAGTACGCACACACATCATAATGAACACCAACCAAACCGTTACCAAAACATTAACCATTCAAAAATAAATCCAAAACCGAAAGTTATAAAATTAACATGCATTCATCATATAACCTAGGTAGTGGTTCAAGATTTAGCTACTCATAGTCATGGAAAGCGATAAAAACATAGGTTCAAAATAAAAATTAATCATGGTCTCAATATTCATGAACACAAAGTAAATAAATATGAAAACTAAAATTTATTATAGTCGAACCCGTAGCTCTAGTCTTGAACCCATGCCTCCCTGGCCTTCAATTAACCTCTATCCTCTTTCTCTAAAGCTGCTGTGCTACGGTTGACTTCTTCTTCTCAATTCTGCGGCTGACTTCATGTCCTCCTTCAACTTGCTTTTGCCGCTGTCTTGATATATCCTTCGTAAATAAAGTGCCACCCAAAAAAAAATAAATCCCTACAAGGCTTTTACCTTAGGGTCACGAGACCCAAGCTCATTTGTAGCACATTTTTTATTATTATTATTATTATTATTATTATTATTATTATTATTATTATTATTATTATTATTATTATTATTATTATTATTATTATTTCTGACTAGGGTGTTCTTGGCTCGACTAAAGTTACTCGTTTAGGCTCCAACGTCCATGACCACCTGCTCTTAAGTGTCCGTGTCTCGATTAAAATTCTTTCGTTTTGAGCTCATTTCACACAAACACCTAAAAAATAATTAAAATAATAAATACATAATAAAAACGACACAAAACGAATAAAAACTAGACCAAATAATATACAAAATACATAGGAAAAGAGATGTGTTTTGCAACACATCAAACATCCCCACACTTAAACCTTTTTCGTCCCCGAAAAAGACTGCAATGGAATCATAATCAGGAATCTTGGTTTCAAAAAATCTTAGGTACATTAATTAAGATTTAATCACGCATCAACCAAAACTGTCGGTATTGTTGTCCACCTAAACCCAACCACCAGCTAATCAGGCCCCGATCATGTAAACTATTAAGTTCATATTATTACAATCAATCTATGGGTCTCACACTCCCGGTCTCTCTAATCACAATACACCCGAAGATGTAAAGGAGTAACTTAATTGGGCTAACTATGACTTGAAATTGCAAGAAGCTAAAGACAACTAGGATAGGATCACCTCCCGGTCTCACCCAAAACCTAACACCTAAAGCTCTAGACAACCCAACATTCCATCACCTCCCGGTCTTAAGAATGGAAGAATACAAAAGTCCTCTAAATTCTCTAATCAAGTTCCTATGGCTTTGGATACCAAAACCATAAACTAAGCTACGAACACAAAGCAAGCAACCCTAATAAACATCCAAACATGAAAGACATTCACTAAGACGTTTATGGAACTTTCAAAAATAATAAATTAGACTTAAGTACGCACACACATCATAATGAACACCAACCAAACCGTTACCAAAACATTAACCATTCAAAAATAAATCCAATACCGAAAGTTATAAAATTAACATGCATTCATCATATAACCTAGGTAGTGGTTCAAGATTTAGCTACTCATAGTCATGGAAAGCGATAAAAACATAGGTTCAAAATAAAAAAAATTATGGTCTCAATATTCATGAACACAAAGTAAATAAATATGAAAACTAAAATTTATTATAGTCGAACCCGTAGCTCTAGTCTTGAACCCATGCCTCCCTGGCCTTCAATTAACCTCTACCCTCTTTCTCTAAAGCTGCTGTGCTACGGTTGACTTCTTCTTCTCAATTCTGCGGCTGACTTCATGTCCTCCTTCAACTTGCTTTTGCCGCTGTCTTGATATATCCTTCGAAAATAAAGTGCCACCCAAAAAAAATAAATCCCTACAAGGCTTTTACCTTAGGGTCACGAGACCCAAGCCCATTTGTAGCACATTTTTATTATTATTATTATTATTATTATTATTATTATTATTATTATTATTATTATTATTATTATTATTATTATTTCTGACTAGGGTGTTCTTGGCTCGACTAAAGTTACTCGTTTAGGCTCCAACGTCCATGACCACCTGCTCTTAAGTGTCCGTGTCTCGATTAAAATTCTTTCGTTTTGAGCTCATTTCACACAAACACCTAAAAAATAATTAAAATAATAAATACATAATAAAAACGACACAAAACGAATAAAAACTGGACCAAATAATATACAAAATACATAGGAAAAGAGATGTGTTTTGCAACACATCAATCTGCTTTCAGTACTTTTATTTTGAACATTTTGCTTTGTATTGTACTTTGAATTCTGTATTTAGATTTTTAATTTAGTTTGCTTATGTTTATGATGATGATGAGTGGGTTTGATGTGTATGTTGTGTCAAGAATGTTGACTTTGCAGGTAACTGGCGAGCACCGTTGTCGATGCTCTTGCCGTTCATTTACTCGACGGTTTCTTCGACACTAGGGGAGTATTATTCTCCTTTTTCCCACAAATAGTTAGCTATTTCATAAATGCTATCTATTTTTCACATTGGGGACAATGTGACGTTTAAGTGTGGGGAGGGATTATATCTTGTTCTTGTCCTCTCGTATGTATATATATATAAAAAAAACCTTTTATAAGTACATATATGTGTATATATTTCTTATAAACATCATGCCTAACTAAATTTTTGATAAAAATAACTTGAGGCACAACAAACAGACGAGATACGAGCGTGTTTAATTCGTACACTTGCACCCATTTCCTTCCGGTTACGTGAGCGTTTGAGCCTTAGAATAGATTACATTTCTTTGACATGTTTGCGAGTGAGTCGGATGTTTTTTGTGCAATTTAGAACTTGTCATTAGAATACTTGTTTAGATCAGATACGTGTGACACTGTACGAATATGATTGAGGCATTTAGGATACCCTTTTGATTTAGCCTTTCTTTTCATTTTATCTGTTTCCCGCACCCAAATGTTATCCACTAGTTAACCATGTTGAACCTAATCCTGTGTTTTTTCTTATTTACCACACCATTTCACCACTAAACCAAATAGCCTTTTTCTTTTAAACATTTTGTGTTAAAACTCGGTTTAGGTTATTGTTTAACTAGTATTTGTATTGTAAATAGTTCGTTTTCGGGTTTATATACTTAGAACCCGTATGTTGATTATATATCAGTCTTAGTTCAGTATATATATCATAGATATATATATATATATGTTAAAAAAAACCCAAAATATAGAACACCCTAAAATAGTGTTCAAGCAGTTTTTAGAGCTTTAAAGTTAGAAATTATAAGTGTAGCTCAATTTAAAATAAAAATCGCCTATATTCGCGTTTGTGTTGTAAATTTGTATTAGTTGATGTTAGTTAGACATAACCGCCGGGTTTTAGCCGATTTGTCACTGTAAATATCCATTCCATACCCTTGCCTTTGCCTAACATTACAACCCTTATAAGACCTCTTGATTTGTGCTTTTTCACACGTTAGTTGATGAAGACTAGATCTTTTGACAAGCTTATGATATTGTACGATTCGTTGTCTTGGCAATGGAGCGATTTACACATACACATTACACGTATGTATCATAAATAAAACCGAGTGTGTGTGAACATTGTGAGTCGTGTACAGGTTTGCGTACTTGTAGATCGGAAGTGAGTCGTTGCTTTTTTAGTTATCTTGTCGCCTGTTTTTATATATCTTCGTTGGCTTGACTATTATCGTCTGTACAGGTTATATTTTGTCTTTGTTGCCACTTGGCGAGTTTTTCGTTTATTTCTGTTTAGTTGTTTGCTTGAGGACAAGAAAAGTTCAAGTGTGGGGAGGTTTGATATACGTTAAAATATACATATATAAATCCCCAATTAAACTCCCAAATTACGCGTTATCGACCATAATTGCACGAATTCGGTACTTAACCGCTTCATATGTTTATTGCAGGTCTTAAACGACGTCCCACAGACAAAGTCAAAGAAACCGGGCGAAATCTGGACCAAACGGACAGTTGCTGCACAATCAGTCAAATCTGGAAGATGTGCACGGCCGTCCATGGATCGATATCTGGTATATTATAGTTTATATAGTTATATTTTCTATTTGGAGTCTTACTTGTGTTATTTATATGTTTTAGAATTAATTTAGTTATAAACAAACTTCAAACTATCTTTTCCTACTGGTAAATAGGGGACAGAGTTTTAGTACCATTGCTCCGCGTGCGTCCATGGATCGATATCTGGTTCTTATCTTTACATTACTACATATATGACAGGGTACACTTGCCCTATTGTGTGTGTTTTAATATTAAGGTCTAAACCATTTTTATAAATATTAAAGCAGAAACGTGTGTTATTTCATTGTAAAATTATGTGTATATCCGCACACGTCAAAATAACTTAAACTCATTTATTGTTCATGTAACTTTGAAAAATTAAAATATATTTTATGACAATAAAACTTCTTAAAAAATATAATTATTTATAAAACATTGGAAACTTAAATCTGGACTATCAAGTTCTTCGCAACTGTTAAGAACATCTTATAAAAATAGCTGTTAGTACAAACAGTGGTTTTTACAAACAGATGTTCTTTCAACAGTTTCAAACAAATAGATGTTGGATATAGAGAAGATAAACAGGCTTTACAAGAATCTGTTTACGAAACAGCAAATCAAAAAGTCAATTATCTTTGCAAAAATACTCAGTTTACTAATCCAACTAAACAGAGCAGTTGAGTAGATGAATTTCAAAATCTATTAAACAGAAGAAATATTGAAAACAAACAGATAATGATCACATAAAAAATTTTGCAAAAGGAATTTAAATTCACTATAGAACATAAAACAATAAAAATTACAAAATAAAAAAGAAATGACAAACTTAGATATTTAAAGGTTTTGAAGGACTTCTTTGTAAACTACATTAGTGGTAATTATAGAAACATTCTTTTCCCTATCACAAATTAAAATCTTCAAACCCTTTCTACTTTTGACCCTAAAAATGGAAACATAGAGCTGGCCATGACTGAAAACAGAACGTGCCAGATACAAACCAACACGTTCAAGTGATTGTCCTTGACTTTTATTTATTGTCATTGCAAAGCACAGACAAATTGGAAACTGCCTACGACAAATTTTGACAGGTATTCTCTTATCAGCAGGTATCATTTTCAATCTGGAAATCAAAGTAGTATAACCAATATTACTTCCTGTAATAATTTTTGCTTCAATAACAACTTTTCCGAGTTTCGTAATCTGTAAGCGTGTTCCATTACACAATCCATTCGCATGGTCAATATTTCTAAGTAATATCACTAGAGCTCTCACTTTCAATACTAATTTATGGTTGGGTAACCCAGATAAATGAAAACTGTTTAGCACATCATGAGAAAATAATGCTGCATTAAAATCTGATTATTGTTCACTTGATCATGAATTAATAAATCATCAGGTATATTAATATCTGTCTCACCGTCATTTTCATCACCAAGGAGACCATCCCCAAGCTTTAAAATCCACTCTGCAACGATTTGATTACCATCCACATCGCCTTAACTTCCAACCCACACCCCCACTCCCCTACAAAAATCCTATAAAATGAAGAATACTATAACACGTCTAGGGCACAAAAATTTTCTTTTTCCTAATTGTTTTCCCCAGCTGATTTGTCAATCCAAAAACGAAAAAGAAAAAAAATGTCAGAAAATAAAGAATTATCGATATGGTGGTGTGAGAAGAAGAAATTCATCCTAATGTTCACTAACAGTAGCAAACGTAGGATTTACCATTCCCCGGAAGGTATAATTGCTAATTGTAATAAACAAATTCTAAAAAAATGTTGAAAATTGGTACCCATTCGAGTTGGGAAAGAGGAAGCACGACAGCTAGAGAGAAAACTGAAGAAGATGTTCAGCAATTGTGAACTTCGTGATGTGATTTCTTGGGAGTTTCTGTCAGATGTGTTTAAACTGAAGATTACTTTTGATGATGGTCACACAGGGTACTTCAAACCTCAAAACATCTTCTTCTCAGATGATGTAGATTTTCTGAAAAAATTATCCGAGAAACCACTGTTGAACCCAACTGCAGCAGATTTTGGTGTCAACCTGGAGAAGATGGTGAAGGCTCAAATAGAACTGTGGGAAGGAAGGGACGCCCAAGAAAATGAAGATGAAGAAGCAGACTCATCTGAAGATGATGATGAGACGGAGGTTGCGGATATGACGGTTGAATCGGAAGATGAAATAGACTTTGGGGTTTGATATTTTTGGTAGGGCATTATAAGGGGATTGAAAGTTTAAGCTTTTATTGGTTTCTGTGTTTTTTTTTTTTAATCTTGACTTGAATTAACAATGGTTGTCATTTAATCTTCTATACTTTAATGTATTGATAGGTTTCCATTTTTTTTACAACTGCTAATAACTTCAACAGTCTGTATTTACAACAGACTGTTTTCAATATTGTCTGTTACTATAAACTCTGCTAAATCTATATTCTACAACATATGTTCCATAACAGATATTTCAACAGATGAAAATAAAACCATGTTTGTAGCAATATTAGTTATTATATAGCGTCTGTTTGAGGATTGTAATTATTATAACAGATGTTATAATATATATATATATATATATATATATATATATATATATATATATATATATATATATATAAAAGTCATTACAACAAACTCTTAAATTTTATAAATGTCTTACACTAAAGAATAATACACAAACCAAAAGATTTGACGAAAAAACAGCATTTCTTTGATACAAACTTGTATATTATGAACCTGGAAATAACTATAAACAAAACATTAGGATGGTACACAAAACATGAAAATTAATTAAACTAAATTAAAAAAAAAAGAATAATACACAAAACAAAATATTTTACCAAAAGATAAGAATTTATTGATAGAAAGTTGAATGATATCAATCTGAAAATAATGATAAACAAAACATTAGGGATCAAACATAGAACACTTATAAGTTTCTACCTTAAATAAATAATAATAAACAAACTAAGAGATTTGAAGAAAAACGCAACACTTTTTTGATAGAAACTTGGATTTATCTACATCTACATCTACATCTACATCTATATAATAAAAGAAAACACATGAGGGACACATGGCACTCCCTCATGAATTCTCTAATTTTATTATTTAATTTAATACAATAAATTCAAATTTAATTATAATAATTGATTTGCAAAAGCATATTATAAATTTATTAAAATGAATTTTATTAATTATATTAATAATCATAGTTGTAACCGAAATCTATATAATAAAAGAACACACATGAGGGACAAATGGCACTCTCTCATGAATTCTCTCATTTTATTATTTAATTTAATACAATAAATTCAAATTTTATTATAATAATTGATTTGCAAAAGCATATCATACATTTATTAAAATGAATTTTATTAATTATATTAATAATCATAGTTGAAACCGAAATCATTAATAAAAGAAAACACATGATTCTTTTTACAATATTTGATCTTATATATCTACATCTACACTTCTACACTATATAATAAAAGAAAACGAGTAAAGTGCACGGATGGTCCCTGTGGTTTGCCCAAATTTAAACTCTGCTCCTCAACCTTTGGAAATTACACGTATGGTATCTGTGGTTTGTATTTTGTTTCATCGATGGTCCCTAACTTGGATGGAGGTTAAGTTTTTCAGTTAAGTCAATGTGAAATTACTAAATTACCCCTCTTTAAAAAAATAAAAAAAACCCACCACCACCACCCCTAATAAAGAAGGAGTATAAAAGCCCTCCTTCTTCTCCCTTTATCTGCATAAACAACCACCCAACACACACTTGTGTGTGTGTCGACATGAGTACTGACCGGAGGTCACCTTCTCCGGTGACCGGTACTGACCAGAGGTCACCTTCGCCGGTGACCGGTACCAGCAACCCCTTCATCTTCAGCTCCACCTTCTTCTCCGGTAGGTATCATAACCCTCCTTCTCTGATAACCCGATAACATAACTAGTAACCATCTCCTCTGTTTCTAGTATGAAACCCGATAACCTTCACCAATCCTCCTGTCTGCCTTTATCTTCACCAATCGGACAGTCACCAAGCTATGGTGACTGACATCATGCTCCTATAACCTACCAATCGAACCTGTTCTTCCTCTGTATCGACAATCGGACAGTGACTGTCATTGGGCTCTTATAACCTACCAATCGAACAGATGTATGATCAGATAAGAAAAACGGTGGGATCTTGTGTTTTCAACAGAGAGAAGGGATGGGGTGGTTTGGGGTTATGGTTGTGGTTCGGTCTGATTATGGTTCGGGTCTTGCTTTGGGTCAGATCTGGTTGGGTTAGTGGTGGTGGTGGTTGGAGGAGGAGGGGGTGATGTTGGTTGTTTGAGGAGGAGGAGGTGGTGGTGCTGGTCGTATACACAAAAGATTAAACTGCTCGGATGGTCCCTATGGGTATTTTGGTCATTTTTACATGACTTAATAGATAAAATTTAACGACGTTAGCTGGTAGGGACCAAAATGTTATAAAATATCAACGTTAGGGACCATTGAAAATATATGGGGGCATACATGAAATTTAGGCAAACCACAGGGACCATCCGTGCACTTTACTCAAAAGAAAACACATGAGGGACACATGGCACTCCCTCATGAATTCTCTCATTTTATTATTTAATTTATTACAATAAATTCAAATTTAATTATAATAATTGATTTGCAAAAGCGTAATATAAATTTATTAAAATGAATTTTATTAATTATATTAATAATCATAGTTGTAACTGAAATTGTTAATAAAATAAAACACATGATTCTTTTTACAATATCTACATCTACATCTACACTATCTACACTTCTACACTATATAATAAAATAAAACACATGAGGGACACATGGCACTCCCTCATGAATTCTCTCATTTTATTATTTAATTAATTACCATAAATTCAAATTTAATTATAATAATTGATTTGCAAAAGCATATTATAAATTTATTAAAATGAATTTTATTAATTATATTAATAATCATAGTTGTAACTACACTATATAATAAAATAAAACACATGAGGGACACATGGCACTCCCTCATGAATTCTCTCATTTTATTATTTAATTAATTACCATAAATTCAAATTTAATTATAATAATTGATTTGCAAAAACATATTATAAATTTATTAAAATGAATTTTATTAATTATATTAATAATCATAGTAGTAACTGAAATTGTTAATAAAATAAAACACATGATTCTTTTTACAATATTTGATCTTATATATCTACACTACACTATATAATAAAAGAAAACACATGAGGGACACATCACACTCCCTCATGAATACTCTCATTTTATTATTTAATTTAATAAAATAAATTCAAATTTACTTATAATAATTGATTTGGAAAAGCATGTTATAAATTTATTATAATGAATTTTATTAATTATATTAATAATCATAGTTGTAACTAAAATCATTAATAAAAGAAAACACATGATTCTTTTTACGATATTTGATATTATTTATATTTATATTTATATTTTTTATTAATAAAAGAAAACACATGAGGGACACATGGCACTCCCTCATGAATTCTCTCATTTTATTATTTAATACAATAAATTCAAATTTAAATATAATAATTGATTTGCAAAAGCATGTTATAAATTTATTAAATTGAATTTTATTAATTATATTAATAATCATAGTTGTAACTGGAATCATTAATAAAAGAAAACATATGATTCTTTTTACAATATTTGATCTGTTATTCTAAGTTTAAAATTAAGTTTGTTGCAATATTTTACAAATGATTATTAAGTTTTTTTTTTTGTCATTGTTTTAGATGTTAAACTATGCTCGACAAATACATATTAATTTTAATACTTAAAATTCAAAAGTCAAATAAACAAATTAAGAATAACACAATGCAATTAGTCAAACTTTTTTGTGAGACTTTCATGTTGTTAAAAACAAATAAATAAAATAAATCAATCAACATTAATCGATTTCTATCTATGGTAATAAAAGACAGCACATGGAGTACATAAAACTCCATCACAAAGCCTCCCATTTTATTATTTTAAACAATACATTTATTTTAAAAGTTTTATGTGAATAAAAATGTTTTTTACAATAAATCATTTAGGGGCTGATGAATATTTAATATTTTTCGGTTGTAAAGGCAACTTTTTTATTTTAAATAAAATATGTAATCTAATTTTTCTTAATTATATTTTAAATTTATATATAATATATATAATTTATATTGTTCAACCCGTGTATCACACGGGTACATAACCTAGTGAGTTAATAAACAAAACATTAGAATGATACACAGAAAATAAAAGTATAATTAAGAAAAGTTAGATTACATATTATACTTAAAATAAACTTGTAAGTATAATTAAGAAAAGTTAGATTACATATTATACTGAAAATAAAAAAAATGTATTTACGATCGAAAACATAAAAAATATTCATCAACCTCTAAATAATTTATTGTAAAAAAAACATTCATACTCACATAAAACTATTTTCAAACTTTCGAAAATATATCTTCCATACCGTGGTTGTTAACTTGTAGACTGCAGGACCAAGAAAAAACAAAAATATCAAAAGTAATAAGAAAAAATTTATTTAGGCTAAGATATAAAAAAAATGAAATTAATTTGAAAGTAACTCCTCATACGTTTAAAATATTGTATTTCAAACAACGATTTTCATTTATAAAATGTATTTATTATATTTTAATTGTTTAAAATATTGTACGAAATATAGTTTTAAACATAGAGTGAAAGACCAAATATTAAAAAATAGGTTAATTTAAGGTACACGATTTATATTTAAATTTAATAACATATGACTATGCTATCTTAAAAGACGAATTCTGTAATTTTTCCAAAAAAATATTACCTTGAGTAAGATGGAAATTGTCTTAAAAAAACTAAGTAGAATATTATATAACCATTTGGGAATAGCCCAGTGGCCAAGGGATTTGTAGTAAGGCTTAGAAATTAAGAATTAAAAGGGTTGGGGTTCGAGTCCATTGTAAGAAGTTTACATTTCAAAAAAAAAAAAAAAAAAAAGGTAGAATATTATATCAGAAAGTTCCAAACTTAGTGGTGTCTAGTGTTTTTTTATTTATATTAAATAATAATAATTGCCATTAAATATTGTTTAACGAAAGCCGTTTACCATGACCATAGTTTGTATCCATTACTGTTTTGTGACCAACTTTATGTATATCTAAATGCATGGAGATATATGTTAAACGAGGTAATTAAGAGGTGTTTGGCATTAAGTTGAAAAACAATTTCAAAAAGCCAATAAGTTAATAACTTGTTTGTCTTTGATAGAAGTTCTTTACGTTTTAGCTTTTTAATATGGGTCAAAAGAGTTGTTTTGAAGAAGTCAAAAATATCCGGACTTTTTGTTTTAGCTTTTAGAATACAAATTAGATATGTACCCACACGCCCTTTGCATTCGTTACATTCTATTTGCATTTTTTGGTCATTTTACATAAATAAGATAAGTTAAATACTTTTTAAAAAATAATTTATTTGTTATAAAATCATATATACATTCTTCTCCCATAACTATCCATAAATTCATACATTATTCTCCCATAAATGTCCATAACTTCTCTTTAACAGTTACTTATGTATATGTATAAATACACTTGTATAGTACTTTGAGAATTATCAATCTAAATTTGATATTCAGTTTCTAACACGTTATCAGCACGATTTGCTCTCCAATCGTGATTTGCTCTTCAATCGCAACGAGATCAAACTTTGTTTTGCTTTTCAGAAATAGGGATGTACAAAAAGCTCGCGATTCGAGGCTCGCTCGAAACTCGCTCGAAAAAATCTCGGCTTAAAGAGGCTCGTTTTGTTTTCGAGCCGAGCCGGCTCGTTTTGTAATCGAGCCGAGCTCGAGCCAGGGGTGTTCAGCTCGTGGCTCGGCTCGATGACTCGACTCGTGGCTCGGCTCGATGGCTCGACATGTGTAATTTAGAAAAATATAAAAAATATACATGTTTATGTGTAATTTTATTTAATTTTATTGTTTTTTATTTAATAAATATTTGTAAAAAAATTAAAAAAAATATATCGAGCTGGCTCAAGCCAGCTCGAGCTCGGCTCGAACATTTACGAGCCGAGCTCGAGCTCGACTTTTCAGCTCGATCAGAAAAACGAGCCGAGCCGAGCTGGCTCGGTTTAGGTTCGAGCTCGAGCTAGGCCTGGCTCGGCTCGACTCGGCTCGTGTACAGCCCTATTCAGAAAGTCTTCCTGGTGTTATTGATTCTCCACGGAAACTTACCCTGTTCATCACAATCCGGTACACATTATCAAAATCTCCACACTTCATATTGTGTTGAATATGGTCCATATTATAAGTATATCCAAAGGATGGATCACAAATTTCAATTTTCAAAAGTGGTAACCAGAAACTAATTTTGAAATCTTTTGGAATAAAAGTAATATGAAATTTTAAATCTTACGGTGACATTTTTTTTTATTAAGAAAGGATACACATTTTTTGTAAATGATTTTCAAATTGGATTGAAGATCTATTCCTTTGGAATAAAAAGATATTTCCCTTTTGGATTTTCAATATGGATAGTACAAAACTCAGATTGTACTATGATTATTTTCCTTCATTTTAGTTCATAAATAGGGTTTTTAGATCATATGGTATATCTATAAAATTGTTGTTTCATTCTACAAATGGCGATCACAACCGCATTAAACAACCGAAAAAAAAAATTGACCCAAATACTTACTCCGGCGACTGTACCCGTCAGTGGGTATGACGGCGAACTTCACACGAGGGTGAGGGTGACGGTGAACGCAGTTATTGTGTGTAAACACGAAAGTATTTTGGTTTTGGTGCCATCAATTCAAGATGAAAGTTGCCGTTTCTTTTCTGATGAACAAGGCGGCTACATATTCTAAACCTAACTCTTTGTCTTTCCCTTCTAATAAACCATCTTTCTTATAATATTAGTGGTCTGGATCCCATATTCACTAGTTTGGCCCAGTAAACAATAGAACCCACTTCTTATTATTTTATTGTTTTGACCCAATACATGATATCTGTCAAATTCATATACATATATTTGTATTGTATTTTATTGGGCAAAACAAGTTTAAAAAAAAAAATGTCCAAGTTCTACTTTCGAATTATTAGTATGTAAAATTCCTAAACAATTTTTTTTTCTTTGCGATTCTAATTAAAAAGAACCTTAAGTTTTTATAATACACTTATCTATGAATCATGCCATCACAGGGCACATTAATTATATACATATATGTACCGAAATAATATATATATATATATATATATATATATATATATATAATAGCATTATTACGATAGAACCTGCAGTTCTAACCAAAGAGGACCTGAAGTTCTCATACAATATATATTATATATACATGCTCGTTTCTAAGTAAACGATTCTTTCCTTTGTAGATAAAATGTCAAATCTATCAAAACTTGAATTCACTGCTCTTGATATATCGGGCAACAACTACCTCCCATGGACACTTGATGCTAAAATTCACTTGACAGCAAATAATTTGGGGGAGACAATTGTTGATGGTAATCAAACTTCACCTCAAAACAAAGCAAAAGCTATGATATTTCTTCGTCACCATCTTCACGAAGATCTAAAAAGGGAATATTTAACTGTTGAGGACCCCCTTGAATTATGGATAAGCATTCAAAAACGCTTTGACCACCAGAAGTTGGTCTTACTCTCAAAAGCCCGTTACGAATGGCTTCATCTAAGACTACAAGATTTTGAAACTGTCAGTGAATATAACTCTGCCTTGTTCCGCATTACTTCTGAACTTAAATTATCCGGTGAAAATATAACTGATGAAGACATGATCGAAAAGACTTTCTCAACGTTCCATGTCTCAAACATGCTCCTGTCGCAGCAATATAGGGAACGTAAGTTTACAAAATATTCTGAACTAATGTCATGTCTTTTGGTCGCGGAGCAAAACAACAAGCTCTTACTACAAAACCATCAATAGCGACGCACAGGTACATGCTCATTCCCTGAAGCGAATGTGGCAAGTTATCATGGCAGGCATAGGAGGCAGAAAATGAAGGCGAATCAAAATTAGTATGTGTAAACATTATGTTATGTATCTTTTATGGTCTTTAATTTCAAACTATGTCTTTTTACTTGTTTTAGTATGAACTCTTATAATGGTTTATTTAAATTCATGAAAATGGTTTACATTCCTAATTTGTATTAATTTTTATTACTTTTATTTCCTGAAGAAATATGTATGCTAGCTCCAGCAGAGCTATTATTGGTGATGAATGTCTGGCAGATAGTGGTAGTACTAACACTATTCTCAAGCATAAGAAATTTTTCTCTGAGTTGTCTCCAGCAGAGACACCTATTGGTATCATCTCTGGTGTTTGTAACCTTATTGAAGGCTCTGGCAGAGCACACATAATACTACCTTCGGGTACCCAACTAACTATTGAAAATGCATTATATTCTAGTAAATCCAGAAGAAATTTACTAAGTTTTAAAGATATTCGGAAAAATGGTTACCATTTGAAAACCAAAGATGAAAATAATATTGAATATCTTCAAATCATTTTCAACAAAAATGGACAAGAAACCATTGTTGAAGAACTACAAGGTTTATCCTCTGGATTATATTGTACTAATATCAATCCTATCGAATCATATATGGTGACTAACCAGAAATTATTAGATAAAGATAAATTCAATATATGGCATGACCGTTTAGGTCACCCTGGTAGCATAATGATGAGAAGAATAATCAAAAGTGCAACTGGACACCCTCTAAAAACGTTAAAAGTTTTGCTACCAGAAGATTTATCATGTGCAGCATGCTCTTTGGGCAAACTTATTACTCGACCCTCACAAAATAAATTGATACATGAAAACCCCTCATTTTTAGAACGAATCCAAGGGGATATTTGTGGGCCTATACACCCTCCATGTGGACCATTTCGCTATTTCATGGTCTTAATTGACGCATCCTCAAGATGGTCACATGTGAGTCTTCTAGCTACTCGAAATGTAGCATTTGCCCGGCTTTTAGCCTAAATAATACAATTAAGAGCTAATTTCCCGGATAATCAAATTAAAAACATCCGGATGGATAATGCAGGAGAATTTACATCCCAAGCTTTTAATGACTATTGTATGTCGATTGGGATAAATATTGAACATCCAGTGCCTCATGTTCACACACAAAACGGTTTAGCTGAATCATTAATTAAACGATTACAAATAATCGCTAGACCGCTCCTCATGAGATGTAAACTATCATCTTCTGCATGGGGCCATGCTATTTTGCATGCCGCTGCACTGATCAGATTAAGACCAACTGCTAATCACGAATACTCCCCACTACAACTGGTCTCCGGAAGAGAACCAAGTTTGTCCCACCTTAGAATTTTTGGTTGTGCGGTATACGTACCAATATCACCACCACAACGTACCACAATGGGACCCAAAGAAGACTGGGCATTTACATTGGTTTTAACTCCCCGTCTATTATCAAATACTTAGAACCATTGACGGGAGACATGTTTACAGCACGGTATGCTGATTGTCATTTTAATGAAACAATGTTTCCAGTCTTAGGGGGAGATAAGAATAAAGAAAGACTGGTAACACAAGAAATAACATGGAATGCATCATCACTATCAAATCTCGACCCCGAAGTGGTCAATGTGAATATGAAGTCCAAAAGATTATACATTTGGAAAGAATAGCAAATGAATTACCAGATGCATTCACAGACACAAATCGAGTGACAAAGTCACATATACCAGCATCAAATACACCTGCTCGAATAAAGGTAATCCTTGAAGAGATTACAATACAAAGAAAACGTGGAAGACCAATCGGTTCCAAAGACAAAAATCCACGAAAACGAAAAGAGCAAAATAGCGCAGTTGGTGAAAACGCACAAAATATTATAAATGAAACCCCAGTAGAGGTAAATGTCCCGGAAGAGACAAATATGATTCCAGAGGAAAATGAAATTGTTGAAGAAACAACGGTACCGAATGAAAATGAGATCTCTATCAATTATGTACAAAATAGTACAATGTGGAACCGAAATAAAACACGTGTTGACGATATATTCGCATATGCTATCGCAACGGATGTAATAAATGAAAATGATTACATACCTAAAACTCTAGAAGAGTGCATGTACAGAAATGATTGGCCAAGATGGCAAGAAGTCATAAATGCCGAATTAAATTCGCTCGAAAAGCGACACGTTTTCGGACCTGTAGTCCGAACACCCATAGACGTCAAACCAGTAGGTTATAGATGGGTGTTTGCAATAAAGAGAAATGAAAAGAATGAGATTGTACGATATAAAGCACGGCTTGTAGCACAAGGGTTTTCCCAAATCCCAGGAGTTGATTATGAGGAAACGTATTCCCCCGTAGTGGATGCGATAACCCTTAGGTTTCTAGTCGGTCTTACAATCTCTGAAGGACTTCATATGAAACTTATGGATGTCGTCACCGCATACCTATACGGGACACTTGAAAATGACATCTACATGAAAATCCCTAAAGGATTAAAATTGCCTGAAGTATTAAAATCAACACCTCGAGATATGTGTGCTATAAAACTCCAGAGATCTTTATATGGTCTCAAACAATCTGGTCGAATGTGGTACAATCGACTAAGTAAATATCTCGAAAAGGAAGGATACAAGTCTGATGTAATCAGCCCACGTGTCTTTATAAAAAGATCAAACTTAAAGTTTGCAATTATAGCAGTTTATGTTGATGATATCAACATCATCGGGTCTCTTGAAGAGATAGAGAAAGCTGCTCAATTATTAAAGAACGAATTTGAAATGAAAGACCTTGGAATAACAAAACTATGTCTCGGCTTACAATTCGAGCATTTATGCAATGGCACATTTATCCATCAGTCAAACTACATCCAGAAGATGTTAATACGTTTTAATATGGATAAAGCTCATCCGTTCAACGTACCTATGGTTATCCGACCGCTAGATCCACATAAGGATCCTTATCGACCTCAAGAAGAAGGCGAGGAAGTACTCGGTCCAGAAGTACCGTACTTAAGCGCGATCGGTGCTCTTATGTATCTCGCAAATAACACTAGACCTGATATTGCATTCGCAGTACATGTACTAGCGAGATATAGCTCAAATCCAACACGTAGACATTGGAACGGAATAAAACACATATTTAGGTATCTTTGCGGGACAAAAGACTTGGGTCTTTTCTATCAAAAAGATAACAAGTCCCCGCTTGTTGGGTATGCTGACGCCGGATATCTATTAGATCCTCATAAAGCAAAATCTCAGACAGGTTACGTATTCACATACAGTGGCACAGCTATTTCTTGGAAGTCAACTAAGCAAACACTTACAGCAACATCATCAAATCATGCCGAATTAATAGCATTATATGATGCTGGTAGAGAATGCGTGTGGTTGAGATCAATGATCAATCATATACAAGAAGCATGTGGATTAGAACAAATCAAGAAGGACCCAACGATTATTTATGAAGACAATGTTGCTTGCATATAACAAATCAAGGAAGGCTACATCAAAGGTGACAGAACAAAGCATATTTCACCAAAGTTCTTCTCGACATATGACCTGCAAAAGGAGGGAGAAATTGATGTTCGTCAAATTAAGTCAAGTGAAAATCTAGCTGACCTGTTCACAAAATCTTTACCTAGAAGCAGTTTTGAGCAACTGTCACAGAGGATCGGGCTCCGAAGATTGAAAGACATTAGTTAAAGTGAGAGGGAGCATTATACATGTTGTACTCTTTTCCTTGACTAAGTTTTGTCCCACTGGGTTTTCTTAGTAAGGTTTTTAACGAGGCAGTATAACTGGTCCAGTAGTATCGGTTTGTCTTATAGGTCCCGAAGTGCCGATTTAACATCATCCTGAAGCATGTTGTTAATAGTGTATAATGAACAATAATGTATATATGAGGGGGAGTGTTATAAAATCATATATACATTCTTCTCCCATAACTATCCATAACTATTCATAAATTCATATATTATTCTCCCATAAATGTCCATAACTTCTCTTTAACAGTTACTTATGTATATGTATAAATACACTTGTATAGTACTTTGAGAATTATCAATCTAAATTTGATATTCATTTTCTAACATTATTGACTTATTTGTTTTTTCTCACCAAAAAACTAATCGAAACACTTTTTTTAAAACTCTTTTAGAATAAGCTACAAGGCAATAAGTACACTTTTTACCAACAAAACACATTTTTAGAGTTAAATAAGCAATCCCTAACATAGAACAAGTATTTAAAACTCAAATACAAATCCATACCAGGTTTAAAACTAGGGCTGTAAACAAACCAAACGTTCGGCGAACAATTTGTGAACTGTTCGGCGGGAAGTTCGTTTGTGTTCGTTCGTTTAATAAATGAACGAACACAAACAAAAAATTCCATTCGTTTAGCTAAACAAACGAACATGAACAGAGGCCGCGTTCGTTCGTTTATGTTCGTGAATGTTCGGTAACGTGTTTGTGTATGTTTGTTTTTGTTTGATAGTTCATTAGGGTTTTTAATTTTTTATATTTAATTTAAGTATTTCAAATTTCCCAGTAGTAGATTATTTAACAAATATTAGTGCATCACATGTTAATATTACTTTAACTATTTTGATTAACTGTTATTTTTGGTGGATTAAACGAGGATTTCAAGTTTAATATGATATCTCTGTCTTTTTATAAGACATTATGTGATCAAGATTATGTCACGTATATTTGAGTAGGGGTGTACAAAAAGCTCGCGACTCGAGGCTCGCTCGAAACTCGCTCGAAAAAAGCTCGAAAAAAGCTCGGCTCAAAGAGGCTCGTTTTGTTTTCGAGCCGAGCCGAGCTGGCTCGTTTTGTAATCGAGCCGAGCTCGAGCCAGGGGTGTTCAGCTCGTGGCTCGGCTCAATGGCTCGACTCGTGGCTCGGCTCGATGGCTCGACATATGGCTCGACTTAGGCTTGTGTAATTTAGAAAAATAAAAAAAATATACATGATTATGTGTAATTTTATTTAATTTTATTGTTTTTAATTTAATAAATATTTGTAAAAAAATATATCAAGCTGGCTCGAGCCAGCTCGAGCTCGGCTCGAACATTTACGAGCCGAGCTCGAGCTCGACTTTTCAGCTCGATCAGAAAAACGAGCCGAGCCGAGCTGGCTCGGTTTAGGTTCGAGCTCGAGCTCGAGCTGGGCCTGGCTCGGCTCGACTCGGCTCGTGTACAACCCTATATTTGAGTAATTGGATTAGTATATTCTAGGCGGACAATGTTAGCGATGAAAAATGCGAATTTTCAGAATTTAATGTGTTAGTTTGTGCTTGATTTTTTTTCAGGAATGCCTATTTGTGTTCGTTTACATTCATTTGTGTTCGTTTTTGTCTGACAACTAAATTTAGCAAATAAATACAAGCGAACACAAACAAAAATCTCGTTCGGTAAGTGTTCATGAATAGTTCGTGAACATGTGATTTTCTTAACAAACGAACACGAACAAAAAATCTCGTTCGGTAAGTGTTCGTGAACAGTTTGCGAACATGTTAATTCCTTAACAAACAAACACGAACAAGGCCTTGTTCGTGTTCGTTTGATTCGTTTACAACCCTATTTAAAACCCTCCACTTATTCGGAAATTGTTTAAGGAATTAGTATATCAAAGACTATACGTGTACGACAAGATTCATTGAATTTTTGGTAGTGCATATCCAAGACTATACGTCCGTGCATATGATAGCACGCAGGGACGAAGGATAAGAAGGGCCAGGGGTGGCCCTGGCCCTCCTGTTTTCTGGCGTAGTAGTATAAATTTGCGATTTTCATAGGTAAATTGAGTCCGGGTTGAGTTTGACCCCCACCGATTTGTCACTACCGATCGAAAGAAATTGAGTCCGGCCCCACCAATTCCGAAACCAAGCTTCGCCATTGACAGCACATCGTGAATGGTTGTGCTTCCTCACGCACGGCCATGCTCGGCCAGATCTTTGTACTATAAATAGAGGAACCCTCTCCACCATTTGAGCTTCCACCCCCATAATACCACAAAGCTTCAACAACATTCTAGGGAGAAATTCGAGCGGTTATAGTCCCTCTTCTAGTCCATTCAACCACGTTAACAAGCTCTTAGCTCAAGGAGCACTTTGGTAACGCCATACTTTGGTTTTAACGCCATACTAGTGAATAGTGATCACACCATGGTCAATGTATCAAGTGTTGTTTATTGTATTATGGCTACTTGTTTTCTTGTATAACTTTGGTGTAGATTGACATTTATGTTAGTTTATAATATTTGAAGTTATGTTTTTATGGTGTGTCTATTCATTTGATTTTTTTTAAATGATTATTTATCCTTTATTGAATATGAGTAATACTTGGATTTTGAACTTGTGTGTCTATATGTGATAGGTTTTACAAAGAAAAACCTACAAAACTTCTAAGAACTAGATAAGAAAGAGAGATCAAGCACAAAGCTTTGCAAATATTTTTCTTCTCTATTCCTTTACTATGCAAAACACTTACAATATATAACAAAAAAAAATGCTAAACATGGGTCCTAAATTTAAGTAGAAGAAGTAAATGTGCAAGTGGGTTAAGCCCACTTTCCTAATGCATGCAACATGGGAAAGATAATATATAAAGTAAATGAATGCAAACATATAAAACAATTAAACTTTTGACTATTTCTTTCATCTCATCGGCTAAGCCATTAACGAGACTCAAGCCACGTCATTTGCGGTTGGGTCATATCAATACGTTTGTCTGATGTGATCTTTGCACAGATTTTGGGTTTGTATACAAACGCGGTTATCCCACTAGAGATGTTGGATAAAGTTTCATTTCTCAATTATTTCAAAATCAGGGAGGTCATAGATATTGTGGAATTTTTCTTTGTGTCGTTGGCTGTAACTTAATTCTTGAATGGTTGTATTACTGAGCTTCTAGTTCTCATTATAAGTCCCCGTGTGTTCCAAATCGAACAATGGGGATACCACATTTAAAGTATAATCATGGTTAAAATGTATTTAACTTCGGCTTATGCAAGGGGCGTGCATTCTAGTCTTGCAAGTAAGTATATAGGAAATGTGTGTTTGATGTGCAAAAAGTAGTTTAATAAAAACACTCAAATTAAACCTAAACTAGACACCTAGTAATACTCTAAACTCTTTAAAACTAAATTGTTGACAAAAAAGTGAACCTATCGACTCTAGTACAGCTAAAGTAAGTCCGGATATCGAACCCACGAGACTCAAATAGAAAACGTAATTTGACTCGAAAACTTATCTAAAAGACTAAAATATTGACTAAATTTATTAACTATTATAAGGGGGTTTTGCTATTAAAACTAAATGCAAGAAAAATACAGATTAACTAAAATAAAATGGGCTAAAATAAGGACACGAACTGAGCTGAACTGAATTCAAATGATGGGAAAGCACTACCTAGGCTAGACTTTTATTGATGACTAATAAGCTTTTATGCTTCTGGAACTGATTTGAAACCGGGATCTTAAAATACTAAACTCAAGAGATTAACTAGAGGCCCTCGACCTTTCTCAATGAGAAACCCTAAGAATATCTAAGAGCTATTAAACTACCGGTTGGGGTACAAACCCTCACAGGTTATCTAACACTTATGATAAAGTACTCGCTAGACAATCTACCTCACAGCGCGAGAGTCTCAATACACTAAGGTGCAACGGGTAAGTATTGAAAACTAGATCTAACTCGATATGCAAAAATTGAAAGATAAACTAGGTAGATCTTCTCACCAAGCCTCTACTCTACGTATAGCAATTTGACAACCTAGATACACCGACAATCTCTCACATCATAGCCTTTGAGAATTGGTAGAACACCTAGAATTTCCTAATCACCAAATACCACTCCTATGGTAAACTCACAACAATTGACCATAAACTAGTTGCTACACAAAGTCTGCAACATAACAAGTACTCATACATGAAAGACATTCATTCACAAGAATGCATGTGGAGTAAATAAATGACAATTAAATAAAACTAGATATGCATATACACCAAATCTGAAATAATCAAAATCTTTACAATATCATAAAACCAAAATTCAAGTTACATAAACCATTAGAAAATCAAATCAAGCTATAAATATTCGTCTTAGCCTAGGTAGATCTAGAGATCTAGCCAACAATCATAATGAAAACAGCAAACAAAATAATAAACAGTTCAACAATTATGGGTTTGAAATAAGAAAACAAAGAAACGACTAAACTGAATGATGAATGCCCAGGAAGTCGATCCCAAAGCTTGAAATCCTGATCCTTACCATTTCCTTTTCCTTGCCTTGAAATCACCTCTAGCAACTTTGTGTTCGTCCAAAATTGCATAATCCATACAATATTTTCGAACTAGGGTTTTATCATTGACTTGGGCTTGCAAAACACAAAATTCTAGTGAAAATAGGTCCGTCGCGCTACGCAGAGCAATCATAGGGTTCCATCACATGGCGCAACCAAGGATTAATGACGCGGGAGCATTTTTAGTTATAAAACTACAACTCTATGGGCAGTTTAGTCTTTTACGGGACGTGGCAACCCCTTGCGTGGCACGACGGGGACATTTGCTCAGCAGTTTATTTTCTTTTTCTTCCTATTTTCAGTTGTGACTCATCTGGACTGTTCTAAATCACTGTTTATGCACAAATTAGCTTCCTTTTCCGTCTGGACTCCTGTAAAACACAAAATGTAAAATAGAAAATAAAAAAATAAATAAACAACGTAAACAAACTCGATAATTATATAGAAAATGCACCAATAATATATGTATTTTGCAATACATCACATGGTATTTATTTAAACCGCTTTAACTATTATATTTTGTATCAAGTGGATTACAAGCTAATATGATATTTATCTTTGGTTGATTGGCTTCACTCTTTATTTTTTATTTTTTTTCTTAGTTAGCTTATGTTCATTTACTTTAACTTGCACAAAACCCTTTACCTTATGATCTACTAAAGAACAAAGAGGATTGAGTAATGGGAGCCACTGAAACCTTTGTCAATACCTTGTTTTAACCACGCTAATACACCATAGTAGGTGCACTTTTGATTAAAAATTGGGGATGAGTAAATGATACCAATACGGTACCGGAGCCCTTACCAAATCATTTTCGCTACCAAATCGGTATCGAATTTCTGCCGTTTTCAATACAGGTAATGGTTCGGTACGGTACCAAAATTTTACGAACTTTACATTCAATTACCGATGTTGTACCAGTACCGTACCAAGCATTTTTGGTACCGGTACCCAATTTCAGTGATTTTCAGTACCGGTACCAAGCTCATCCGTACTAAAAACCTATAAACATCACGTCAAGTTTTTTGTGCTATTGCCTTGGAACACATTAGTGATTCCAAGCATGAGACCCAAAAAAAATTTCAAATCGGTGGGGGTTGGATTAAAAAACTACAAATTTTTTGATAAAACCGAGAAAATTTACACTATTAAGCCAAAAATCGGTGAGGCTGAGGAACCCCTGGCACTCAATAAGCTTCGCCCATGATGTTACCGTACCATCTAGTTCAATTTTCTTTCTTACTAACTTATTACTAACACGTTTGCCTATATGGCTAATCATACAATTTATGTTGCCATCGACTTTGAAGACTCAAATGGCATTCTTGCTACAAATGATTATGGATGGTATCATATCCCCGCTAATTGCAGAAGAGCTAGGAAGTGTGGAAGACTCCGTGCACCCGAGAGGGAAGAACTCTTCAAGCCGACCATGGAATGGACATGGAAGGTTTCGGGCGATTTTATAAGCAAGACCCTTGACAAAGTTGACGACCTTTAAGAAAAGACTAATGATATATATAGGTTGTCAATTGTTGGGAGGAGTGTGGGCCCTAAAAGACATGGCCTACAATACTCACTATGGAAACGAATAAACCCAAGAGACCAAGTGGCGAAGCTTGAGAATTCCATAGACGTGGTGCTTTTGGGAAGCATCCTGTTCAGGATGACGGATTTACTCTTTTACTATACGCTATAATATGTTTTGATGTATTTTTTTTTCTAGCTTGTGTGATGTAACAACTTGGAAAATGGTCTTTTACAGGTGAAAAATCCGAAATTTTTCACTATGTTATCTATTGAGTAAGCACAGCTGTGTGTATACGTCCACGCCCGTGTTGATCTTTTCACGGCCGCACGGGTGTGAGCAACCAACACGGTCGTGCAGTGACACCGTCCTTAGCAATTTTTCTGAGAACTATGTTTACATCCAATCTAACCCATCTTTTTTATGTTTTCAAGTTAGCACTTTTGTATTCTGGCAAATTTTAACTCATTGTCTATAGCAGCAATGTACTATCAATGTTTTCCGTATGGCAAATGCATGTTATCTCTAACATCTTTGTGTTTATCTTTAGCCATTAAATAACAATAATGGATTTCCTTTTACTTGGGTTTTCTTTTTTAACCAACAGAGTTTTAAGCGGCTGTAAGAATCGACTACACACGACACGATGGATGAAACCTTTCTCATAGAGTTCTAGTTTCTTTCCCTTCACACCCGACTTACACATTTTTGCCTTATTTGCATAAGACATTGATATGTATTGATCAATTCAAGTTTGGGGAAGGGGTTTAATTTAATTATCCATCATACATCTTGTGACAAACTCAATTTTTATCTTAATAATAATAACATATTTTATTTATTTCTTGCAGTATAACCCGTCAAGGCGTCAAGCATATACGTTGTGTTCCCAAATCTCATTTAAGGATTGAAAAGAAAAAGATAAAATATTGGTTTTTCGTTTAGATCATTATTTAAGAATTTAATTAAATTAGAAGAATAGTTTTAGATTAGAACACTTTGGTTATTAAGTTTAAACTTTAGTTTAAATCGGGATCATCCTAATTGTTTTGTGTCGAGTTCTACCGATGTTTATATTATTTGTTAATACACGAAAGCCCGTAAAGAAAGAAAAGGAACAAACTCGGGTTGATATACAAAGCCGAAAACGAGTAGTAAATCATCATTTTTATGCTTTCTTTTGATCCGGAACCACAGGCTATTTTAAGCTAATGATCAAACATAACTCTGGGCGCAGGCAAGAGAGAGCAACAATGAGAGAAAAATATATGAATATGATAAATAATTAAACAAAAGGAAGAAGAATAACTACAATGAAAGAATGAATAGTTCGAAAAAGAAAGCTATAACTCAAGTAACAGAAATTTGTACTGTGCGACGATGCAGCAGAGCTTTGAACACGGGTTCTATTGCCCTCGCCTTCTAGCCCAGTAGCAACAGCATGAGGAACTGTGTCGGTGTTCAGTGGTTTTGATGTGAATGTGGCCGAATTATCAATGTCATAACCTGCAAAACAACAGTTAAATTTATGTTTAATTTTTGTTTATTGTTGCTAATGCCTGTCGAAGAAAGTCAACATTTGACTTTTGAGACACGCATTTGACTCGAATTACAACAGCCACTTACAACCAGACTTCTTCCAGCCAAGAACGAGTTTCTCTCTATCAAATACGATACGGTATCCAGTCATGAAATTTTCTGAATAGAAGAGGAATCAATCAATCAATCATACCCAGTATATCCCACAAACAGTAAAAACTATCGGTAGGGTCAGGGGAGGGTGAGATGTAGACTAGGCACACCTTGCCTCTATCCATAACAAAGGAATAACAAAAGGTAAAACAATCATATTGCAAAGAGTGAAAACCAGCCGAGCTGCTCTCATGATCTTCTCAAGATCGACTCGCTAAAAGCTCAAGTTAGCCAAGCTTTAACAAGCTCGAGCTCAAGCTTCACATATTGATCTTGACTAGGCTCGCAAGCTAATACGAGCCTATTATTTATATAACTTTTATTTAATATAGTGTATATATTTATACAATCCTTAATATTATATCGAAAAAATATGATAAAACAATATATATATTGTGTTATATCTAAAATCGTGATTATAATTATATATATAACAAATAATAAATGAGCCAACTCTAGTTGTAAGAATAGAACTCTAATCATGCTTGTGGACTGTTATATCCAAAATTTTATCATCATCAACACACAAGCATGATTCATGTAATTTAGCCTAGAAGTCGATAGAAGCATATAACAGCCAAAAAAAGTAGTTGATACAAGAAACTGAAGACTTACGACCAATTATGCTCATTCCTGCAATCTTGAGTAATGCTAAACAGTATATAGGTTCGGGCTGCAATATAAAATAATCATAATTGCATCAACAACTTTAGATGCTGTCGGATAACTGAAATGGGGTGGCAATACAATGACAAAATTATGAACGTTTTCGGGAAAAGAAACTGATGTGGTAACACGAAACTTACGTGTGTGTGGAGCACTATTACAGGACTGTAGATGCTAAATAGGCGTCCCCCTTTCATGGTCAAACTGATATCAGGGACCAGAGTAGTATTTGCTTCAGGACTAGACATAACAAATAAAAAGAACATAAATAGGTTTAAAATAAAAATAAAACAACGAAGATTAAAGTGGGACTAGAAAGCAGACCTCAACGCATAACAATATTCAAAAGGGATCCTCCCTTTATCAGTTAAACGCCGTGGATCTTTTGTCTGTGCATGAAACTGCAGAAGCACGAAAAGGTCATGACTTCAAATTACCAACTGTATTAAAATATCATACTCAAAATCTCCAACCCATGCCAATATGTTATATTTTTGTTTATCTTTTAAACCATGAGAACACATTATCAACAAAAAAAAAAAAAAAAAAAAAAAAAAAACCTCACGGGACTCGTCAATACCTAACCAATGGGATCATTTAAATTGCAGTGGACGCAGGATTTGAACCTAAGACCTCTGCTAGAGAAAAATCAGTGCGTACCACTGCACCACCCCTCGTATAGGCCAATTACATAAATAATAATCTCAGTACTAAGACTGAATCTTGCATGAAAACGGCTGTACTCAACAAGAAACGTCATAAAACGTTTGCTCTAAAAAATTTACAGCAGCAAACACCAAATATACATGTTGTAAAACATCATATTTGACATGGTACAACTATTTCATGCAAGATATGTTCCGTTTTCAAGATGTGTGGTTGCAGCTGATGTTATAATTGATAATTCCACATAATAATGACTGTACAGCTTACCATCTTTGTCAGCCTTGTGTAATGCGGTTCAGCAAGATGCGTAAAAGAGGTACCAGAATCAAAAAGAGCAGTGAAGCTCGAATTGATAAGCGAGTCACCAACACGAATTTTTGTAGCTGTGATAATATATGTGGGGCTGCAAATAATGAACAAAATCAGATTTAGAATGTGAAAATCCGGGCCCATGTTTGTCTTCTTTTTTCTTTCAAAATCCATGTGCTTGCTTGGTTCAGATACACCCTTAATTGCAATAAACAATTTAGTAAATGCGGCATTTACAATCCATTTACTTATGAATGGGTCGATCTTGGTTTAAAAGGACGCGTCTGCGCAAGGCGCACGAGGCGATCAGGAAAGCGCCTCATGTACTTTTGGGTCAAAGTTGGTCAAAATTAGGGTTTGTGAGAGACCGGTAAGTCAAAATAACCATGAATATAGTTATGAAAGGTTTGCTCGAGTTAAAGGTTGTATGTAAAACAGATGAAAGAGACGCAACTTATGCTTGTAAATAAGGCTTATTCGGTTGTACATAGATCAACGCCTGCTTTTGGGACCTAAACGTCACGCTCCACAGTGACCCGCGCTTGTTTAAACCAAGGGATCGATTCAGGTTTATGATTTATCTCTAACGGCTCAAATGATAAAGAGAATGAGTTCAGAAAACGGGTTGAAAATAACTTGAAACGTTTTAAATGCATAGAGACTGCAATAATTTCATTCCAAAAGGCTTTTTTTATTGCAACATATTTTATCATATTCGTTGAATAAAGCATTTATTATAAAACTGGAAAGTAAGTGCTTCGACTCAACTCAGCCCGATCCATTATGACCATACCAAAAGGAACCCATTTTGCCAATTGCCGCCACATTTTAAAAACCAAAACACGGCAATTTACTACTTACTTTGAGGCATCAAACTTAAAAGGTGTCTCTTCCTGATCGACGCTGCCTTTATCACCGAAACTAATCCTGCCGTTTCCATCATATCCGAAACACATTGAGAAAGAATCTGCAATGTAACCTTCTCTTGCTAACATGCTAGGAACTGATATTTTCTCCATACCCAACCCAAAAAGACCATTTGGGGCCGCAGAGTGTAGAAACGAACCACTTTGTACCTGCCCACACCTGCAAATTGCAAATGCCGCATTTCTAATCAAGCACCAAGGTTAAAAAAGTACATACCTATCACCTAATATGAGAAATTACCCGAATGTGACAAATGCATTGACAATTTTTGCATCGCTATCATCTGTTTCCATGTGAAGATAATCCTCTATCAAAATTCCAGAAGTTGAAGTTTGAGATGAGATGTAAGATGACGAATACGGGCATGTGCTGACTGTTCCACTTCCAGGACAACTAGCGGTACACATCCTGTGGTTGCAAGTAACTTTTTTGCTCGTTGACGACTCCTTTGGGTCGTATATGCTCATATTAAATTTCTGAAAAAATATCAGAGAAAATTATGATCAACTATGTAATCTTCTTGGTTTTGGCACCCTGAGACGTCCCAAAAGCCAAGGCACAAGGCGTGAGATACTCGCATCACGTAAGCAAGGTGTTCCTCTATGTACAACCAAATAAGCTTTATTTACAGCCAGAAACTGCATCTCTCTCATTTGTTTTACATATCAACCTTTTTATCAAGCAAATCTTTCATAATTTCTTCACCCTTAAGTTGTTTTTACATATAAATCTCCCACAAACCTAAATATTGACCAACTTTGACCACTTTTGACCTTCTAAACTCCTCATTTGGCTCACGCATTAGTCACGTCTCACACACGCCATTTCAAAACAAGGTAACATTTTATATAAATAGCGCGTTTCAGTTATGAAATAATAAAATATAAAATTACATACAGAGCTATAAGGTGTGTTATCAATGGAAGCACAACTGCTGCACTCACATGGCACCCAAAATAGATCACTCCCCGTATCAAGTGCCACCAAAAACTTCTGGCCAGGTGTCCCCAAAGAAATCATTGTGTAATGCAAGCTAATTGAACACACAATAAAAACATCATATTAATAATCAAGCATTAGCGTTTAAAAACAACAAAAAATTGTTATTGCGGTGATTAGGCCCTACAAACTGTGTAAATGTATAAGTAACACATGGCCCCTAATATCAACCAATGTCCATTTTGCCCACAAGAAACCCATGATTGTTTTTGGTTGCCCGAGTAGAACCTTTCCATACGGTCATGGATCGCGCCCACTCAAGCACACTTAATTTTTGGGTTATCCTGTCATCCAGAGCCAATACGCCCAAAACGTATTGGTGATATTTGAGACAGAAAATTCCTCATGCCCATTATCTCATTCTAGTGCACAAAACGAACGATGTGAACCATTGTCCATTTTGCCTACGAGAAGCTCACGAATTCGCTTCTCTGTTACCCGAGTGGAAACTTTCCATAAGGTCAAACATCATGGATTGCTCATTGCTCCCATCGAAGCACACTCAAGAGTGGAGTTCTCCTCTTATCCACAACCAATATGCCCAAAGCATATCGGAAATATTTCACACGGAACACTCCTTATGCCGATTATCTCATTCCGATGCAAACTACTGTATGAGAGGTAAATCATGAAGAAATACCTAACATACAAACCAACATCCGTATTTCCACAAGGAGCTCACAGGTGTGTTTTTGGTTGCCTGGGTCTCACTCAAACATGCTCAATTGAGGAGTTCTCTCCCGTCCACAGTCAACGTGTCCAAACCACGTTGGTTCTTTTGTGGTAATTAAGAAGGAACGTTCTGTAACGGCACAGCATCTCTACCTTGGGGAGAACCTAACAATGTAGGATTTGACTAATACCCATGGGCGGATCTTATATTGGGGGCCAGGCCGGGCCCCGGAGTTTTTTCTCTTATGATTTTATCGAAAATTTTATATGTATTGAGCCCCCCCTAAAAAAATCCATAATACTGTCGGCCCCATGTTTAAAAGTTCAAGATCCGCCACTGCTTGCGTAATTATACTTTGGGCAGAACCTAACGACGTGGGATTTGACTAATATCTCTACTTTGGGCAAAACCTAACCATGTAGGATTTCACTAATACCCCTACTTGAAACATAACCTAACAATGTGGGATTCGACTGACTAACGTGTCACAAAACATATCAAAAAAATGCAACTAATTTGAAGACAAAAAGAAACAACTTTAAAATCAAATTCATACAAACTAACAAAACCAAATTATAATAATATAAACATCCCAATAAGAAAAAAAAAAAAAGACATACTATCCCAAAGATGTGAGTTGCAAGGTAGAATTGCCATCAGAAAAGGTGAGGCGTTGATCAGGCAACAATCGACGGCCTCTAAAGACTCTATCATGCTCAGCCAACTGAGAATAATACTCGACAGTGCCTATATCTGGAAAGCCATTTGCGAAAAGCTTATTATTATTAAGGGATTCGGACCATTTTTTGACGGGGTCAGAGAAGCGGTGGTGCATCTTGAAGGTGAAGACGGTGGCACAGCAGTGTTTGATGAAGTTAAAGGAGAGGAAGGTGATGAAGATAAGGAATAAAGATTGCATATTAATTATTATTATTGGTGGCATTTAAGGGGTTGTGGGTTTGTGAAGAAGATCTGTGAGTTGAGGTTGTTGGTGTTGTTTTGTGGGGTAATGACGGTTGTAATGGAACGTTTGATGTGGTGTTGTTGTTGAGGTACTGTGTTTATGTTTTTATTTTATTTATTTATTTATTTATGTCTAATAGTGATAATTGATCAACTAACACACGGTTCAATAAATACTAATACCTTAAATTTTAAATATTATTCAATAAAAATAAATCTAAACATCTATATCTATCTATACAACTAATATATGAAACTTAATGTGGACACATGGCACTCCCATATTGATCCTTCAATTCCCTAGCCTATTATATTGTACCAAGTGTCTAAGTGTGAAAATTTATAAAATTTTTCTTTTTTCTAAAAATCAAAAATCATTAATTATATTAAATTAGGTAATTATATTAAATTAGTTAATTCATTATGATTTGGTCAAAGCTTCTCATTCACGCCATCAACATTCAAACCCTATTGAGAGCTCACTACAATCTCTACAATTTTTCTGTATCTACCAGACATGAATACTCCAATGATCGTCGATCATCTCCTTCTTATCGTCTCCTTCAAGGTAACACTCTACCGTTCTTCTTTAACACACACGTAGATCAACCATGTCTTCTTTTCTTTACGTTTTTTCCCTGTTATGATTATTACTTACTTTCGTCGCCGATTAATGTTTATCTGCTTTTCTTTTGACTGATTTTAATGATATTTGTTTCAAATCTTGATTAATTTTGTATTGTTCTTTGGTTCTAATATTTTTTCAGTTTTGGGCGATTAGGGTTCATGGTTATTGTCGTCAGTGATTTGGATCTGGATATAATCGAATCTTGACGTTTTTATGTTATTGTTGTGGTTTATGGTTAGGGTTGTTATTGGCGGCGCTCGAGACCAAAGCCAAGATTCGCTATCGTCTTGCTTCGTCTAGGTACTTTTGATTTTCTTTTAATCTTTACTTGATTATCTAAAGTGAATTATTGCTTTCTTTCAAGTCAATCTTGAAATGTTATTCCTTTTTTGGTGTGGAATTAGTTAACCGAATAAATCTGATTAGAAACAGCATACGCGTGTTTGGAGTGTGTGTGGAATCGATGTAATGTTCTTATGACGGGAGAGGGAATAGTGTGCCGACGATACTTCTAATGATGCAAAAGCGTTTATACGCAGAGGGGGCCTTCAAGTAATACTTGATTTATAGCTTTAACTTATTTTAATCATTTAATATTAATTTAGTTATATGTGTTTTGGTTACAGGCAGAAGGAATTTTTAAAATAAATGCAGAAAACTGTCAAGAGGAAGATGTTAGGAAGCAGCTTAATAAAGGTTTTGTTCCCCATGGGATAGATGTTCATTGTTTACCTGGCTTGATTAAGGTAGTAAGGTACTTTAATAATATTTGGTTATTTATTTTAATTAGTAGACAATAAAAATGTTTTATGTTTGTAATTATAGGCATGGTTTAGAGAACTACCTACGTGCTTTCTTGATTTGTTAACACCCGAGCAAGTAATGCATTGCACCACAGAAGAAGAATGCACAACTCTTGTGAAATCCCTTCCTCAAAATTTAGTGTTTGACGCCGCACCATATGTCAATGATGTTGCTCAAGGCCGTATGAATAAATTTGGTGTTTTTTTTATTAGCGATCTTTATCAAAAATATCTTGGGTACATTCTAGAAGCGGCGAAATTTGTAGTTGGGCATGTTGGGAAATATGAGTCGAACGAGTAATTTTGGTATGGGTTACAAGATATGATTGTTGGCAAAAAAGAAAAAGAAAAAAGGTTTCAAGTTTGAAGTGTAGCACGGATACGTGATTAATAACTACTAAACTGTATAAAAAAGTTATTTATTCTCCATAACAAGATTATATTATTGGCTCTACAAATGAAATTTTGGTATTCTTCGGGTCATTTCAGTCTGTTAAAATATTGGTTCTACAAATGAAGTTGTTTAATATGATAATATCTATTGTTGACTCTTTGAAACAGCAGTGATGTTCAAAACTGCGTTGAATGCTCCAATAGATACTTATGCCCATGAGTTTAAAGGGTAGGTGATTTGTAAGTTTGTTTATATCATACCTATATAATAATAGTAGTCTCTGAGTTACATTTAATTGTAGTCTTTCTTTTAGATCATGTCAGGGCCCGTTCTATTAGCAATCAATCCGTTTAAAGATGCATTGGTTTCTGGAATGAGGTCGTCACGGCTTACCAAGATAAGATGCATTGACAACCCACATGCATATGTCGTAGCTGACAATGCCTATAGTGATATGTTTAGAGGTGAGATTCACAAATTTAATTAAATTTGAGTCTAAAGCCATCTGAGAATGTATTTGACCAATTGGAAGATGTTGGTCAACAGTTAGCGGTTGCCTTTAGCATGATGGTGATGTAAAGTCAATCGTTCACATGATTATTAAAAATTAATATATATTAAAAATAATTGATATCTTTGTTGTTGCATTTGTGATGAATTTTTTACTTGAATAATAATAATATGGATATTAACCATCCAGTTATGGTGCTGTACATAACTGTACAGGAAACCTCATCCAGTTATGGTTACCAATGTTTATATTGGTCGTGTTACATGACTTTGATTTGTAATTATTGACTTGGTTCTTATAGTGAATTGGCGTACACCTCTTATATTTATTTGCGGCAAAGGTTTTACTCTAAACGAGCATCTCTTATATCGATTTATATAAACATCAAAGGTTGTTGCTAACTCTAAATTCCTTTTGCAACTCCGCAACTCTAAAACACAGGTGTAAGTTGGAGTCTTGAAGAAAAAAAAACAGTTTATGCACAAAGGAATGGAGGTTGCTGCATCCTTGGTAACAAATAAGATTAATGTTACAATGGTGATTCATGAGCCACATTGCAGTAAGCACTTCCATTTTCCAAAGCTAACTATTATTTTAAATATGTTCTGGTGAAAGATTCGGAAGTAGAAACCCCAAGCTGAATTCATTCTCTTTGACTCTCTGTTCATAATGTGATTATATGCTTACACTCATCATGTATATTTTTTTTGTTCTGTACTTTTCAGGATTCAGCCATCATTGTCCTCAATAAACCTACTGATGGTGTTTTATGAATCTTTGTTTTGGATTTGTTAGTGGTTAAAGACTGAAATAGAGATGAAAGTACTGCTGATGAAACCACTAATGTGGTTTTAACTACTGATGCATTATAACCACTGATGAGTAACTACCTATCAGTGGTTTCTCTCATCAGTGGTTGTGTCAGCAATATTGCTGCAAACAGCAGCTCCAAATCACCTACATAGTAAAACCAGTTTTTCACAGCAACAAAACGTTGCATACAGCAGCAAAAAACGATTCATTGTTAAACCGGGTTTTTTTACAGTAGCAAAACGTTGCATAAACTGCATAGAAGAGGCAAAAAACGCTGCATAAACATCAAATAAACATATATGATGAATTGATGATTCTATATCATACTTATTTAAACTAAACCTAACAAAAGGTGGAAAAAGAGCTGTCAGATATTTGCAAAGATGATCTTAACCTTTTTCATGTTCTAAAGATTTTGTGATGGGTTTTGATGGAATGCAGGAAAGGAGACTATTATAGGTATCTTGCAGAGTTCAAATCTGGCAATGACAAAAAAAGAAGCAACTGATCAGTCTCTTAAGGCGTATCAGGTAAGTAGCTATTTTCTTTTGTGTTTTAGTAATAATTCTTGCATTTTGAACAGCGAGCGTGAAATCACTATGTTTATATCCTTATGATGTAAGCATGTAAGAACTTATAAAATAGCATAGTAAAGGTTTAAATTTTCTCCAGGTGGCTGGTAACCATCTTGGCATTGTTTTTTTACAAACTAACAGACCTTAGAGATTTCATCAACAGAGTTGCATGTTACATGTTTACATCAGGTAAGATATTCAATTCTCTTCTAAGAGGTCACTGATTCCAGCATAAAAACATGCAAACAAATACTACCCATATAGGACCCAACTTAGCCGCTACATCGAATTAAAAAAAGGATGAACAGTTTCAGGTCCTAATTCAGAAAGATAAAAAAGAACTACATTCATTGTGTCATTAACAAAGCATGTTACCTTCAAATATAAACGAAGAAGGGGCATCAACAACTCCACAGTTACATTCCTAATAAAAGCGAATTTAGTCTTTTAGTGTTTATCTTAGATTCCTAATAAAAAAAATATTAACTTTTGTTCAGGATATGGAGGTTATGCCGGGAGTTGGCCGTTTCAGATGTGTAATCTAGAAACATCATCTTAGTGAAGGGATAAAGGGATGGCGTGGAACACAAGTTGCTATTAAAAAGATTGGGGATGAACTTTATACGATCCAGACAAAGTGTTAGTTGTTATAAACAAATTAAGCCAAAACCAATAATTCACAAAGATCTTGAACCTTTGTAAGTTTTAATATTAAACAATAACGTATCGATTACGAGTAATGAAGTCTTAATGTTTCCTTATACTATTACATACCGGCTAATCATGTATGGTTAATTTAACATAAACATTTTGTTAGATGATTTTGGACATTTGAAAGTTGCAGACTTTGGAGTCAGCCGGTTGGTGAAAGGAACAAATGCAGCCAAACATAAAAAGCTGATGAACTATCATGAACAAATGCAACCAAAGTGGTGTGAAAGTTGCCTGAAGTCTATTTAGTTTCTAGGCCTACACTATTGTAAAAATGTTTATTACAAGATATGTTGTAATTATTTGTATGAAATGGAAACAAAAGCATTATTTGGTTGATATATATTGTTCGTCATGTTGTGACCTCTACTTAAAATGGCATGTTTCATTCCATACTCCTTTCACCCGTAAGTCTACTTACCGATGTGTATCTAGCTCAACTTGAGTTTGCAACCCCTGCTCAACTTAACATCTATTTTGACCAACAAAGTTACTTGATTTGTTGTTTAGTAAACTGGAGACTAATTGTATTAAAATATGATATAGACTTCATGTGTTTTCACACAGTCTCTATCAAAAGTTGGATTGTATTTAAGAGACCATGTATTCTCACATGGCCAACTTTATGTCGCACTGTCAATAGTTAAAAGCAGGGCAGGAGTGAAATTACTTATACTTGATGGTGATGGGAATGTCAAGACTAAAACTAAAAATGTGGTGTATAAGGAAATATTTAGTAATATTTGAATAAAATGTGTATTGCTTGCTTTTAAATATGAATAAAATATTTCTACTATATTTTTTTATACGTTTTACCGCTCAAAATAATTGTAAGTTGGTGAACCGCGTGTCCACGCGGGCAAATATCTAGTACATTAATAAAAAAAATATATATTCATATAAGAGTAATAAACATAAACATAATCAATATTTAACATAAAATTCATAAGTCAGAAAAAAAACATATAATTCAAATATCATTTAAAATCTTAGATAATGGTGTTCGTTCCAGGTGGGTTAAAGTTTAAATTATTATTTTTTTACCTTGATTAATTAAAGTTATAACAACTTACCAACTAAAGTGTCACCTTTCATTGGATGCTTAGATTACATAGACGAATCCTGTTTATATTTGAGGCAAAAAAAAAGTAAAAAATCTAACTGGAAAATAAAAAAGGTATGAGCGATTGATATATTAAAAAAAACTAATTCAAGACAATAATCTAATCCAAGTCAAAGTCAATTGCCACAAACAACTTGCCGAAAAAAAATTAAAATGACATTTCGAGTTATTAAATAAAATGCAAGTGAGCTCATTTACTACATACGTTCGAAAGAAGGTTTATTGTAGGAAAAAGTGAGTGTAGTATCAGCTTTATATATACAAGTTTGATGCTAATATGTTATGCATTATTTATAATTGCACTAAGATAATAAGTTATCGGTTATATATTTTATAAAACATAGAAATGCAAGTATCATAAAAAGCAACCGTCTTCGATTGAAAGTTCTTATCTTTTTATTGTATTTAAAGCATTTTTGTTTTTTTAAATATATACTAAATATATACGTGCATACATTTACATCTTATATAGTTATACATACAAAGGAGTATTACGTTCGAGTACACCCACAGTAAACTTATTAAACAACCAAGAAACTATTTTATAAAAAATGGTTAAGAAAATGTTTACTTGCGTGGAAATGAAGAAGAATATGAAAAACAACTTTCAAAACCAAATGTTTAAATAATTATGCTTGAATTGTCTTCATATTTATCAAGAATTATGATCTCTAAGAATGAATCAAATGATAAATGATTTTGAAAACCGGAATATATATATATATATATATATATATATATATATCTGTGTGTGTGTGTTGATTTGAATTAGTATTAGGAAAAAAAACTAATTTGTTAATTATAGTTATAACAAATTTGAGAAATTTATAACTGAAAATAATAATCGTTAAATTTTATTTATATTATTTAAAAGGTAATAGTAGGATTAATTATTAACATTAGTAACTTAAATTTAAAAGTTTGAAATTTTTTAGATTTCGAATTAAATGCTATAATTAAGTCTAATTTTTACCATTATTATCAAAAATTCAAAATTTATAATTTTCATAATGTTAACAAAAATTTGAAAATTAAAATTATAGATATTAAAATATGAAATTACATACTTAAATGGAACATTTAATATTCGAATATTTATAAAGTTTAACTTAAATCTATCGATTTAAATTCTACTATACAAAATTTGAATTTTAACGTGTATGCATGGATATAGACTGCATTAAGATAAAATTTGGCATGGTTTATTATAAATGGTGGTGGACATGCATGGTAACTCGGTGTGGGTACTCGGGTTCGAATAGTTTGGAGTGATACAAATTTATGAAACGCGTTTTCGCTTGAGAACGTGACTCTAAACGCTTAACTTGCAGTATTGGAAGCTTTGCAACCTGTGAGTTCTTGCGCCCACTCTTTTAGTTATTATTTTTCTAAATATTTTTGGGCTGACGTGCATGCTAAGCCAATATGATTATTTTTATCAAGTCACAAAATATTTCTATGAAGTTATAAATATTTTTGTGTACAGGAGAAATCCATATTAACTCATATATATTATTCTGGCATGAAACGTGAATAGGCGGAATGCGCCTAATGTGCCTAATGTGCCTAATGTGTTATTATATGGTTTGAGTTATATGTGTTATTATATATATATATATATATATATACGAATAGAATGTTGTCTTAATTAAATTGTGGCTTAAGTTTTTATTTAATAAGCGGAATGCGCTTAATGTCTTCACCACGTATTTGAAACCTTACTTGTTAGATCGGGTATTGTTTTGACTTGCTACCTGTTTAGGATATATGGATTATATATATTTACATAAACTGTGTTTGGTGACTACATGACCTTATAAACTGGGATATGGTGGAAGTGGGATATGCCTGCACTGATCTATGGTATTGGTTTTGTGTCATGGTTGTGGCTTAGTTTATGTTATACCTGTTATTAAACATAATAGACTATGTTTGATGGCTACCTGATATGTCGAACTGAGCTATGACGAAAGTGGGATTTGAAACCTTACTTGTTAGATCGGGTATTGTTTTGACTTGCTACCTGTTTAGGATATATGGATTATATATATTTACATAAACTGTGTTTGGTGACTACATGACCTTATAAACTGGGCTATGGTGGAAGTGGGATATGCCTGCACTGATCTATGGTATTGGTTTTGTGTCATGGTTGTGGCTTAGTTTATGTTAGACCTGTTATTAAACATAATAGACTATGTTTGATGGCTACCTGATATGTCGAACTGAGCTATGACGAAAGTGGGATGTGCCTGCTCTGATCTTTGGTCTTGGTTTTGAGTCAGGGTTATTACATAGTTTATATTATGTGTATTTTTATAAGCTGAGCTATGCCAGAAGTGGGATATGCCTGCTTTAATCTCTAACTTTGGTTTGGTTAAATAGACTGGATTGTACTTTGTGTTGAAAAGCGGGATGCGCTTGTTATATATTTGGTAAGTGAAGTCATGCGGTAATTAGGCAGAGTATGCCTACCCTAGGCTTGACTTTTGTTTTGCTTGGGAAAAAAAACAGATTAGCGGATTGCGCTTATTGTTAACTCTGAGGTTGAAGTATTTTGTTAATTTTTTTTTTTTTTTTGACAAAATACTTGTTTATATAAATTTATAAAACCTTGAACTCACTCAGCGTAGCTGACTTTTGCATACACGTTAGATTGATTTCAGGTTAAAAGAGAGATAGATGGATGACAGCTTGGCGATGCAAGAAGCTACCCGGCAATTGAAGGCATTTCTAGTGGTAGACAACTTTTTATTTACTCATGATAAATTTTAATTCGATTTATAATTGAATAATAATTTTCATGTGTTTTGTAAATTTTGCTTTAATTGATTTTCCGCTGCGTACACTTTGTTTCAAACATACTCTTTCAAAAGAAAAAAATTACTCATGTTTTTGCATATTTAAGAGTTTTAACCCAACTGTTTGACACCGGTTTTGCGGGTCTTACAAGTTGGTATCAGAGCAATAGTTTAAGTGATCTGGGCATCCTTGATGCTTGGACTTAAACTGAGAATGGGACCGAAACTAGAAATGCCACTATGGGTAGATGCACGCCAAGAGGTAATCTTTTAATTTTGAAATATGCCTATATATTTTTCATTTAAATGCTTAATGGCATGAGGTGATATATGGGAGGTTAATGCATATATATTTTCACGTAGTATCAGAAGTTTAATAGTGAGTGTATAATTCCAGTATGTGGTATCTCTAATGACGGTCTCATGTTTTGAGGCGGGGTACAATGCCCATATGTTTTTATCTTCGAGTGATTACTTTCAATACGTGGAAGGTAGAACCCTAGTTTGACCGTGTTGGGAAACATTTAGAACATTATAGTGGCATAGACAACCGATCGCACTTGATCAACGTTGTTGGTGGTCTATTGTTACTTTACTGTTCTGAGTTATATCCTAATATGATCATATGAATGTTCTGTCTTGTGTAGAAGTAAGTGGATTGGAATAGCAGTAGAAGGCTATTCATTTGTACCTGTAGTTAATATCTTCTTAGCAGGTTATCCGTAAAACATCACGTTTGGGGGTTCCCATTCCAAGAGGATTCGAGGACGAATCCTATTATAAGGAGGGTAGACTTGTAACACCCCAAAATTTTTCGTTTTAACAATTCGGGTATATGGATTATCAGTACTTTGTCCGAACGGTTCGGTTAACGAATTCCTATGCATAAAGCTTTATTCAATGTACTTAACTAAATATGGTCTAGGTATTTAAGCAATGTTTTGGATGAAAATGCACAAAGCAAAGAATGAGGGACCCGAGTGAAACTTGAGGTGTAATAAAATCAACCCTAAGGCAACCCTAGGTCGGAGATGCCGCACAATTAACCTTGCAGCCAAAATGAGGTGAGTAAGAAAAAAATAAGAGCTGGCGACGAGGATGATTCCAAGCCGCCTTTTGATCTTCGATTCGTAACAAAGGTATATCCAAAACGAGTTTTATCATGATTACAATTGTGTTCAAGGTGACGGCACAAGTGATGATCGTAGGGTGGTTCGGTTCACAACGTGTGTGTGGTGTTCGATGGGACGGTGTACGGTGATAATGGTGGCTTATGAAGATTCTGTTGGCGGTTGAGTCTCATCTCTCTCAATGTCGATCGTCACCGTTGTAATCTCTTCGTTCTCGTCGTTCTTAATGCTCGGATTTGAGGCATTCAGAAACGAAGGCTTGGTATGATCTATTAGCTTGTTCACACTTTAGGACGTGTAAAGATGATTCGGTTATGGTTCAACCGAGTAAGGTTGCGGTTCTTATTCGGGTATCATGTATGAGTTCGCTTGGTTCGAAACATTACGCTACGTACTCCGAAAACTCCAACTTTGTGTTCTTGAAGAAAGGGTTAGTTCCTTGATTCCGTTTAGGCTTGTTCATGAATTAGTCGGGTGGCCAAAAGTTTGTATATGTGTATAATATATAGATTTGGTTTTCATCAGCTCATGGGTTGGGAGTCTGGTGATGGACATGGCTTAGTAAAGGAAAATTCGTATGGGTCATGCATGAAATGTCGTTTGAAGTTTGCTGATGTAGATGTGTTTAGTTTTTAGGAGGTGGTAGTAGTTGTATTGCAAGGAAATGTATTAAGAAGTTCATGGAGTAGTGCTTGTAAAAAAAATAATAATCATGTTGCATGGGGTGGAACGTGACGTATGAGATCAAGGAGGATGACATGGGGTGATTTCATGTAACTAAAATGATCTTGGTGCATGGATATAGACTGCATTAAGATAAAATTTGGCATGGTTTATTATAAATGGTGGTGGACATGCATGGTAACTCGGTGTGGGTACTCGGGTTCGAATAGTTTGGAGTGATACAAATTTATGAAACGCGTTTTCGCTTGAGAACGTGACTCTAAACGCTTAACTTGCAGTATTGGAAGCTTTGCAACCTGTGAGTTCTTGCGCTCACTCTTTTAGTTATTATTTTTCTAAATATTTTTGGGCTGACGTGCATGCTAAGCCAATATGATTATTTTTATCAAGTCACAAAATATTTCTATGAAGTTATAAATATTTTTGTGTACAGAAGAAATCCATATTAACTCATATATATTATTCTGGCATGAAACGTGAATAGGCGGAATGCGCCTAATGTGCCTAATGTGCCTAATGTGTTATTATATGGTTTGAGTTATATGTGTTATTATATACATATATACGAATAGACTGTTGTCTTAATTAAATTGTGGCTTAAGTTTTTATTTAATAAGCGGAATGCGCTTAATGTCTTCACCACGTATTTGAAACCTTACTTGTTAGATCGGGTATTGTTTTGACTTGCTACCTGTTTAGGATATATGGATTATATATATTTACATAAACTGTGTTTGGTGACTACATGACCTTATAAACTGGGCTATGGTGGAAGTGGGATATGCCTGCACTGATCTATGGTATTGGTTTTGTGTCATGGTTGTGGCTTAGTTTATGTTATACCTGTTATTAAATATAATAGACTATGTTTGATGGCTACCTGATATGTCGAACTGAGCTATGACGAAAGTGGGATGTGCCTGCTCTGATCTTTGGTCTTGGTTTTGAGTCAGGGTTATTACATAGTTTATATTATGTGTATTTTTATAAGCTGAGCTATGCCAGAAGTGGGATATGCCTGCTTTAATCTCTAACTTTGGTTTGGTTAAATAGACTGGATTGTACTTTGTGTTGAAAAGCGGGATGCGCTTGTTATATATTTGGTAAGTGAAGTCATGCGGTAATTAGGCAGAGTATGCCTACCCTAGGCTTGACTTTTGTTTTGCTTGGGGAAAAAAACAAATTAGCGGATTGTGCTTATTGTTAACTCTGAGGTTGAAGTATTTTGTTAATTTTTTTTTTTTTTGACAAAATACTTGTTTATATAAATTTATAAAACCTTGAACTCACTCAGCGTAGCTGACTTTTGCATACACGTTAGATTGATTTCAGGTTAAAAGAGAGATAGATGGATGACAGCTTGGCGATGCAAGAAGCTACCCGGCAATTGAAGGCATTTCTAGTGGAAGACAACTTTTTATTTACTCATGATAAATTTTAATTCGATTTATAATTGAATAATAATTTTCATGTGTTTTGTAAATTTTGCTTTAATTGATTTTCCGCTGCGTACACTTTGTTTCAAACATACTCTTTCAAAAGAAAAAAATTACTCATGTTTTTTTATATTTAAGAGTTTTAACCCAACTGTTTGACACCGGTTTTGCGGGTCTTACAAATTGTTTGTTTATGAAAATAGACGTCTATCGAATATCCTCTCATTTACTTTGGTGCCAATGTGGGCTAGCCTACTTGTAGAGATATATGCTTCTTAAAGGGAAGGCCAAGGTTCAATCCTTGGCAAATGGGTAATTTAAAATTATTAGTGTAATAGTGTAGGAGATGTATTATTAAAAAAAAATACTTTAGTTCTCACACAATAATGAGCCTAAATCTATTCACAAATTTGCTAATGAAAACACTCGATGATTCTAAAACATCAATGAACCCAAACCTATTTCTATGGAACCCAACCCTGTTGAAAATAAGATTGCACCACTTGATAATCTGCTTAAGTACTTTAAGGATGAAGGATTGGATATTATGAAGATTTCAAACATATAATGGTTAAAAAGCTTTCATTTGATTACAAAAAAAAAATATTATTACAGTTAACTGTTGGGTCTGCTAACCTGGAGAAGAACAGATGATTGGAAAGCCAAAACATACTACTAAATTGATCCTTAGCAATAACAGCATTTACAAGTTACTTCTCCCAAAAGACTGTTGACCTTAACATCTGGTGTACCCTAACAACTGTTGTGACAACTGCTGCTACAAAGGTCTGATGGATAACAACTGCTAGAGAACAACTGCTGACCAAAGGTCTGATGAAGAACAATTGCTGACCAAATTACTGAAGACTAAAGGTCTGTTGGAGCCAACAACACTTAGGCTCCAACAGATGATTCAAGACCATCAGAGTTTTCCTATCAGTTGTTTACCTTTCAGAGTTTTCTTATATAACAGTAGTTTGTAATCAACAGATGTTTTATGTTTGTTATTCTGTTAGAGGTCACTGTCTTAGGTGACGTCAGCCTAGGTCATCAGAGGTTTAGATTTGTCTATAAATAGAACAATGCTTGTACTGTTCTAATGGTCACTCAAAACATTCTCTTTGACAAACAATCACAGAGTGATCAGGCTGAGGGGGACTACTTGTACAATTGATTGTAATTGATGTGTGCGGATATACACATAAGTTTACAATGAATTAACACACGTTTTGCTTTAATATTTATAAAAATGGTTTAGACCTTAATATTAAAACACACACAATAGGGCAAGTGTACCCTGTCATATATGTAGTAATGTACAGATAAGAACCAGATATCGATCCATGGACGCGCGCGGAGCAATGGTACTAAAACTCTATCCCCCATTTACTAGTAGAAAAAGATTGTTTGAAGTTTGTTTATAACTAAATTAGTTCTAAAACATATAAATAACACAAGTAAGACTCCAAATAGAAAATATAACTATATAGACTATAATATATCAACCCTAGCATGTCATCTACAAATCATATAAAATAAAGGCGTGTAATCAACATTCCCATTCTCCGACAGTTAGTGTCCCTTTTGGGCATCCTAACATGACAACTATACAGAAAGCTAACACGAGTACACACGTTAACCACTTCAAGTCGTTTATTAGCGAGCAGCTGATATGATCTCACGCAGATCTTCTAAAGATAAGTTAGCCATCTGTTAAGAGTTTTCTAACCTCACTAATTCAGGAAAGCGATACCGAATACACAATACAGCCACCTAAACTAGCATAAAGTAGAGCATTTCACAACCTATTCCATTTTACCAACTTTGAAGATAGATCTACTAAGATCGCTATTTTTACCAAAATAACTACCAAAGATCATTAACCGTGTCAAAGATCAGTAACGACACCATTAAGCTTTTAAAACCCTTTTACGTGCCGGTAAGCATTTTTAACCGTTATTCGACTGACTTTAATCAAACCAATACCCGGTTACAGTTTCATGGCGTAAACTTATTTACAAGTTAACTAGTCTACTACCGGACGATTAAACGGACGGCTTTTCAACATTTATCCGCCTAACACATTCGACATTTGCCAAAGTCATTCAAATACAACTACAAATCCAACAACAATGAAACAAGGTTGCGCTATGATCATCAAGATCTAAACGTGAAAAACGCCAAATTTATACAAGACATGATTAACTACACAAATGATTGTCTAACGTACTACATACTATTGTTCTTGCCCGTAGGCGTACGATTAACTATAACAACATCAAAATAGCATACAAAATTCAGATTTGGATCATAAATGTTTAAAGGATCAAACCATATAAAATGCTAAAGAGATGGATTGGATGATGAGGAATGGATCAGATGGATTCCCGAGCTTGTTCCACGCCTGTGCAGCACTTCAAGAGCCCCAATAATCGCCAGAAAACGTTCCCCAAGGATCCAACAACCGATTAGTGGCTGAAATGGAGGTTTTATAGAAGAACAGGGCCTGTGAGCGGCCGCTCACTTTTCAAACAAGTGGACGACTTGCTGCATCATGACGTAGGCCTTCCAGAAGGTCCCCATAAATATCTGGGGGAGCGCCCTGTGAGCGGCCACTCACAGGGAGTGAGCGGCCGCTCACAGGGACTGAGATCCTGTTTGCGCGCCGAAATCTCCGTTTTTCCTTCTGTTGTGCTTCCGGGACATCGTTTAAGACCTGAAATCATAAAGATACCAAAATAAGTACCAATTCCTGTGTATAAGGTCAAAAATGTATTAAAATGGGAGTTAAACGGGGACTTTTATATGTGTAATTTAACGTATGTCAGTAATCATTTGAGTTTATGAAAGCATTCGATTGAAAAACATTTATTCTCTTGTTTTGATTAATAGTTTATCATTCCGCTGCACTTTTCATTTATAATTCATTTCATTCATTGTTCTTATTACTTAAACAATCAAAACAATCAAACTCAGATCCTAACAATTGCTATCAGAGCTTGGTCAATTAAATTTGATCTAACCAATCAATTTAATATAAGCAGATCAGCTCACAATTATTGATATCGTTTGTTTGTCGGATTGAAAACAGAGTAATAGTTTATTTTCGTTTCAACCGTTTTTAAACAGACTTTGTTTTTGAAACAATCAGAGAATGGCTTCAATCAATCACGATCCACACAACACTGGTACGAACAACAAGCCACCGATGCTTGTCAGATCTGAATACAATATCTAGAAATGTCGGATGAGCCATGTTCTAGCTCAACAGAATACTGGGTGTTGGAAGTCGGTTATCTTCGGACCACATGTTCCGATGGTGCCGAGTACTGAAGATCCCAAGGTTCAAGAGCCTAAGAAACTTGAAAACTACCCCGACCAGGATTTTCAAAAAATTGAGTTAGATACTAAGGCCTTCAGTATTGTGGCCATGGCTCTACCCAATGATATATATGCTAGGCTGTTACACTGTAACAGTGCAAAGGAGTTGTGGGATGCACTGAAAGAACAATTTGGTGAGACTGAAGAGGTTATTGAAAACAACCATGAAATACTTAACCAACAATATGAAACATTCAATCATGTAAAGGGAGAGTCATTAACTCAACAATTTGAGAGGTTTAACTGTCTCATTAGTGAACTAAAACTGGTTAGTCTAACTTATCCATATTCAACCTTGAACCATAGGTTTTTATGATCACTACTAGATAAATGGGACACTATTGCTATAGTTATGAGAAACTCAATTGGATTTAAGGACCTATCACTGACCCAGCTTTATGGTAAGCTCTTTACCTATGAGAGAGAGCTTAACCAGAAAAAGAAGCTCCAGGACTCTGGAAAAGTGTCTGATGATTATGTTTTTGGTAATACAGCACTTTTGGGTCATGATGAGGTAACTGGTAATAATAAGGATTAGAGTTATGATCATTTCATTGACATAACTTCAGGTTTTAACTCAGGTTTTAACTCTGATTCTTATTCACCAAACTATGCTTTTACAGTAAGTGGTGGTGATATCCAGACATCTGATAACATATCCTTTGAGTATGATGACTTAAAGTACTTTGACCCTGATGATTTGGAAGAAACGGACATTATGCACCAATTGGCTCTGCTCAGTGTAAGAACTAACAATTTTTACAAGAAAACTGGCAGAAGGTTTCCAGGGTTGACTGGCAGGTCAAAAGTGGGGTTGGATAAATCAAAGATCAAGTGTTATAAATGTCATAGATTTGGTCATTTTGCTAGGGAATGTAGGAGTCAACATGGTACACCTATGATCACCTATCGAAATCAAAGGCCACAGACCAACACTTATCAAGTTTCCCATAGTACCCCTGGACCAAATGTGCAAAACACTGCTCATTTTGCACAGTCCTCAAACACTGTTCCTGATCAGTTTGTCCAAACCCCTGTTCCTCAGATCCACTATGTGCAAACACCTGTTGCTCAAGCACAAGTGCCAATGATTGCTGTTCCACCCTCTGCCCCTGCAGAGACCAGGTAACAGAGTTTCTTCCCACAAGGCTTTGTTGATTGGAGCAGTCTACCAGATGAGCTATCAGATGAGAATTTTGCTCTTGTAGCCAAAGCTGAAAATGAACCAGAAAATTTTTGTTTCATAGCTATGGTTGAAGAGGTTGAATCTGAGGATGTGGTAACTGAATCTGATGTTGTGACTGATGATATTGTTGATGAAGTAATTGCAAATACAAAATCTGAAGAAGAGGTTGTGAATCTCTCAGATCCCTGGGATGCATCTGATGATTGTGAGTGCAAGTGTGATTGTGCATTGATGGCTGTTGCTAAGGTATCTCCTCAAATCCTAAAAGATTTATGTTCAGACAAATGTGTAATAGCATTTGCTAACATTAAAGAGGTGAATGAAAACCTTAGGAAGAAAGTTTAAGATGATGAAGTTCAATTTGAAAAACTTTCTAAAGAGTTAAAATCAAAATTGACTGAAAAAGAATCTGAAATAAGCAGCTTAAAACAGGAGGCAACTATAACCAAATACCAGCTCCTAACTATGATAACTAAATATCATAGTTGTAAAAGGAGCTTGAGGCCACCCAAGTTGAATGTGAAAAATGGGTGGAATCATGCAAAGGTTTTGAGATGCTCCTCAACAAACAAACCAAAAGTCATGTGAAGTTTGGTTTTGGTTTTGAAACCACTGCTCCAGCTTTTGAAAACACTGAAAAAAGGGATCAAAAGTTAGTTAAGGTAGTACCAACTAATTTGAAGGGTCAAGAGATTAAAATCACTGAACCTAATTGCAAGAAAATTGTTCTTGAAAAACCAGAAGGTTCCTCATCATTCACTGAACTTGAAAAATATGAATTTAAACCTACTTGGTCTGATGAGTGTGGTACTCTTGAAAACTTCAAACCAGTTGACTTCAAAACCCCTGATGGTAAGAAAGCACCACATGCAAAGGTCATTCCCTTGATAGACCTTCCTGCAGATGATCAAACATCTGTTGAAAGGAAGGCTGAAAAAGGGAAAAAGAAAGAAAAGTCTATCCACTTGTTTTGTGATTTCTGTGAAAAGAAGAATCATGTTACTAAAAACTGTTTTCTTCTAAAAGCATATGATATCAATAAAAGAACAAGTGTGTGTGATTCTAAGACCACATGCTCAATATGTGGTAAGAAGAATCACAAAACCAAAGAGTGCATGTATCTCAAAAATTTTGATGTCAAAATACAAGAATACAAGGCTAAAACTCTTGCAAGTCAAGTGGTGAGTACTTCAAAAGGAAAATCCAAATAGACTTTTCCTCCAGTTCAAACATCTGTTACCAAAAGTTTGGAAACATCTGCTTCCAGGGATGTTCAAGTAACAGATGCTCCACCCACCAACAAGTACCCAAGTGGATATGGACAACCACCTTGTCATAATCTGTCACATGTTTATGAAGAACCCAAGAGGCCTTCTAAACCAAGAGTGAACAGAAATCCCTATGGTTACTCTCATCTGTCAGGAAGTGATCAAACATCTGTTGCACCAAGTGTTGACATCCAAGCACTAGCAAATGGTCAGCAACAGTTGTTGAACTTGATTCAAAAACTAGTTCAAACCACTGATCACCTTCCTAAGCTTGAGGCTGAAAAGTTTGTGGACCCATCCAAAGCCAACTTGGCTTTGGACACTCACTAAAACTGATCCATTACTAATGTGCAGGGAGCTTCTTCTTGCTTAGATAGCCTTTGGTATGTAGATAGTGGAGGCTCCAGGCACATGACAAGATGTAGAGCCCTTCTCCTGGACTTCTTAGCTCATGGAGGGGGTGATATATCCTTTGGTAATGACTCAAAAGGTAAGGTGTTGGGTTCAGAGACTGTTCACGCTGGGAAACTCAAGTTTGAAAATGTCAATCTTATTGATAATCTTAAATTTAATCTTCTTAGTGTATCACAAATGAGTGACAAAGGTTATGGCTCATTCTTCACTAAGAAAACTTGTAAGGTTATTGGGCCAGAAGTGGTGAAAAAGATTGACACCATCATTTCTGAGAGCAAAGCACAACTTGTTGCTCATAGGAGTGGCAATGTGTATGTGGTTGATATGTTGAAGGACAATCCTATGGCAAATGTCTGTCTGTTTTCTGCTGCCTCCACAAAAGAGACAGAATTGTGGCATAGGAGACTAGGTCACACCAACCTTCAAACTATCAACTCACTCTCCAAACAAAGCCTTGTCAGAGGCCTTCCATCAAAAGAATTTAAATGTGATGAGCATTGTGTTTCCTGCTTAAAAGGGAAACAACATAAAAGCTCTTACAAATCCATTGATGAGTCCAAAATAAGCCAATGTCTACAATTGTTGCACATGGATTTATTTGACCCAGTTAAAATCATGAGTCTAAGAAGAAAGGAATTTTGTCTTGTCATAGTTGATGATTTTTCTAGGTTTACATGGACTTACTTTTTACACTCTAAGGATGAGACTGCAGGTATCTTGAAGGACTTTGTCACCAAAGTTGAAAAACAATAAGACTTGTCAATAAAAGTCTTTAGAAGTGATAATGGAACAGAGTTTAAAAATAAGGAGTTGGATGACTTCTGTGTGTCAAAAGGAATTGTGAGGCAGTATAGCATTCCAAGAACACCAGAACAAAATGGGGTGGTTGAGAGGAAACATAGAACTCTCATTGAAGCTGCAAGAACCATGATAGCATATTCTGGTTTGCCACTGTCTTTCTGGGCAGAAGCTATAAACACTGCTTGCTATGTTCAAAACAGAGTTTTAATCAACCTAAGACATCAAAAGACTGCTTATGAAATTTTGTTCAAAATCAAACCACTAATCTCATTTTTCAAAATCTTTGGCTGCCCATGTTTCATTTTAAATCTTAATGATTCCATCTCTAAATTTGCAGCCAAAGTAGATTGTGGTTATTTTGTGGGATATTCTTCTACTGCTAAGGCCTACAAAGTGTTTAACACAAGGACTAAGACAATAGAAGAAACTCTGAATGTAAAGTTCAATGAACTTTCATCCTTAAAAATCCCAGCAAATCCTGCTGAATGGTTTGATTTAGATAAATTCAAATTTGAAGATATTACTGTCAAAACTAACAGTGCAGGTATTCCACAATCTCCACAACAAGACTACAGAACAGATGTTGTGATTCCAAGTCACTATAAAGTCTATTCTGTATCAGGGGAAGCAGTTGTTCAAAACACCTGTCAAAACTCTGCCACAGCTGAGTCAGCCACTGTTGGCCAGTCTTACCTTAAAACCACTGCTTCACCAATTTCATCCACTGCTAAATCATCTGTTGACAAAAGTCAGTCCAGTTTCACACCACTTGGACCCATTCCCCCACCTCCATTTCAAACATCTGTTGGTACTACAGAAGTGCAAATTGATGTTACATCAACAGAGTCGCCAAACCTCCATCCTTCACCTCAAAATGCCATTATACCATATCAGGGAGATCTAGTCTACCTAAGAGCTCATCCACCAGATCAAATCATTGGCAACATCAGAGAGGGTGTGCTCACAAGAAACCAATCCTCAAACATCTGTCTTTTTGCAGGCTTTCTATCTTTCACACAACCTGTCAAGTACCAAGAGGCACTAAAAGACAACAGTTGGGCAGAAGCTATGCAGGAAGAGCTCCTTCAGTTTAAAAGACAACAAGTATGGGAACTTGTACCATTGCCAAAGGATGTTTGTCCAATTGGCACAAAGTGGGTCTTCAAAAACAAAACTGATGAAAGGGGTATATTTGTCAAGAATAAAGCCAGGCTTGTGGTTCAAGGCTTCAGACAAGAAGAAGGGATAGACTATGATGAAACCTTTGCTCCTGTAGCTAGGCTAGAAGCTATCAGACTCTTACTAGCCTTTGCTGTCAACCACAACATCAATGTGTATCAGATGGACATCAAATGTGCATTCCTATATTGCAAAATTCAGGAGGAAGTCTATGTATGTCAACCACCTGGTTTTGAAGACACATTCCAACCTGATTATGTATATAAGCTCAACAAAGCTTTGTTTGGATTAAAACAAGCACCTAGGGCCTGGTATGAGACTCTTTCCACCTTTCTCTTATCCATTGGTTTCACAAGAAGTAAAATTGATAAAACCTTATTTTTAAAATGGAGAGGGAAAGACTTAATGATTGTTCAAATATATGTGGATGACATCATTTTTGGGTCCATATGTAACAAAAGGTGTGAAGAGTTTAGGGAACTCATGACAGCAAAGTTTGAAATGAGTGCTATGGGTGAACTTCAGTGCTTCCTTGGTCTCCAAGTGAAGCAGCTGCAAAATGGCACATTCATTCATCAAAACAAATATGTGAAAAAATTGTTAACCAGATTTGAGGTGAATGACTGTAAGCCATGTAGTACACCCATGAGCACAGTCAAGCTACTCACTATTGATGACAAGGATGAATTGGTTGAACAGACACATTACAGATGCATGATTGGGTCTTTATTGTACTTAACTGCATCTACGCCAGACATTATGTTTGCCACTTGTGTTTGTGCAAGATCCCAGGCTTCACCTAGAAAGTCAAACCTTATTGCTGTGAAAAGGATATTCAAATACCTAAAAGGTGCTCCCACACTTGGTATCTGGTATCCTGCTAATGGAAACATTGAGCTTTCAGGTTATCCAGATAGTGATTTTGCTGGCTGCCACACCACAAGGAAGTCTACATCAGGAGGGTGCCAGTTTCTAGGGAATGCCTTATCTCATGGCAAAGCAAAAAGCAAGCAGCTATTTCAACTTCAACAGCTGAGGCTGAATACATTACTGCTGCAAGCTGTACAGCCCAACTCATGTGGCTTCAAAATCAACTGCTGGATTTTGGGATAACTGCACTAAGGACTCCACTCATGTTGGACAGTCAAGCGGCTGAAAATATCATCAAAAATCCAGTCTCTCATTCAACCACAAAGCACATAGACATCAGACATCACTTTGTTAGAGATAGCTATGAAAAAGGTTTGATTTCTCTGCACCATGTTCCAACAGAGGATCGGTTGGCAGATGTGTTGACAAAAGCTTTAGACACATCCACCTTCACAAATATGATTTCTAGAATTGGTATGCTAAACATGGACTAAACAACAAAAATGTTTTAAATAAAAACATTAAAATGTTTCAGAAAATCAAAATTCATCCTTAAAAATAGCATTTTGGTTGAAAAATCTGTTAAGGATAAAACAACCACTGTTTCATCCATTCTATCCACTGTTAGTTGAAAAATCTATTTCAAACATCTGATAAGATAAAACAACCACTGTTTGGTTGAAAAATCTGTTTCAAACCTCTGATCAGATAAAACAACTGTTTCATTATATATATATATATATATAATAAAAAAACCCAGTGCTGTTAGCATCAACACTTTGGTAAGACAACAGCTGTTTGCATCAGACCTTTGGCAACAGCTGTATGCCACCAGATGTTTGCCACGTCTGCTCTCAAAAGCAGAGTTTTGGCCACATCAGCGGTTTCACCAGAGCTTATAAAAACCCTGTTTTACCACAACAGTTGTTACATTGTCTCATTGTATTCAAAATACTGAAACCGCCTTCTTCAACCTCAAACCCTTACTCTAATTCCACTCATCCTCACACTCGAAATCCATTACAATGGATCTTCAAGCCAAAGGCACCAACAATTATCTCCCATATCTGGTCAAAACAGATGAAAACGTCCCATTCCATACCACCATCGACATCATCCTCAATTCCAAATACCTGACAATCTTAACCGCTGATGCTCCCATCTATCTCGATACCCTCCAAGAATTTTGGTTAAATGCTGAGTTTCTCCTACAAGACAAAAAGCCTACAACCAGCATATCAAAAATTGGAGAGACAAATGTCGCCATTACCCCCGAACTGATATCCACAACCTTCTCACTGAATGACCTGTCAGGTAACGACTCTTTCCCTAAGGCTGAACTTCACACTGAGTTTCAGGAAAGAGGTTATGATGCACAAATGACTGGGTCAACTCTTTTCAAAAAGTTTTTCCCACCAGTCATGAAATTTTTCTTTCATACCCTCCTTCTCTGTGTCTCTGCTAAGTCCACTTCCTTCAATGAAATCCCATTGAGGATTCAGTACTTGGGATATGCTATGTTGTCAGAATCCGACTTCAATTTATCCCAGGGCCTATTTCTGAACTTAGTATCAAATGTGAAGGCCATAAAGTCTGGGTCTAATAATGCTTTTCTGATTTACCCAAGAATTTTAAGTGTAATCTTTCAAAAGGTTTTACCTAAAAAAGATTTTAAAAAGGGTAAGTCTTTCCAAATGAAGAGTCTAACTGATGAAACTTTCACAAGAATGTTGGGTTCAACCACCAAGAAAAAGTGTCAAAAGTTTTCAAAACACAAACAAAGAGGACTAAGACAACAACTGCTGTCCCAACCTCTGTTGTTGAGCCCGCTGCTCCTGGTGATCATGGCACTACGTCTAGTGCTGTGAAACCCACACCAGCCACCTCCAAAAGAAAACGTCCATATACAAAAACCACCACTAAAACCAAAAAGGGGCCTCTGGAAGATGAAATACCAGAGGAAAACCATGTTGCAACATAAAAGCAACAAGAAACCACTATTGTTACTTCCTCACAACATATGGATATATCTCAACCTAAGCAAACTCCTCATGAATCCTCACAAAAGGATCATGTTGTAAGCCAAAGGGAACCACATCATGAGACATATGAGTCACTTGACCATATGATCATCAGCCCTTCTCGCACGGCTACTTCTCTTTTCACTCCTCCACCTTCACCATCACATGTCCTTCCAACAATGCAACCACTGTTTGAGGCTATTGATAAAACTCAGAACAATCCCAGTTCCTCTCCTTCACCCATCAATGAGAGTATACTTCAACAAGTGACTAGGACTGAGGAAAATCAATCAGCTATCCCACAAACAGAGGAGGTTACACCCTTGGAGTTGAATGAAACTATAAGTGAGTTTTCAAGTGAAGCAGCCACTACTACTGTAGAGACCATTGTCTCACAACAGGACAGTGGTTACATAACTAAGACTTCCTTGAAGGCAACAACTGATGAGGCCACTATAGTGTCCCCAAAATCAGTTGGAAGTCCCCAGAACCAAGACAAAGGGGCATCTTGTTCTCATCCTTTGGACTCACCTCCTAGGACTGCACCAGATACAACTACCACTGGTAGGAACCCAGATGATCCTATTAATTTAGGTGATGGGTTAAAATACCAAGAATTGACGGCTAGAGTACAATCTATAGAAACCTCTGTTGCTGACATCAAATCAGATATCAAGACAATTTTGGGATCCTTGGCTGCTCTTACCAAAAGTCAACCATCAAAGGAAGAGATTGCTAGTGAGCTATGGAAATCAGTTTCCCCCATCATCATAGCTCATAGAAAACTAGCAGATCAGACACATGAAACCTACATGGCTCAAATCAGAACTATGGTAGATGCTAGGTACACAGATACCCAAGCAGACATGAAAGCCATTAAAGACCACTTGCTGAAGACCACTGGCTCTGCCCCTACAACCATCAGAAGAGATGAAGATGATGATGAGTTAACAGCAGATGATGCCATAACGGGGGAGAGTGGCAGAGATAGACTACCCAAGCTAAAGCCATTCGAAACCAAACTAGGGTCTGAACCAGCACCACCACAACAACCAAATCCCAATGATCAATCCACCGCTGATACTGAAGCAGTCAATGTAGGTAAAGCAAAAGAAGTAGATCAAACTGCTAATGTCAATGCTGAAAAGGCTGCTGAAGAGAAGCAAAAGAGGCTTGATACCTTGGAATGCAAAGCAGAAGCTCTTGTACAACAGAAGATAGAGCAACAGCAAGAAGTTGAGGATGTGGGTACCTCTAAAAGGAAGAAGATGCCTGCCAAACATGTCAGACAACTACCATCCAAACTTGTTGTCAAAACTGCTGTTGTTAAAACCACAGCCACCAAAACCACTGATACCACCAAAACCACTGCCACCAAAACCACTGATACCACCAAATCAACTGAACCTACCACCAAACCAACAACCAAATCCACCACCACAACCACCAATACACCACCCAACTCCCAAACATCTGCTGGTCCTACAAGAGTGCCAACAGATGTTAACACAACCACTGCTGCAACACCACCATCACTACGCATCTTGTACAGAAGGAAGAGAAAATCAACCTTTGTGGTACAAGATGAAAACATACAAACATCACCACCTCCCACTTCAACCACCCAACCTACACCTATATCAGCCATCCCATTTTCATCATATTCACCACACACTTCACAATTCACATCTCACAAAACACCACCATCCATCACACCATTGGTTGTTCAGTATCCCCTTGAGCTTGATCTACTCAAGGGGGAAATGCAATCCTTCTACAATACTGAACAACCATCTGAAAGATGTTTCCCATCTCTTCCAAATTTTCATGTTCCCCTAAACTTAGACAAATATCTTAAATACAAGACTGAACAGGCAGATGCAATCATCAAAGAGAGATGTAAAGGGAAAGATGACAGGACTGCTCAGGGCATCCATTCAGCAGAGCTTAGAAAACTGAGAAGGATTGAAGATTTTGCTAAGTCCCTGAGCAACTCCATGTCCACCATGCCTCTCAGCAGTGACATGGAAAGGATGGTTAGGAATCTCTTCTTGACCAAATCTTGGCAACCATGCCCTACAAAGCAAATAAGAAACAATTTGCAGGCAGGACCACTCATGCTCTTAGAGAAGAACTAATGAGAATAGAAGACATGGCCAAGAATCCCCCAGCAAAGGTCTCTGCCCCTGATTTTAGGAAAGGCAGAGATCCAGCCAGAGCTTTGAAGTTCAAGAGAATGAGAGAAGAGATTGTGGCTGCAAAGTATGGGGAGATGAGGTCTGTTGCAAGATGGTCAGAGCTAAGGCTGGTTGAGACTTACATGAAGTTGGAAGAAAATAGAGAGAAAGACCCCACACTGCCCAGAAAACCTGATTACTCTGATGCACCAATGATGAAGAGACCTCAACAGGCCTTTACACTAGACAGCTTACTTGACACTTCTGACCTATCTGTTGCTGCCAGAAGACAGTTCAAGAAACCAAAGGAAATGTTTGAAGAAGACCAGAAGAAGTTTGCTGAAACTTATGTAAAAGAGGGCCTCTTCAATCAAGTACACTACTTCTCTGATCCCACTACTGAAGAGCTTAGAAAACTCATTGGGAGACCTCCATCACCAAACTCATCTACAATAAACTTGCAACCCAGCAGATCCTCTGATTCAAAAATTCTAAAATGGAAAGTCAACAAAGACAACCATGAATTGACTCTGCTCAAATCAGATGGAAAAGCTCAAAAGCTAAGTATGGATGATGCACATGGCCTGTGTGCAGATGATCTCCAAACCTTGCTGAACTTAGAGCTTGAAAGGGATGTAGAAGACTTTTTCTCTTTAAGTTTTGAACTACAGTTTAAAGGGCAGATAAGAGAAAGTCTGATGAGAAATAAAGATCAAAATAAAGCTTAGTTTTGGTATCATCTGTTCTAGGGGAGATTGTTGGGTCTGCTGACATGGAGAAGAACGGATGATTGGAAAGCCAAAACATACTACTAAATTGATCCTTAGCAATAACAGCATTTACATGTTACTTCTCCCAAAAGACTGTTGACCCTAACATCTGCTGTACCCTAACAACTGATGTGATAACTGCTGCTACAAAGGTCAGATGGATAACAACTGCTTACCAAAGGTTCAATGAAGAACAACTGCTGACCAAAGTACTGAATACTAAAGGTTTGTTGGAGCCAACATCACTTAGGCTCCAACAGATGATTCAAGACCATCATAGTTTTCCTATCAGCTGTTTACCTTTCAGTGTTTTCTTATATAACAGTAGTTTGTAATCAACAGATGTTTTATGTTTGTTATTCTGTTAGAGGTCACTATCTTAGGTGATGTCAGCCTAGGTCATCAGAGGTTTAGATTTGTTTATAAATAAAACAGTGCTTGTACTGTTCTATTGGTCACTCAAAACATTCTCTTTGACAAACAATCACTGAGTGATCAGGCTGAGGGGGACTACTTGTACAATTGATTGTAATCATTTGAGTTTATGAAAGCATTCGATTGAAAAACATTTATTCTCTTGTTTTGATTAATAGTTTATCATTCCGCTGCACTTTCCATTTATAATTCATTTCATTCATTGTTCTTATTACTTAAACAATCAAAACAATCAAACTCAGATCCTAACATTAACTTGTTTAGTTATGCAACATTATTATATTCATATTTTATAATTTGTAATAGTTTAATTGTGCAACATATTATTAGATTTAAAAAGTACAACAAAATTGATAATGCAAACTATACCATAAATGCATAACTGATTAAAGAAAAATGTAAATGTAGAAATAATTTAACCTCGTCATCTTCATCAGTTTTAAATTTCCAAACGACATTCCTAGCATACATATAAACTCTCATCAGTTCCTCAACTCTTTTTACAGGTTTCATTCATGGCAAACATAACACCATTGATCACCTCCACCACTTGCTTCATCTTGGCATATACCCCTTCATCAAGGGACATTTTCGTTTCACTCGGTGATGGTGAAACAAACAATACTATTAACAATGGTACGAGGATGATTGACGACTGTTGAACAGCTTCATAATGATGTAATATCATGTAGCAACGAAATTCTTTCCTACTTCAACAATGACACCATTGATTATGGAGTCTCCTGTTGTTAAGCGATGAAGACTATAACGCGCGATTGTTAGCCGAACCTATTGGTTGTTATTGGTGTCACAGTCGAGGAAAGTAATGTTCTTCATGGTTGTTTTGATGTTACTCATCATTCTACTTCAACTCAAGTTATTAACTATGTTCTTCCTGAGCCAAATTAAACTAATATCATCAACGGAACTACCAAAAGTCTTAAACATTTCTATTTGTATTTTATATATACACCATAATATCAATAATTTCTAGCATGTATTAAATGATATGGTTTAACCAAAAACGAGTTATTTTCTTACATGAGTTTCAATACTTTCAACGATAACACAGTAGGGTTTGGAACTCTTTGAGCCTAATGAGAGAAACTTGCTCATTAACAATCTTTAATGGTGTTTCCCGCCACAATGAACGGACACCATGCTAGTTGTACATCATACACATTTAAAGGAATTATAAATTTATTCGCCGGAAGAAGGGGAGATTGTAGGAGAAGGGATTTTGGAGTCGCCGGTGATCACTCCGGTGGAAAATTCAATACCGGCGTTGGAGAAGTTGGATGGTCAGTTGGGAGATGAAAGGCCCCTACATGGGGATGTGGAGTATGGTAATGATGACATGGGGGATAGGGATGTGAGCATGCAGGATATTGGGATGGAACAAGTCTCGAGAGTCAAGCTGGGAGGTAACAAAAATTTATATGAAAGTGGGCCCGATGCTGATATTCAGTCACTTGGGCCAGGAAACGAAGGTGGGCCTGATTTTCTTTTGTCCATGAAGAGGCCAAGACCTGATGTTGCGCTTAATGAAAATTTGCTTGACCTAAATTCACCTCCACGTAGGCCCACCCCCAAGAGCAAACAATGTCGACATTCAATTCCCATCTTTTTTCTCTCCTTCGGTGCATTCCAACGTTGAACAAGCCGTGGAGGAAGTCGATACGTCTGTGGCGACTGTCGGTGATAAATCAGAAGTCGAAGTAACTGAATTAGTAGGTTTGAAGGTCGGTATTAATCTCGAGGGCTTTATAGAAGAGCTGGATAAGATTATCAGGGACGAAGGTGATGCTAATCGGGTCCAATGAAGATTCTCACGTTTAACGTTAGGGGGATTGGGGAGGATAACAAAATCCTTTATTAGGGTGAAATCATTAGAGATCTGAAACCGGATTTCATTGCTATTCAGGAAACTATGTTGTGTGACGGTGCGAGAATTAATTTGTAAAACTGTGGGGGAGGGGTACGGTGGAGTTTGATTGGGTGAATGCAGAAGGAAGATCGGGGGGTTTGTTATGCTGCTTGAACCCGAGTGTGTTTCAAAAATTTGGGCTTGTCATGCACAAAAATTTTCTCCTAGTTTTTGGTGTACTGGTGCAGTCGGGGGACGCTATTTCTTTCATTAATGTGTATGCGCCACAGAACCTACAATTGAAAACTGAATTGTGGGTGGCACTATCGAATTGTATATCCAGTAATTGTGACTTGTGGGTGGTTTTGGGCTATTTCAACGCGGTTAGAAGTGCGGAGAAAAGAATGAATACCGCTTTTAATCCTAGATGTGCAGAAAAATTCAATGATTTCATAGAAGAGAATGTACTGTTTGAATATCCTATGGGTGGTAGAAGGTTTACTCGGGTGGATACTACCGGTCAGCAGTTGAGTAAAATTGACAGGATATTAGTTTCTCAAGAGTTCAGAAATCGGTGGCCTTTTGCCTCGGTCACGGCCTTTCCAAGACGTGTGTCTGATCATAGTCCGGTGCTTATGAATACTGAAACGGTAAATTTCGGGGCCTCTCCTTTTCGTTTCTATAACTCGTGTCTATCGATTGGTGGCATTGAACAGGTGGTATTAGAGGCATACCAAGGGGCCTCGTGTGATGAACCGGCGGATATTACGTTTGCTAACAAGCTTAAGAAGGTTAAAGGGGCTCTCAAGTTATGGATGCAAAACCACAGAGAAACTAGGGAGGCGAACAAAAAAGAATGTATTTTGAAGATTGAGGAACTCGATGGGATTATGGAAGATAGAACCTTATCGGAGGAGGAGGTGTCGACGTGGGCTTTGTATAAGAAAAATTTAGACGAAATAAATTTGGGGATAGCACAGGATTTGAAGCAAAGATCCCGAATCAAATGGCTTATCGAAGGTGATGAGAACACATCATTTTTCCATGGGATGATAAATCAACATGTGGGCTCAAACCGGTTGGGTGGAAGTATGGTGAATAATGAATGGGTACTGGATCCGATTCGTATGAAGGCCGAAGCTCGCAAGTTTTTTGCATACAAGTATCGGGAGCCTTTGCAAAATAGACCGGACTTTATTTGCCATAATATTAAGAGTCTTTCAGGTGTGGAGGCAGATTCTTTAATTGGGCCGTTTTTGGTTCCTGAAGTTAAGAATGCAATTTAGGAGTGTGGTAACGAAAAAGCATCGGGACCCGATGGCTTTACGTTTGGTTTTTTGAAGCATTTTTGGGAATCACTAAAGTGTGATGTGATGAAGATTATGGATAAGTTCTTCACAGATGGGTTGATTAGTCAAGGATGTGGTTCGTCTTTTATTGCTTTAATACCCAAATGTCCAGATCCGGTGGCTTTTAACGACTTTCGGCCGATAAGTCTCTTGGGCTGCATCTCGAAAATAATCTCTAATGTACTCACTAATCGCCTTAAGAGGGTTATTGGGTCGGTAATATCCGACATCCAGTCCGGGTTTATGGCTGATATAAATATATTGGAGGGTCCGCTTATGTTAAATGAGATGATTTCTTGGGTTAAACGGGTCAAATCTAAAGTTTTTTTTTTTAAAAGTGGATATGGAAAAGGCCTATGATTCGATTAGTTGGCGGTTCATTCGATCCGTTATGGAACAAATGGGCTTCCCGCAAATATGGATTAAGTGGATAAGCGGAATTCTTGATTCATCCCGGGCGTCAATTTTAATATATGGGTCGCCTACATGGGAATTCCAATGTTATAGGGGTGTTCGACAAAGCGACCCATTATCTCCCTTTAGTTTCATTATTGCGATGGAAGCGCTTACGTGCTTTGTCACGAAAGCAATTGACGAGGGGCTGATACAAGGGATTCGATTACCTCACAATGGTCCTGTATTGTCACATCTATTATACGCAGATAATATCGTTTTCATGGGTGATTGGTGCGAAAACAATGTAAGAAATATTGTGAGGTTAATGAGATGCTTTCACTTAGTTTCGGGTCTTAAGATTAACTATAAAAAACAATTTTACATGGGGTGGGAGTTAACGAAGATGAGGTCGATCAAATGGCAAGCTTGATAAGATGTAAAGCGGGGCGTTTTCCATGTAGATACTTGGGGGTACCGATTGGGGTGAATATGAACCAAGCACGTTTTTGGAATGTGGTCATCGAGTGCTTCAAGAATCGACTATCTAAGTGGAAGGCAAAAAAATTATCCATCGGCGGTCGAGTTGTTCTTAACAAGGCTGTTTTGGATAGCCTTCCTTCTTATTTTTTTTCGCTTTTCAGGGCACCTAAAGGAGTTTTGGATAAGCTTGAAGCATTAAGGCGAAGACTCTTTTGGGGCGGAGATAAAGATAAAGCAAGAACAAACTGGATCGCATGGGAAAGGGTAATTGGTCAGATTGACAAAGGGGGGTTGGGCTTATATTCGCTGAAAGTTATTAATGAAAGTCTTTTGATAAAATGGTGGTGGCGTTTCAAAAACGAAAAAGGAGCGCTTTGGCATCGAGTCATCTCAGCGATTCACTTTAACCCAGCTGCAGCAACGTATCTTCCAGTTATAGCGGGCGTGGCAGGAACATGGAATGCTATTGTTAAAGTGGAAAACGATTTGTGGGAAAAGAATTTAGAGCTGAAATGTTTATTTAAAGCAAAGGATGGAAATGGAGAAGATGTTAGGTTCTGGGTCGACTTTTGGTGTGGTGATAAACCGCTTATGATGATGTTCCAAAATCTTTTCATTCTGGAGGCTGAAAAGAATGTAACTGTCGCACGAAGAAGGCGGTGATGGGTCTGGATTAGAGAACCGGTTACTTTAATTGAGGTCCAGGAACTTTAGAAATGTTGCGCTTTTCTGCAGTGTCTGGGTCAGCCAAACGGGTCAGATGTTTGGTCTTGGACGGAGAGTAAGGATGGCACATTTACAGTTGCAGGCTGCAGAGTGTTATTGGTCAGAAACGCTGCACCGTTTTACCCGTTTGAGTGGGTTAAAGGGGCTCCGAAAAAGATTTCTATATTCGGGTGGAGGGCGATACAAGACCGGTTACCAACGCTGCTTGGCTTAAAAAAGAGGAAGATCCTTAATGGACTAGCTTCGTGCAGATTGTGTGGGGAGAACGATGAGGACGCAGATCATGTTTTCACCTCTTGTTTCGTTTCGGCAAACGTCTGGAACAAGGTGAGCTTGTGGATTGGTATTTAATAGATAATATGTATAGCAATGATTTGTAATTTAAATGTATTTCCTTATCTGTTTGTAATCATCCCTAAAATAGGGAATATGGTTTATTATATAATGAATGCCAAGAGAGGAAGAGGGATCAAGGATCCTCTTGTTTCATGGTATCAAGAGACACAGGAACCCCTATCACCTCACAACCCTAACCGCAGCCACCATTCTTAGCTGCGGCAACCACCCATCATCCATCATCCAATCCTGAACCACCTCAGATCCCTCATCTTCCCTGCTTCTTCATTCCTCTTCCCCACTACCTTCCCTGTTGCCTTTCTTACCCTTCCTTTAGCTCTTCTGTTTCACCTTACAAACCGCACCCATGGAGAAAATCCACCTAGCCGTAACAGTTTCGAACATCCAAAATTTTATACCCATCAAACTCGAGATCGATACGGCTCACTAGCCCTCTTGGTCCAAGTTGTTTTAAATTCACTGCAAAGCCTACCAAGTATACGATCACCTTCTACCTCCTCAAACACCCGCACCACCCGCACCACCTCCTGCCGCGGCTGACAAAGAAAAACAGTCAGCCTCGGCAACCCCAACCACCGAATCTTGGGAGCGTCTTGACTCCATCGTCCTTCAATGGATGTATGGAACGATCTCTCAGGATTTAATCTACACCATCATTGAACCCGGCCAAAACAAAACTGCCTACGAGGTATGGACCGCTCTTGAATATGTCTTTCAAGACAACAAGGCGGCCCGTGCTCTCCATCTCCGCCACCGCCTCAATAACACCCGCCTTGAAAACTTCCAATCTATGACTGCCTACTGCCAACAATTAAAATCCCTTTCTGATCAACTTGCGAGCGTGGGTCACCCGATAGACAACGATGATCTTGTGCTACAACTCATCGCGGGACTAACGGAGCAATATGAAAGCATCGGTACCATCTTACAAGGTCAAGAGCCTCTACCGACAGAAAGCCGAACAAGCCTTACACTCCTCTCAAAAAGCCGGTACCGCCTTAAATACCACAACCCGTTCGTCTGCTGGTCACTCGTCATCGGAACCCACTTATGACCGTGGTCGAGGTCGTGGGAGGTCACGTGGCCGAGGCCGAGGTAGGCAGCCTTGGGGTCGTGGTGGCAGGGCCTCTTCATACGGTTACCCTCCCTGGGCTTCCCACTACAATACTTGGCCTCCACCCTGCCCACCTTATTGGACTCCTTCTCCTTATGGACCGTGGCCCAACTTCTCACCAAATCAGGCCCAACAACCCTCTCAGCAGCAACAGTCCTGGGCCGCGCCTCCCTGTCCATATCCAACTTCTTCACCTCGGCCCAGCAGCAACAGTAATGGAGCGGGCGTACTTGGGTCCAAACCGTCTCAGGCTCATCACACAGCATACACACCAACGGACATCGATCAGGCCATTCATGCCATGTCCCTAAATAACACTCAGGAGCCTACCGGCTACATGGACACCGGTGCTACAGGTAATATGTCTAATACCTCTGCTGATTTTCAATCTTTTTCTAATAATAGTATGGGGCAACAAATCATCGTTGGTGATGGTTCAACCATCCCGGTACATGGACTTGGCCACAAAACCTTACCCCCACCCTTCCCCCCATTTGTCCTTAAAAACGTCCTATATGCACCCAAACTACTTAAAAACCTTATTTCTGTTCGTCGGTTCACAACCGACAACATGGTCTCTGTGGAATTTGACCCATTTGGTTTTCTTGTGAAGGATTACAAGAGCCGGATCCCTATCCTCCGGTGCAACAGCAGCGGTGATCTCTACCCACTCATGCTCGGGCCCGGAACAACAACCTTCCCTTCTACTTTTGCAGCCATCACCTCTTCACTATGGCACCAACGTCTTGGTCATCCAGGACGTGCCCCTTTACAATCTTTAAAAACTAATTGTTTTGTTAATTTTCCTAGTTTCCATAATAAAGTTTGTCAATCATGCGTGCTTGGAAAAAGTATTAGGCTACCATTTGCTAGCTCTAATACTCGCATCTTTAAACCTTTTGATTTAATCCACAGTGATTTATGGACTTCCCCAATTTTGAGTGCTAATAGTCATAGATATTATATTTTATTTATTGATGATGTAGTAATTTTTTGTGGACGTACCCATTGTCAAACAAATTCCAAGTATATGCCACCTTTTGTCACTTTCACAAACAAATAACCACACAATTCGAACGACCCATAAAAACGTTCCAATGTGACAATGGAACTGAATACATCAATTCATCCTTCTCTACTTTTTTCTCCACCCATGGCATTCTCTTTCGACGTTTGTGCCCACACACGTCGTCACAAAATGGCAAAGCGGAACGCATGATTCGCACTATCAATAACATGCTCTGCACCATTCTTCAACATGCCTCCCTACCAAACACCTTATGGAACCATGCCCTTGAAACCGTCACCTATCTCTTAAACATCCTTCCCGTCAAACACCTCCAAAACAAAACACCAACAGAAATCCTTTACCACCGTACACCCACCTATGACCACTTGAGAGTTTTCGGATGCCTTTGTTATCCATTAACTCCCAGCACCACCATTCATAAACTTGACCCTAGATCCTCCCCGTGCGTATTCTTGGGATACCCGTCCACACACCGTGGGTACAAATGCTTTGACCTCAAAACTAAGCAATTAATCATCTCACGGCACGTCGCCTTTGATGAAACAACCTTCCCATTTGCTAACACCATCACCCCTGCCCCTACCTATGATTTTCTATCCGTTTTTCCACCCCTTCTCTGGCCATTTGTCTATGATCCCACATCCGACTCACACAACTCCCAACCTCCACAACCACCTGTAACCCAACCTTCTACGTCGGACCATTCACAACAGCAGCCCACTTCAAGCCCAATCCACACGCCTCCCTCCCCTACCAGCCCTACTCCTCCACAGCCCAATCAACCCGCCCCAACAACTAACCATCCCTCGGCCCAACCAACTCACTCATCTCAGCCCCACGATCACTCGCCACACACTCCACAACCCCCTCCAATCCAACCACCTCAACCCGATCAGCATATCCCAGCTCCCGATCATTCTACCCACCGCACCATGCGTACTCGTGCCATGGACGGCATCACTAAACCTAAACACCGTCTAAACCTACATGCCTCCTCCATTGTACCCATACCCAAAACCCCCACCGAGGCCTTGTCCATACCGGAATGGCATAACGCCATGACCAATGAATACCATGCTCTTATTAGAAACGAGACTTGGGAATTAACACCGAGGTCACCAGACATGAATGTAATTCGAAGCATTTGGCTATTTAAGCACAAATTTAAATCAGATGGTACCTTGGAACGATATAAGGCACGACTCATTTGTGATGGACGACTTCAACAAGTTGGTATTGATTGCGGTGAGACCTTTAGCCCGGTGGTCAAACCATCCACCATACGCACAGTTTTGTCCATCGCCTTATCCCAATCTTGGCAAATACACCAACTAGACGTCACAAATGCTTTTCTACATGGTAAACTAAATGAAACGGTATACATGTATCAACCAATGGGCTTTCGTGACAAAGATTATCCGGATCATGTTTGTCGTCTTAAGAAATCATTATACGGGTTAAAATAGGCACCTCGGGCGTGGTACCAACGCTTTACAGATTTTGTTCTAACTTTGGGTTTTATGCAGAGTAAGTGTGATGCTTCGTTATTTACTTATCACCAGGGTTCACAGGTTGCTTACCTTCTACTTTACGTGGATGACATCATTCTTGTCACCTCCACCAGGGCTCTTCGGACATCTCTTATGTTCCACCTCTCTGCCGAGTTCGCAATGAAAGATCTCGGCCCTCTTAGCTTCTTTCTTGGTATCTCTGTCAAGCAACACAACAACACCTTATTTCTCTCACAGCAAGCATACGCTCAGGAAATCATCGAGCGTGCCGGCATGTCCTCTTGCAAACCGGTCCACACCCCGGTAGACACCAACAGTAAACTCAGTTCAGACGCTGGTGCTGATTTTGATGATCCGTCTCTGTATCGAAGTCTTGCAGGTGCCCTTCAATACTTAACCTTTACTCGACCCGACATCAGCTATGCCGTCCAACAGGTTTGTATCCACATGCATGCACCAAAAGTGAATCATTGGAATGCCCTTAAAAGAATTATTCGTTACATCCAAGGTACTAGTTCGTTCGGCCTCACTCTTGGACCCACTACAGACCCACGGCTAGTAGCATACATTGATGCTGACTGGGCGGGATGCCCCGACACTCGCCGCTACACGAGTGGTTTCTGCATTTATTATGGTGATAATTTGATCTCCTGGTCATCCAAACGCCAACCCACCATCTCTCGGTCTAGTGCCGAAGCCGAGTATCGAGGAGTGGCCAATGTAGTAGCCGAAGTATGCTGGTTATGAAATCTACTTCTAGAGCTTCGTCGTCCACTCTCCACGGCTACCCTTGTTTATTGTGACAACGTCAGCGCAATTTATCTCTCTGGTAACCCCGTTCAACATCAGCGGACAAAGCATATAGAACTTGACATACACTTTGTTCGCGAGAAAGTTCAGAAGGGTCAGATTCGCGTGCTTCACGTCCCGTCTCGGTACCGAATTGCAGATATTTTCACCAAAGGGTTACCGCGCATTCTGTTTGACGATTTTCGGTCCAGTCTCAGCCTGCGATCACCTCCGGCTACGACTGCGGGGGTGTAATAGATAATATGTATAGCAATGATTTGTAATTTAAATGTATTTCCTTATCTGTTTGTAATCATCCCTAAAATAGGGAATATGGTTTATTGTATAATGAATGCCAAGAGAGGAAGAGGGATCAAGGATCCTCTTGTTTCAGTATTGCTTCGATTTATGCACACAATGTTAAAGATCTCCTGGAGTTATATGGGTTAATCGACAACGACAAAAAGAAACAGAAGATTATTAGACTCATTATTCTTGCGGTGTGTTGGGCGATATGGAGAGCAAGGAACGATCTTATCTTTAATGGGAAGAGAATCAATGTAACCGGCATATTTGGCGAAGCACAAGCGATGTCGTTTACATGGGTGAAACATAAGTGGAAACAAGTGAATTGGACTTGGGAGGATTGGAGGGTGTTTAATGTTCCCAATATGTAATGTAATTTGAAGTTTGTTTAGGGTGAATTGTTGGGTGATTGATGTTGCAACTAGCATCTTGTTAGTTGCATTTTATATATTGTTGGTGATGAATAAGAAGCGAAATTTGCCGATAAAAAAAAAAATCCTTATTCCCTTGAGACAAATTCATAAGTATGTAATCATAGTAGTTTAGTTATGGATTGAGCTCTCGCATAGGATTTTTCGACAAGCTAATGCCTTTATTTCCGAGCTTTAGCAGCAGACTTGTCTATAAAAGTAATAATAAAAAAAATAATAATAAACAAATTCAAACACATTTGGTGTAGATTTGGTGTAGATTGTAAAGGTTTTCGGTCGACTAGACAAAACCTTTTATGAATTTATTATGAATAAACTTTATAATAGTAAAAATTTGTTGATTTTACCCTTTGACCTAACAAGTTTAAACTTTTATTCACGAGAATTATTCCCTTGATCGATGCCACAAATCTTACTAAAAAAAAATACCGATCTTGAGGTTGGGAAGATCAATCTATTACTGGCCTAACAATACACATCTTGAGGTTAGGAGGATCTTTTATATGAGCACAAATCATCACCATCATCATCATACCCAGTTAATCGCACCAATAGCAAAAACTAAAGTAGGGTCTGAGGAGGGTAAGATGTAGTTACCTCTACCCTGTCGGAATAGAGAGGCTGCTACAGTGAGACCCCCGGCTCAAATACAAATAATGTAACACAAATACAGTTGGTCTTTCAATATACATAGCTGATTTAAGTTGGACAATACAGATATATGTAGAGGTGATAAAAAAACCGGTTTGGGAACCGAAACCGGTAAAACTGACCCGAACCGAAACCGGTCAAAACCGGTTTCACGTGACAACTACATTTACATTTGGAATATGGTTGAACTTGTGAGGAAGTATGGGACAATATTATTACATAAGTGCAAATTTAAGACAATATTGTTTCGAATGGTTGCAATGAGTGTGACACCCGGCATGTTCGGCTTAAACATATTAGTAACATCTAAGTCTACCTTAGCGAGAAACGTTTATAAACAAACTTAACTGGGTTAGTTGAGTCGGGTCAAGTTAGGATTGTCCAGGGTACAATGATCCGGAGGATCATTGGGAGTCGTTTTGGTAATAGATGATGAGCCGGTCGTCACGGTTCATACAAAGCCTAAATAACCTAAATAGATAGGGTAAGTAGGGTATCAATCCAAGGAGCGTGTGGTTAGTGCGTATTTCCTAGTTAACTTTGAATTTGTTGTTTTATGAAGATGCTAATTTATGAATTTGGTATTTAGAAATTGATTGAAGAGTTTGTTGATTAAAATGAAGCATAAATTGAATGTGTAAGAAATAATTAACAAGACTTGTAAACAATAAGATAAAGATGATTACACTAAGGATTTGGGTAATTGAACACTAAGGCTTTTAACAATTAGGCATGATTGGATAAACAAAGATAATGCAATTGGTACTAACAGATTGATTGTTCAATAAACATAGGTATCAAGTTTCATCAACATTCACAATGGACTAAACTATACTTTATCATTTAGAACATACAATCCTATGATAGTGTTGATGCAAGGAACCATGTTCATATCATTTAGAAATTGGCACAAGATCAATTAACTAGAAATGATTTCAACATAAGATTAATCACTAGTCAACACAAGTAATTCAAGTACATAAAAACATTAATCAAAAGTTTAAGCAATGCCCAAATGTTTAAGCCCTAGGTATCAAAGACTTACATCCTTAGTGTAATACAAGAGTTTTAGCCAAACATGGCTATGGTGTTCATCATCTTCAAAATATGATCTTCAATCTTCAAAGAAATTGTGTAATAAGCTTGGAGAATAATTGTATGATGATATGCCTTCAATGGTGATGATTTTTTTATAATGATGGAGATCAAAACAGCTCCCCAAAAGCAGTCAAGGACCATAAAATCGCCATTAACATTTGATCCCATCAGTTTTGACTTGAAAAAGGAAACATTTGACCGATTTTGACTTTTTGCGTAGGATACGCCACTTTTGGCGTATCCTACGCCAGTCCAGTTTTGCCTGAGCTGAATCCTGCTGGCCTACGCCAGCTTAACTGTCTCTGCCTACGCCAATGGCGTAGGGTACGCCAATTTTGGCGTATCCTACGCCAAAAACCTGTTTCTTGTCGTTTTCGGCTTTCCAACTCGCGTAAGCTTCCGTTTCTTGCCCGAACCGCTCCAAGACGTCATATTTGTCCCCTTTAATTATCAAATCCTGAAATACATACTATCATCAAAGCAACATCATTTTGACAACTTATCATTCTTTAAATTTCACTTTAAGGTGTTTTTATTCATGTCTTTTAGCTAACCCATCACATCCCCACACTTGTCTTTTACTTGCCCTCAAGCAAATCAATAAATCAAGCTCAATCAATAGTTTAACTAATTTCCAACCATTTTATCGATTCTCAAAAACGGCCCCTAATCATACCCCAATTCACAAGACTTACGGTTGTCAGTAGATTTACATTCCAAGGTTTTTATATGTTTAAAACAAATGCCTAGCTAAATCCAACTAGCTCTGATTTCACACTTTTGCACACCCCTCACAATGGTTCACTCCACTCGGTTTACTATCTCGGCTAGCAAGTAGTGTGCTAGTATTTCATATCAATCACTCGACACCGATTATAGGGCATGTTAGCATAAGCTTGCAATTCAATCACCCACCACAAAATTTCTCAAAAGTGAACACAAGTCAAAAGGTCTTAGTACGGGTTGTAATGGGGCTAGGCGAAGGGTATGGAAAGGGATATTTACAAGTGACTATAATGATGAAAATTCGACTTTTATTACATCAACTTAAACAATCACTAAACTATAAGGCAATGTTTCGCCTTTTATTCAATTACTAACTCAAACATATTTTTGTGCTTTTCTATGAGAACTCTCATTTGTTTGAAGCGTATTTGTTCTCATGCTCTTCAGTTTTTTTTTTTTTTTTAACTAGAAATTGCAAATCATATATAAAATAAAGCAAAATCCTACAATCGAATTTTCATCACACTGGGTTTAAAAATTGAAAAGGTTAAATGGGTCAAAATGTTGATATGGGTGATCAATTGAAACGATTTCAGGCTCAAGATTGGTTAACTAAGGGTTATTGGAATGGGTCAAGGATGATAAAATGGGTTTTAAAAATAAAAGGTTTAGCCTAATGCCTTAATCATTCTTGTGTCCACAATCGGTCTAGAGTGGTAGGCGTATCAAAAATTGCAAGTTCTACCTTATGCACCTATAATAGTACACTCAATTCAAATGAACACAACATGCCGGAGAATGTGGATAAATATTTGTAGGGTATTAGCATGTTGTGGTGGCTCAATAATCTCTTCCTGAACCTAAAGGGAATATGGGTTGCCGATATGCAAAAGTGCTATATTCTTCCTTAGTCTTTTCTAACTAGGCAATCCATATTTTGCAAAAATCATCCTTGGAAAAACACATCAAGGAACATAAAGAATTATGACCATGACTAGGGGTCGAATTTTGTGATCCAATATCATGGTGAAAAAAAAAATGGTTTTCTTACAGTTTAAGCCTTTTTTTTTATATGGCTATTCCCCCATCCCCACACTTAAAGTTTACATTGTCCTCAATGTGGGTTCTTGCACAAATAAAGTAGCTAAATAGCCGATTAATTCACAAGTGCGAGGATGCTAAAGATCCACCCCAAACCCAATACACAAAAGATTAAAGAATAGAAAGCACCTGATAAACAAAAGATGTCTCCATTTCATCGATGAATCCTTGCTCTCCATACTTGAATGTTTCCCATCCTCCATTTTTCCTCCTTTTCACTGAACACTCACCGGTGATGCATATCCTAGGCTCACTCTCAAAACATCAACACATACAAAACAACTAGAAAGAAACTAGAATGCAAAACATAAATTCTAACATACTCAAGCAAACCCAAAATAAAGTCAACCAACACGAAATAAAAGAAAAAAAACAATAAAAATAAATAGTCTACAATGATACGCATAAAATGTTACCAAAACCATCCATCAGCGGTAGTAGGGATCATTCGGACCCGGTGGTGGATAAGGCGCGTTCGGATGCCCGAAAATTGCATCCATCCATCCATGGTAGTCACTGAGTGGGTCGGCAGAAGAGGAAGATCCTTCAGCTGGTGGTGGTGGCGGTGGCGGCTGCGGAGTGGGAAGATAGCTGGATGAGATCCCTTAGGGCCACCTGACCTGATCGATCACCTCCTGTGGTTGTTCCCTTATGGTTGAATAATCGACGTTTGGAACAACTGGCTCATAAGGACGCCCCGCTATTAGGTCCTGGTGGTGTCTGACCTGCTCGCTCTCTAGAAACCTGTTAACCGTGTCCATCTCTCGGGCATAATTAACTGCCCACCAATGTCTGTCTTCCCGTGCCTTTCTTTCCGCCTCTCTTCTCTCCTCTCTTGCCACTTGATCTCTCTCCCGCTGCTCCTCTCGTGCTATTCTCTCTTGTTCCCTTTTGATTGCCGCTTCTTCTCTTTGTCGTGCCAATATCATGTTTCGCGTCCCTCGGTCCCAAATATTCTTCTTGAATGAAGTCCAACCATGGAAACCTCCAGGCCTTGCCTGGTTGATCCCTGCTACCATCTCCATTTCTTCTCTGCTCATCTCTCGAACCGGCCGCTCTCTCACAACTTGCACTTCTTCTTCTTCTTCCTCGGCTTCATCCGTGTGTACCTCTTCATCACCTCTATGCTCCACATCTTCTCGCAATGCCATTATCTGTGTGTTACCTTGTTTATCGAGCAAGACATGATACTCCGCGGTCCTCTCATATGTAAACTTGGCCTTGCTAAAACTCTCCCATTTCATTTTCATGATGTTTACTTCAATGGCTGGTGTCGACCGTGTCACCACTCCTTGAGCTTCCATCAAGTATGACAATAGCCTAACATGCGGTATCATTTTCCGCTCTTGGCTTTCTCGGCTATCCCAAACGTTCATCAAGACCAAATGCCTAAATGATAGGCGTGGTGTACCATACATGATTGCGTGTAATACTTGAACATCCCAACCTCTCACTTTTGATCTATCCCCGAGCCTTGCCATTAAGTTTTCAAATGAAATGCCCAAAAGAAATCTAGCCTCGCATTCCATATCCTCTCTGCAATGATTATTTCCTCTTTTCACTGGAGCCACATTGTCAAACATATTCTGTGGATCGGTTTTTAACTGCGTTTTAGCCCAAAAGAGATGCTCGGGGATATAATAATATTCATTTTCTGGACAAGAGTCGAAATTGGCAATTTGACGCAGTGTCTCAAATGATAAGGTCATCTTTTTCTTTCCCCCAGTACCAATCAACTTCATTGTAAGAGGTGGGTTATTACCAAGATCTTGCTCCAGCGTGGACATCCATTGCTCAATTGCTTTCAAGTAAACCTTTCTTCCTCTATTCGCACAAAAGTCTAATGCTGATTCCCAACCAATTCTTTCAAATTTTTGTGTTAATCCCACTAACCGCAACTGCTCCCTATCATATGATCTCTCACAAACCAACACTCCCTCGGTATCATGTTTCAATGTTGACATTTTTTGGTACCACATGGCTGGCCTGATTGCTTCAGGGAAAGCTGACAATCTTTTAGACTTTTCTGTCCAAGTGGGAAGATCAACATCCATTCCTTCAGTACGCTCCGTTCTTTCACTACGATCCAATTCATGTTGAATTTCGTCACCCTCGTCATCAGATTCATCGCATAAATTGGATCGTTTCCCCTTTTTCCTTTTTGGTTGAGAAGATGATTCAGCATGCTCCTTACCCTTTCTTCTAAAGATATTCTTCATGATGCTAATTGAATGAGGGAACACTTAGAAGCAAGAAATAAGCAAATAATACAAGAACCCACAAAATTTGTGATTTCTAACCCACTTGAATCGGCTCCAAAGAGTCAAAATTACCCACTTTTATGTTAGGGGTTTTGTAGGTCTCGAAAAACTAAGTGATTTTGATATAAAATTTGTTAAGTTTGGTGGAAGATTGAAGGAGTTATGAGGGTTTGAAGATTTGGATGGTTGAGGGTTGTGTAGAAAGTTGGAAGATGAAGAAGATGAAGTGTTGGAGAGTTGGTAGGTAGATGGAGGGTTTTGAAAAAGTTTTTTTTTTTTTTTTTTTTTTTGGAAGTGGGTCCGGTCGGTCAACCTTGGTCAACGCTGGATTAGAGCAGAATTTTTTTTTTTTCGTTTTCTGGCGTATCATACGCCAATTCTTGCGTATCCTACGCCAATTGCGTAGGCAACTCTCCACTTGTTTGCGTAGGCCAGCAGCCCTTGGCGTTGGTTCATTGACTCTGGCGTACCCTACGCCACTTTTGGCGTAGGCTACGCTAATTTTTTTTTTTTTTTTTTTTTTTTTTTTTTTTTAGGAAAGACTTATGAATTTTTATATACAAATTTTACACAACTAACGTTTCCCACCCCCCGAAAAGAAATAGTATTGTCCCCAATACTTTAATTAGAGTACATACCTGGGATGGGAGTTTTCACCTGCATTTTAGTTGATTTCATAAGTTGGTAAGCCCTCTAAGAAACTTACCAACTCGACAATGTTATCATGTTCTGTTGGGTACTCCACATAGGGCTTCAACCGATGCCCATTCACAGTTTGTTTTGACCCATCTTTCGGATCCTCAATGTCTACCTCGCTAAATTTTCCAACCCTTGTTATGATATATGGGCCAGTCCATTTGCTCTTTAGCTTTCCCGGGAAGAGCTTCAACCTGGAATTGTAGAGCCAAACCTTTTGACCCTCTTGAAATTCCTTTTTGTGAATCTTTGCGTCATGAGCTCTCTTCATTTGGTCTTTATATTTTGACGCGATTTTGTAAGCTTCATCCCTTAGCTCTTCTAACTCACACAATTTGAGTTTCCTTTCTCGGCCTGCATCATCATATCGTAAGTTAACATTTTTTATGGCCCAATATGCCCGGTGAACTAATTCGACCGGGAGATGACAATCCCTACCATACACTAGTCGATAAGGAGTTGTTCCAATAGGCGTTTTGTAGGCCGTGCGGTAGGCCCATAAAGCATCATTGAGCTTAGTTGACCAATCCTTTCGGTCCGCACGAACCGTTTTTTGTAGAATTTCTTTAATTTGCCTATTGGACACCTCAACTTGTCCACTAGTTTGTGGATGATATGGGGTGGCAATTCTATGGTCAACACCATATCGCTTAAGCAATTTTCCGAATTTTTGGTTTTTAAAATGAGATCCCCCATCACTTATGATTGTGCGAGGTAGCCCAAACCTTGAAAAAATATATGTTTGTATAAAATTGCAAACAACAATATGGTCATTGGTTTTGGTGGCGATAGCTTCAACCCACTTAGAAACATAATCTACCGCCACCAAAATGTATAGATTACCGAAAGAATTGGGAAATGGTCCCATGAAGTCAATTCCCCATACATCAAACACATCAACAACCAAAATGGGTTGCATTGGCATTTCATCACGTTTTGAGATGCTTCCTAATTGTTGACAATGTAAACAACTTTAGCATACTCAAACGAATCCTTAAAAATTGTTGGCCAATAAAACCCACTAGATAAAACCTTGTGACCCGTCTTTTGGCCACTAAAATGCCCTCCACATGCATAAGAATGCACGTGCTTCAACACACTCATGATCTCCTCATCCGGGATGCATCTTCGAATGATTTGATCTGCTCCCACTCTAAATAAATCAGGATCATCCCAAATGTAGTGTTTCACTTGGGACAAAAAGTGGAGTCTCTTCTTCCTCACCCAATGTTCCGGCATTGTACCTGTCACTAAAAAATTAACAATGTTAGCAAACCAAGGTAATGTCGAAACTGCTAATAAATGCTCATCTGGGAACATCTCATTAATTTCATTCGTTGAGTCTTCCTCTTCAATCATCAATCTAGACAAATGGTCTGCAACCACATTTTCCGTGCCTTTCTTATCACGTATCTCCAAGTCAAACTCTTGTAGTAAGAGTATCCATCTAATCAGTCGGGGCTTAGCATCCTTTTTGTCCATTAAATACCTGACAGCACTGTGATCAGTATAAACAATAATTTTACTACCCCATACGTAAGACCGGAATTTGTCTAGCGCATATACCACCGCAACTAGCTCTTTTTCGGTAGTTGTGTAATTCAATTGTGCTTCCGAAAGAGTCTTACTTGCGTAGTATATAGCAACAGGTTTCTTTTCTACCCGTTGACCCAACACGGCCCCAACCGCATACCCACTTGCATCACACATGATTTCAAACGGCAAAGACCAATTGGGTGATTGCAAAATTGGGGCCCCAACTAACTTTTCTTTCAAAATATTAAAGGCTTCAATACATTTTTCATCAAAATTAAATGGAGCATCTTTCAATAACAAATTACACAAAGGTTTTGTTATGTCGCTAAAACCTTTAATGAACCTCCTATAAAAACCGGCATGCCCCAAAAATGATCTAATGCCCTTAATACTAGTGGGATAAGGTAAAGTTGAAATGACTTGTATTTTAGCGTGATCAACCTCAATCCCACGACTAGAAACCACATGGCCCAACACTATCCCCTCTTGGACCATAAAATGACTTTTCTCCCAACTCAAAACCAGATTTGTCTCAACACACCTTTGCAAAACCTTTTCCAATTGACTTAGGCAAGCGTTAAATGATGACTCGAAAATAGAAAAATCATCCATGAAGATTTCCAATGACTCCCCCACCATATCTGAAAAGATACTCATCATACACCTTTGAAAGGTGGCGGGGGCATTACAAAGGCCAAATGGCATTCGCCTAAATGCGAATGTGCCATATGGACAAGTAAACGTGGTCTTTTGTTGAACGTCAGGATGAATAGCAATTTGATTGTAACCTGAATACCCATCCAAGAAACAATAAAATTTTTGTCCGGCTAATTTTTCTACTATTTGGTCAATAAAAGGTAAAGGAAAATGGTCTTTAGAAGTTGCAGCATTCAACTTCCTATAATCGATACAAATACGCCACCCGGTTTCCGGTCGGGTGGCTACCTCCTCACCTGAGTCGTTTTTCACAACTTGAATACCTGCCTTCTTTGGAACGGTTTGAGTTGGACTAACCCATTGGCTATCCGAGATGGGGTAAATGATACCCGCATCTAACCATTTCAACACTTCTTTCTTCACAACTTCCCGCATGTTAGGATTTAATCTCCTTTGAGCGTCTCTTGCAGGAGTTACTTTCTCGTCTGTGATGATTTTGTGCATCACAATTGACGGACTTATACCCTTCAAATCCGCCACAGTCCACCCAGTAGCAGCTCTATGGGTTACCAACACCTTCATCAATTTTTCTTCTTGCTCCCCAGTCAAGTTTGAAGCAATGATTACCGGGAGTGTGTTGCCTTCACCAACATAAGCATATTTCAAATGCTTAGGCAACTCCTTCAATTCCACTTGTGGCGGCTCGACTAATGATGGTTTCAACTTTGTGTCAATATGATCCGGAAGACTTTCCACTTGGTGAGTCCATGGTGGTCTTCCTTCCTGTGCCACCTTTGCTTCTTGCTTCTTCTCCTCCTCAGCTATGCTTTTCAACATTTCCACCTGTGACCTGTCAAACATAAAACACTCCTCTATTGTGTTTTCCTCATCTACAACAGTGTCGTATAGAGGTATACACTCGTCAACAATGTCTGCCATATAGCATTCATCATTGACTAGAGGGTCAGTCCCATTTGAAAAAACATTTAATCGGACCCTACGATTACCAAAGGTCATGTCAAGCGTGCCTGTCTTGCAATTAATTTGTGCATTAGATGTGGCTAAAAATGGTCGACCAAGAATAACCGTTGGTTGTTTGGTTAGGTCCATGGAAACATAATCAAGTACTAAGAAATCCACCGGATAATAAAAATCTTCAACTTTTACTATCACGTCGGTAACCATCCCGCGGGGTAGCTTAGGAGTCAAATCGGCTATACCACCGTGGTATTAGATTCTTGAAGTGGACCAAATTCGTATTGGTCATAAAGACTACCCGGCAAGATGCTTACACTAGCTCCAAGATCCAAGAGCGCCCGAGTCATTTTAAATTCCCCAACCTGAATGGATATGATAGGTGTTCCCGGATCTTGTAACTTAGGTGGAAGTGAACCCGAAAGAATAGAACTCACATTTTCAGTTAAATCAATTTTCTTGGGTATTTTATGAGTTCTCTTTTGGGTACACATGTCCTTTAGATACTTTGCATACGAGGGGACTTGTTTGATTGCATCTAAAAGTGGTAAATTAATTTTCACTTGTTTAAAAATTTCCCACAACTCTTCTTGTTGCGGGCCTCTTTTCTTGACCACTTTTTTAGATGGCTCCAACAATGCTTCGGGATAAGGGACGGTATTACCCTCCATACCCTTTTCCTTAGCCTTTGGAGATTGTTTGTTCTCAACGGGTCTTGAACTTTCAACATTTTGTTTACTTTTATTTTGACCCGTTCTCTCCTCACTTTCACTTTCATCACTCACATCTTCCACCTCCCCTTCAACAAATTGGGGAGATGGTGGCTCAATTTTATTTTCAATTTTATTATCAATAATTTTACCACTACGAAGAACAGTTACCTTATTAATGGGAACATTGCGAGTGTTCTTCGAACTCGAACCTTGATGTTGCGGGTTGATAGTGGTATCACTAGGGAGCTTCCCCGTGCTTCCTCTCCATTGAGCCATTTCTTCCGCTAATTGGCCCACTTGTTTAGCCAAGGCCTCGTGAGACTTATCCCTCACCTCATTCCCTTTCTTTATTTCCTTGATGTCATTGTTGGCGTCTTTCATCATGTTCATTAATGCATCCAACTTTGAACTCAAGGATTCATCACCACCTTGATTTCCCGAAGAATTTCCTTGATTACTTGAGGAGCCGCCTTGGTTGTAACCTCTTTGATAATTGTTGTTGTACCCTTGGTTACCACCTTGGTTATAGTTGTTTCTTTGGTAACCGCCTTGATTACCACCTTGGCGACCTTGATATTGTCCATTACCACTTTGATTACCCAATTGGAAATTCGGGTTCATTTGGTTAGAAGGATTACCATACCTAAAGTTAGGATGGTTTCTCAAGCCTGCATGGTAAGTGTTGGAGTTCATGTCATACTTCCTTTCTCCATACACTTGATTTACCTCTTCGGTTGCTTGACCCATATCACCGGAGCATTCACTAGCTTTATGCCCCAAATCTCCACAATTATCGCACACGGGGTATTGTATCGATGACACCTCCCGTTTCTTCATCCTTGCCAATTCTCTTTCCAACTGAGCAATCCGGTCCTTAGAACTTGAATCTGCATCGGGAAGAGATTTAGAGACCGGGTGTTTAGTTCTGCGATCAGCTGCCTCTTCCGATTTTGAATTCTTCGCCATTAACTCCAAAAAATCCCAATCTTCTTGCTCCGGATTAGACAACAATGTTCCATTCCTAGTAGACTTGAGATATTTTCTTTCCTCCTTGCTCAGTCCATTCACAAAACTGCTAACCAATTCCCAAAGGTCAATATTGTGGTGTGGGCATTTTCGAATTAACTCCTTGAAACGAGTAAAAGCTTCATGAAGCGGTTCCCCTTGTAGTTGTTGAAAAGAACGAATCTCTAACCGTACCGCATCTGTTTTAAAACTGGGGAAATATTCATCCAAAAATACTTGTTGCATTTCCCCCCAAGTGTAGATGTTGTGTGCGGGTAAAGTGAGGAACCATGTCTTTGCTTTATCTTTGAGAGAAAACCGGAATAACCTCAACTGTACTTCATCTAATGAAAAATTATGACCTCCCATAGTTCCACACATTGCCTTGAATTCAGATAAATGATCATATGGGTCTTCATTAGCCATTCCATGAAAATTAGGAATGATGTTGATGTAGTTGGGCTTGCAATCAAAGGATCTTCTCCCTGGAGGTGGTGGTACAATAGGCGATTCGTTCTCAGATGCAAGTGGTCTAAACCGACCATTGACTCCTTGCATTGGAACTGGGGGCCTTCGTCTTGGAGCATTCACTTCTTCACCTCTATGTTGTCTTCCCCCATTAGGTCTTCTTTCTGCTCGACCCACAAAATTTTCACCCCGGTTTTGGTGAATATTGGGAATTTGATGTCTTCTTGGGTTTTGTCTTGGTTGATAATTATTAATGACGTGATTGTAATAACCATCATTGTCCCCGTTTCGATTTGCACCCACGTTGGAACTATTATCACCGTGATACTCTTCCTCATCTCCATAATCATCACTAACATTTCTGTAGCCCCAATCCTCATCATCCTCATTGTAATCCCTTTCAGAATATTCATCTTCTCCCGAGTGGTAGGAATGAACACTAACTCTGTCTGATGATTGATAACTTGGTACACTGAATGGGTCATCATCATTAATGTTCACCCTTAATTCTTCAATAGTCTCCACATAATCTTCATATCCGGCTTCATTGTACCGATTGACCGGATCAAATGTGGGATTTCCACGGTTAGACATGGAGGGACCTTGGTTTACATTTCGGGTGTTGGAATTTCGGTTGTGAATTGGTTGGTGAGGTGGGTGTTGTTGTGAATTTTGGGCTTGGTTTTGATGAGGTGGAGTGGGTGGCCTTCGATTTTCACCTGAACGGCGATTTGGGTTTGAACTTGCCATTTGAACGGTTTCAAAAGACAAAGGTTGAATTATGAGTGGTGATTGGGAGTTAGAAGGAATCGGCTCCTCTAACCGGTGTTGTCGGTTTCTTCTTGCTACTCTCTCGATTTCCGGTTCAAACACTAAAGGAGATGTTCTCTTCGAATGTCGCGTACGCATGCACTACCTGTAAACTGCACAAATAACACACCCCGCGTAACAAGGAAAAGTAGAGAATAAACCAAACAAACAATTAAACAGATTATCACAATATTAACTACTCAATAAACACTAAGCGCACTAGCTCCCCGGCAACGGCGCCATTTGATGAGCCGGTCGTCACGGTTCATACAAAGCCTAAATAACCTAAATAGATAGGGTAAGTAGGGTATCAATCCAAGGAGCGTGTGGTTAGTGCGTATTTCCTAGTTAACTTCGAATTTGTTGTTTTATGAAGATGCTAATTTATGAATTTGGTATTAGAAATTGATTGAAGAGTTTGTTGATTAATATGAAGCATAAATTGAATGTGTAAGAAATAATTAACAAGACTTGTAAACAATAAGATAAAGATGATTACACTAAGGATTTGGGTAATTGAACACTAAGGCTTTTAACAATTAGGCATGATTGGATAAACAAAGATAATGCAATTGGTACTAACGGATTGATTGTTCAATAAACTTAGGTATCAAGTTTCATCAATATTCACAATGAACTAAACTATACTTTATCATTTAGAACATACAATCCTATGATAGTGTTGATGCAAGGAACCATGTTCATATCATTTAGAAATTGGCACAAGATCAATTAACTAGAAATGATTTCAACATAAGATTAATCACTAGTCAACACAAGTAATTCAAGTACATAAAAACATTAATCAAAAGTTTAAGCAATGCCCAAATGTTTAAGCCCTAGGTATCAAAGACTTACATCCCTAGTGTAATACAAGAGTTTTAGCCAAACATGGCTATGGTGTTCATCATCTTCAAAATATGATCTTCAATCTTCAAAGAAATTGTGTAATAAGCTTGGAGAATAATTGTATGATGATATGCCTTCAATGGTGATGATTTTTTATAATGATGGAGATCAAAACAGCTCCCCAAAAGCAGTCAAGGACCATAAAATCGCCATTAACATTTGATCCCATCAGTTTTGACTTGAAAAAGGAAACATTTGACCGATTTTGACTTTTTGCGTAAGATACGCCACTTTTGGCGTATCCTACGCCAGTCCAGTTTTGCCTGAGCTGAATCCTGCTGGCCTACGCCAGCTTAATTGTCTCTGCCTACGCCAATGGCGTAGGGTACGCCAATTTTGGCGTATCCTACGCCAAAAACCTGTTTCTTGTCGTTTTCGGCTTTCCAACTCGCGTAAGCTTCCGTTTCTTGCCCGAACCGCTCCAAGACGTCATATTTATCCCCTTTAATTATCAAATCTTGAAATACATACTATCATCAAAGCAACACCATTTTGACAACTTATCATTCTTTAAATTTCACTTTAAGGTGTTTTTATTCATGTCTTTTAGCTAACCCATCACATCCCCACACTTGTCTTTTGCTTGCCCTCAAGCAAATCAATAAATCAAGCTCAATCAATAGTTTAACTAATTTCCAACCATTTTATCGATTCTCAAAAACGGCCCCTAATCATACCCCAATTCACAAGACTTACGCCTGTCAGTAGATTTACATTCCAAGGTTTTTATATGTTTAAAACAAATGCCTAGCTAAATCCAACTAGCTCCGATTTCACACTTTTGCACACCCCTCACAATGGTTTACTCCACTCGGTTTACTATCTCGGCTAGCAAGTAGTGTGCTAGTATTTCATATCAATCACTCGACACCGATTATAGGGCATGTTAGCATAAGCTTGCAATTCAATCACCCACCACAAAATTTCTCAAAAGTGAACACAAGTCAAAAGGTCTTAGTACGGGTTGTAATGGGGCTAGGCGAAGGGTATGGAAAGGGATATTTACAAGTGACTATAATGATGAAAATTCGACTTTTATTACATCAACTTAAACAATCACTAAACTATAAGGCAATGTTTCGCCTTTTATTCAATTACTAACTCAAACATATTTTTGTGCTTTTCTATGAGAACTCTCATTTGTTTGAAGCGTATTTGTTCTCATGCTCTTCAGTTTTTTTTTTTTTTTTTTTTTTTTTTTTTAACTAGAAATTGCAAATCATATATAAAATAAAGCAAAATCCTACAATCGAATTTTCATCACACTGGGTTTAAAAATTGAAAAGGTTAAATGGGTCAAAATGTTGATATGGGTGATCAATTGAAAAGATTTCAGGCTCAAGATTGGTTAACTAAGGGGTATTGGAATGGGTCAAGGATGATAAAATGGGTTTTAAAAATAAAAGGTTTAGCCTAATGCCTTAATCATTCTTTTGTCCACAATCGGTCTAGAGTGGTAGGCGTATCAAAAATTGCAAGTTCTACCTTATGCACCTATAATAGTACACTCAATTCAAATGAACACAACATGCCGGAGAATGTGGATAAATATTTGCAAGTTCTACCTTATGCACCTATTATCTCTGATCGTGATTCTCGTTTCGCTTCGCGTTTTTGGAAGGCTCTGCACAAGGCCTTGGGTACTCAGTTGGATATGAGTACGGCTTATCATCCGCAAACTGATGGACTTTCAAACCTTGGAAGACATGCTTCGGGCATGTGTTATCGATTTTGGCAAAAGTTGGGAGATCCACCTGCCGTTAGTGGAATTCTCCTACAACAACAGCTATCACTCTAGCATCAAGGCAGCTCCGTTCGAGGCTCTTTACGGACGGAAATGTCGATCACCACTTTGTTGGGCCGAGGTGGGCGAGAGCCAGCTCACTGGTCCGGAACTCGTGTACGAAACTTCGGAGAAAATCGTACAGATCCGTCAACGTTTGGCTGCTGCACGGGATCGTCAGAAGAGCTATGCCGATCGCCGTCGAAAACCTTTAGAGTTCCAGGTTGGGGACAAGGTACTTCTGAAAGTTTCACCATGGAAGGGCGTCATACGTTTTGGAAAGCGTGGCAAGCTTAACCCTCGTTATGTCGGACCGTTCACAATCTTGGATCGGATTGGACCGGTGGCATACAGACTTGACTTACCGGCGGAGCTCGGTAGTGTACACAACGTCTTCCCTGTGTCTAACTTGAAAAAGTGTTTGGCTGATGAATCTCTCATTGTACCACTGGAAGAGATCAAGGTTGATGATCGTCTTCGCATTGTGGAGGAACCTGTCGAGATTCTCGACTACAAGATTCGTAGCCTTCGTCGGAGTAAAATCCGCATCGTTAAAGTCCGTTGGAACTCGAACCGTGGACCGGAGTTCACATGGGAACGGGAGGATCAGATGAAATCTAAGTATCCTCATCTCTTTCCGAAGCGCGCGTTTGAATCGGGGCATGTTACTGCTCAAGCGGAATGAATCTCGGGTCGAGATTTCTTTCAACGTGGGGATGATGTGACATCCGGTAAGTTTCTTTTCGTTCTCTTCTTTTCGTTCTTTTTGGGCTTTGCTCAATTTTCGGGACGAAAATTCTTTCAACGTGGGGATGATGTGACACCCGGCATGTTCGGCTTAAACATATTAGTAACATCTAAGTCTACCTTAGCGAGAAACGTTTATAAACAAACTTAACTGGGTTAGTTGAGTCGGGTCAAGTTAGGATTGTCCAGGGTACAATGATCTGGAGGATCATTGGGAGTCGTTTTGGTAATACACTAGTACCGGGTCCCGTTGTTGGTGACATTACATGAACTAATTAAGTATATGTGTAGATTATGGGTCGTGTGGTGGATTATATACGTAGATGCGTTTAAATGATGTGTAAATGATTATCTGTGCTTAAATGTGTTAAATATAGACTAAGGATGCATGCTTATGTGTTAAGATGTGTTAGAATGCGTTAAACACGACAAACTGGAAAACTAGTTAAAAAGGGGTTCTGGTTCGACCACTTCGAATGGTCGAAGGAGAGGAAAAGTGTCTGGTTCGACCCATGTAAGTGGGCGAACCAGGGAAGTGGAATTTGAGGAATTCCCTTCGACCAGACAGGGCTCATTCGACCCTGTGAAAGGGGCGAAGGAGACCACCTTCGACCAGTGAATTGGGGCGAAGGTGGATTAGTATAAAAACCAACCTTTGTCATTTTTCATCATTTCACAAACCCTAACCGTCCCAAAACGCTCTCAAACAATCTTAAACACTAAGGAAGGAGTTTTTGCTCTTCTTTTTCATAATCTAACCCATCTACAACATCTAAACAAGAATCCAAGGTGTGTTCATAATCCTAAACCTTTTTAAAAGCATTTTAATTCGTTTTTATCTAACCCTAATTGTCCGGATCTGTTCTAAGGGTACTTTCATGATTAAAAACCTTTTAAACATCTTTCTAAATTAAAACATGATCATTTAACATAGGTTTTCATGATGAATAACATATGTAAATTGTGTATTATGTGGTGTTATGTATTGTTCAATGATTTGCTGCTATATCTATGATAGAAACATGATGTAGGATTGTTATTAATGTTGGAATATTATTGTCTAGGGTTAGGATTGGATATATTGATATTTGGGGTTTTATTGGATTAATACTTGATGTATGAATATTTATGATCAATAGAATGAATAAGAAAGATCGGATAATCGACAAACTGAGTATTTTAAACTAAGCATGAATCGATTTCAAAAGTTTCCAAATTGGGTAAATAATTCATGCATGAAAGTGATGTTTCCATAATCTTTACCATTTTGGGAAAGGGCTAAAACGGACGTATTATCGGGGGAAATCGGTGGGGTTTTGTAGGGATAAGTTATCCATACTTGACTGCTGTGTTTGATGATGTTTCGGGTCGTTTTGAATGTGTTTGAAGCGTTTTTAGGAAAAATTATACAACAGGGGCGAACCTGGCCTCCTTCGACCAGTCGATGGTGCGAAGGAGGGATCCAAGGTCGAACCTGGATTTATATTGGACGAATGTGATAAAACGGGCGAAGGAAGCATCAAACGGTCGAACGAGATGTAAAAGGGTGCGAAGGAGACTTAAAACTGACTGGTTCGACCGTTCTGATGCAGAAATGAGATTTTTGATACAAACTAAGTGTTTTATGCTTGAACCTTGTGTGTAATCTATGTGTACTTGACTAGTTAGGGTAATGGGTCACCAACGGGATGTCGGGTCGGTCTAGTGTGTCGGTTAAACATTTAAACACGTTTTAAAACATACTTGGTTACGATCTGGACAATCAGGGACTAGATAACCTTATGGTTATTAGTCGGAACACTTATGTGAACATTTTGATAGATCTCCGGTAGAGGGATTATCAAGGGCTAAACATCTTTACTTATATTTGAAGAACGCTACTTAAGGTGAGTTCACGGCCCCACTTTTACTGCTTTAACTTTTGGGGGAGAAAACATGCGCTAAACAGTTTTGGTAACATATGTCATACTATGGTTTTAACTTTATATTGCTATACGATCTTTTGGAAAGTCCCGGGGGAAACCATGAATGTGCGGGATTGCACAACGGGGGAAATGTGGATAGATCTATTGGGCGTGACCTGCCCCACTCGTCGGCTTGGAAGGCCGGGCGGGTGCATATTGTCTCGAACAGGTACATTGGTATCATGCTGAACATACGGGCTGCTTAAACATGCTGAACATTGCTAAACGTGTCTAGTAATGGTTTCCAATCGTAGTAGTAATGAAACATACGCCTAGCTAGCGTACTTGGTAACATTGATATAGTATGGACATGGTAACGTTTTGGTAACATTTTGAACAAACCTGTGAACTCACCAGCATTATATGTTGACATCTTTTTGCATGTTTTTCTCAGGTCGCTAAGGTAGCAATGAACGGGACTAGGCGCACGGGTCTGCATTGGCGTCTAGATTTAGTGCACGTTTTGTAATAAAAGTATTTTGAACAATTTTTGAGATGATAGCATAGTTGATTAAATGCTACTGAAACGCTTCCGCTGGTTAAATTAATGGTTACGTCTGTTTACGTTTTTCATATAGAGTTGTTTATTGTGATCGTTGACTTTGATCCTGGTTTGTCAAGCGCCTCGCGGTAAAACCCCACAAGTGGTAATTTGAGGGTGTGACAATGAGTCATCGTGGAAACGTTCCAGATGCTGAAGTGTTGGATAGCGTTCACGGTTCAACTAATATCATGTCTAAATATTAACGTGGATGTAGTGATTAATCTTGACATGCTTTCCGGCCGGAATAAAAGGTATTAATTGATTATGTTAAGCTTTTCACAATATTTATAAATAACAAGACGATAAACTGTGAACAATAAATTCGACTATCTAACTTAGATTTCGTATTTTGAAATCATTTTAGATAGCTTTTTGAATTTTGTAATCTCATTTTCAGATTAAAGTACTTTGTATTTGTAGTTTTCGAAATCAATAATCGGACAAGATAGAGAGGTTTATGCAAAGAACAAGATGTTTTTTTTTTCCAAAGAAAACAAATTGATAATTTTTGGAGTTAATTGCCAATTTAGTCCCTGACGTTTGTCAAAAATTGCCACTTTCATCCAAATCTTTTTATTTGGTCAATTTAGTCCCCGTGGTTTTATTTTTTTGTCATTTTAGTCCCTGTGGACTAACAAGATTTGGATGAAAGTGGCAATTTTTAACAAACCACAAGGACTAAAATGACAAAAAAATGAAACTACAGGGACTAAATTGACCAAATAAAAAAATTTGGATGAAAGTGGCAATTTTTGACAAACCTCAAGGACTAAATTGGCAATTAACTCTAATTTTTGAGTATTTAATCAGACCAAATGATTCATTATATATATGGGGCTCGACCCATACAATACTCGAGTGAAATGTTGCAATTCTTCGCGAAAAAGTTCACATCAGTGAAAACTTTTGTATACAACACCATTAGTGATAACCTAGTTGCCACTAACAACATTGTTGTTGCCCCCCCCCCCCCCCCCCCCCCCCGGAAGTCAAAGTTGTACATGACGGAACGTCAATAGTCAAATAAGTAGTTGTCAAAATATAGCTTTTACAAAATCAAAACGATAAGAAAAAGTAATATAGTTGCAAAATATAAATATTATTACCAAATTCATTGGTCTCTGATAATATTAAAAAAGTAAAATATATATGTTAGTATTTCTGTCATGTGATATTTCCCCGTAGAGCCTTCGAGATTCATAATTAGTGTTGAATGAACATGTACTGCACATCTCCTACGTATCAATGTTGATTATGATTTCTTGTTTGATCTTTATTAAACCAATTATACTAAAATGACACTTATAACATTAAAATCATCTAACATTAACTATAACTATTAACATTCCATGCACAATATTGTAACTTTGAACAAACTATATAAAAAAATATAAGCGACGATCAAGATTCATGAGGTATGAATGTACATATTATTGTAACTTTCAGTATTTACAGAAAACATTAAATTTATTAATGTGATAGCTAGAGACGTAACTTATATGTGGGAGTGAACTTTTTACACATAAAAGAAAAGAAACCAAAATTAGCTACCAAAAAATATCCTAGAGGATATAATTACCGGTCACTTGGCTAATGAAGAAAAAACGTCCACTTGATTAATGAAATGTACATCGTGAATCAATGGGTTGCCTGTTCGTTGTGGAGGTGAACCTGTGTAGTAACAAACCGAATCCCGCTCCTCAGTTGTTTTCTGGAAACGTTGTGAGCAATTATATAAGCACCCGATCGTCTTAAAAAGCTAGAAAAGTGTAACTAAAAGCAATACACTTATGAAGACCGGTTCTTGTACAAAGTAGTTTTTCAGATGAAGTTGTGAAGCCACTAGCTAGGATGCGACGATTGTATTTTAGGTGAGTGTATATGTATCCGTATGATTACAAGTTATAATTACACACTATATGTTTATAATCTATCTATCTATCTATACATATAATAAATTAAAGCCATTTCAATGACATGACACTCAAAGAGGCATTCTCTTTTTTGAGTGTGTCATGTGTCATTCCATGTGGCATTGAGATATTTTAGAAAAAAAAAATTTAAAAACAAAATTGGTTTTTTTACCCTCATGTTTTATCCCATAATTTTTAAACGTTAATATTTTTAATATACGAGATTTTTTAAAGAAAAAAATTACACGAACTTAACGAGCGTTTTATTATCTTTCCAACAAGTACCATAATGCTATATAAAAAACAGAGAAATTTTTTTGTGGGGTTTTGTTCATACAGGAAAAAAAAAACACTAAGTGTTCAGGTAAATCATTAATCATGTATACACAAGTCATTAATTATGTTTAAATCGGTAAATATGAATTTTTTTTTCAACCAGAGCCGAATAGGTTAATGCAGTATACGTTGTTTTAGGTTAGATATCAATATTAGTATGTTAGAGTTGTACATTTGTTTAGTCTTTATGATAGGTATTAATATTAGAGTTACATTAAAGTTCTACATTCTTTAGGTTAGGTGTTAGAATTGGAGTTGTACATTGTTAATTTGTTTTAGGTTAAATATTAATATTAGAGTTATACATCAGTCTATTTTATATGTAAAATTGGTGTATGATATTAAATTTTTCATCCCGGGACGCTCCCGAGGTATAATCTAGTTATTCACATATATGTATGTATACATACATGTGTGTGTATGATGCAACGTTATAATTAACATATATGTATACAATCAAATGTACGTTAATGTTTGTTTTTGAAAAAAAGTTGTAACTAAAGAAAAATGTAATGCTATAATGAAATTAAAGATGATAAAATTGTTGATTTTATGATATATTTTTATATAATAATCGAAGTATATAAAAGCTATGTAATTCAAACAAAAACTTGCGAACTAGATTTAACAAAAAAAATAAAATAAATAAATAAATAAAAATCAACAATTGAGGTTATTCCGTTTGTGTCTTTTTAACCCGTTTTTACTTTTCTTTTAATTACGTTCTTGTCACTGCCTCAATCTTAATCATTGATCCAATGAAATCAACGGTCCAAACAAATTTCACACGCTTCTCTCATGAATTCCACTTTTTATTTGATCTAACCTTTCTATACATATACGTTTATATACACACGAACCTTATCTGTAATGATCGTGTTGAGAATTTCACTTCTTCCATCAATATTTCCTTGGCTGCAAAATGGGAAAAATGCACAATACAAACAAGCGAATGAAACCCGAGTAGCAATGTAGTTATTACAGAATGAAATGCCAAAGAAACTCAACATGAATGAAAATTTAAGAAAAAATGAACCAACCTGTGTGCATTGGTACATTTAAGGGTCTTAACGAGTTCACGAGGGACACTCATTTTGGGACGACGAGGCTTAGACCAAACGAGTAGATTGTTTCTTTCTCCTCCTCCATAACCATGCTTGGTTGTTTTACCATCAACGAGATTGTTCTTCACTATAAATTGATGCATACTTTCCTTTTTTGCAAATCAAAACATTTTTATTGCGCGGTTTTTGAATCGCGAAAAGAATTAAACTTGAAGAGTGGTGATAGTTATGGAACACGATTGAAAGAAGAATGTTAAGTTTAAGAATGGAGTGAGGAAGGTAGAGAGTAGAGTTAGCAATTTATTTGGTGAGGAGTGGTTTTAGGGTTGGTCTTGACTTGGCTAATTAAGTATCCTAGTTTTTATGTGATTTACATCTTTGCATTTGATATGTTAAACACGTTTTAGTCCAAGTATTTGAATACATTTATTTATTACACATTTATTTAGGTTTTGTAACTTAGCGGATATGGGACGAATTTTTGTAATCTTGGTTTATAAAATCTTGCATGTATTTGGTCTCATACGGACATGCCCGTAGGTGTCTTTACTTGGTTGAAGAGATATGTATAGGCATGTGCGTGCGCGTCTCCCGCATAGTGACTTATGCACAAGAAAACATTGAGGGAACATCCAATGGAACTTATGTAGCCCTCGTGCGACACCTAGTACGTGACAACTGCATGGAGAAGATGAAAATGACGTCTGACCAATCACAAGTGTTCATTCTCTGCTCCATGATCTCCTGCCATTAGCAAGGATTGAAAGGATGTTAGGATCTGAGTTTGATTGTTTTGATTATGTTTAACTAAGAATGATAAGATTGATATGAATATAGATGGAAAGTGCAGCGGAATAATAAACTATTAATCAAAACATGAGAGTAATTGTTATCTGATCGAATGCTTTCATTTATCTAAAAGATTACAATCATACAAGTACTCCCCCTCAGCCTGATCACACAGTGATTGTTTGTCTGAGAGAATGTTTGTGTGTGTGATGCAATAGAACAGTACAAGCACTGTTCTATTTATAGACAAACCTAAACCACTGATGACCTAGGCTGACGTCACCTAAGACAGTGACCTCTAACAGAATAACAAACATAAAACATCTACCTATTACAAACTACTGTTACATTGAAAACACTGAAGGTAAACTACTGTTGTAGGAAAACTCTGATGGTCTTGTATCCTCTGCTGGAGCCTAAGTGCTGTTGGCTCCAGCAGTGCTTTAGTCTTCAGTACTTGGATCAGCAGTTGTTCTTCATCAGACCTTTGGTCAGCAGTTGTTCTTCATCGGTGTTTATTCAGCAGTCCTTTGTATCAGCAGTTGTCATAGCAGTTTTTGGATAGAACAGTTGGTAGAGTCAGCAGTCTTTTGGGAGAAGTATGTTGTAAGGACTGTTTATTGAGAGGATCAACTGTTAGCATATTTTGGCTTTCCAATCATCTGTTCTTCTCCAGGTCAGCAGACCCAACAATCTCCCCCTAGAACATATGATGCCAAAACTCAACTTTATTTACTGATCTTTATTCCTCATCAGACTTTCTCTGATTTGACCTTTGAATTGTAGTTCAAAGTTCAGAGCAAATAAGTCTTCTTCATCTCTTTCAAGTTCTAGATTTAGCAATGTTTGAAGATCATCTGCACATAGGCTGTATGCATCCTCCATGCTGATCTTCTGAACTCTTCTATCTGACCTGAGCAGAGTCAATTCATGGTTGTCTTTGTTGACTTTCCATTTTAGAATTTTTGAGTCAGTGGATTTGCTGAGATGAACTTTTCTTTGGGATGAGTTAGGTGATGGAGGTCTTCCAATGAGTTCCCTAAGTTTCTCTGTTGTAGGATCAGAGAAAAGGTGTATCTGATTGAAGAGCCCTTCCTTGATAAATGTATCAGCAAACTTCTTCTGATCTTCTTCTGACATTTCCTTCTGTTTCTTGAACTGTCTTCTTGCAGCAGTTGATAGATCAGAAGTTTCAAGTAAGCTGTCCAAGGTAAAAGTCTGATGGGGTCTCTTCATCAGTGGCTCATCAGTATAGACAGGTTTTCTAGGCAGGCTGGGATCCTTCTTTCTGTTTTCTTCAAGACTCTTGTATGTCTCAACCAGCCTCAGCTCAGACCATCTAGAGACAGACCTCATTTCCCCATAGTTAGCAGCTACTATCTCTTGTCTCATTCTTTTAATCTTTAAGGCTCTGACTGGGTCTCTGCCTTTGCCAAAATTAGGAGTAGAGACTTTAGCCTTGGGGCTTTGGCCAATTCTTCTATTCTGAGAAGTTCTTCTCTAAGTGCATGTGTGGTCAAACCATTAAATTGCTTTTTGGTTGCTTTATATGGCTTGGTTGCCAAGATCTGTTCCAGAAGAGAATCCCTAACCTCCTTTTCCAAGTCAACACTGAGAGGCATGGAGGACATGGAGTTGCTCAGGGTCTTAGCAAAATCCTCAATCCTTCTGAGTTTGCTAAGCTCTGCTGAATGGATGCCCTGAGCAGTCCTGTCATCCTTCCCTTTGCATTTCTCCTTAATGATGGCATCTACCTGTTCACCCTTGTATTTAAGATATGTATCAATGTTTAGGGGAACAGGGAAATTTGGGAGAGATGGGAAGGATCTGTCAGATGGTTGTTCAGTATTGTAGAAGGATTGTAATTCCCACTTGAGTAGATCAAGTTCAAGGGGATACTGAACAACCAATGGTGTAATGGTTGGTGGTGGTCTATGGGAACTGAATTTGGATGTGTGTGGTGAGAATGATGAAATTGGAATAGCTGTGATAGGAGTGGATTGTGCAGTTGATGTGGTGTTTGGTGATGTGTGTATGTTTTCATCATGTACAAGAAAGGTTGATTTTCTCTTCCTTGTGTACAAGATTTTTGGGGATGGTGATTTGGTAGCAGTGGTTGGATTAACATCTGTTGGCCTTTTAGTAGGTCCAGCAGATGTTTGGGATTTGGTTGGTGATGTAGGTTTGGGTGTAGGTTTGGTGGTTGTATGTTCAGATGTGCTTGTAGGTTTAGGTACAGTGGTTTGGGAAGCAGTGTTTTGTGTGGTTTCAGTGTTTTGGGTGGCAGTGGTTTCAGCAGTAGTGGTTTTGTCAACAGAGGTGTTTAGCTTGGATGGTGGTTTTTTGACATGTCTAGCAGGCCTTTTCATCCTTTTTGAGGATCCCACATCTTCAATCTCCTGCTGTTGTTCTCTCTTGAGGTTCACCAGCAACTCTGCTTTAGCTTCCAAGGTGTCAGCCCTTTTTTTGTTTGGCCTGAGCAGCCTTTTCAGCTTCTATGTTTGCAGAGTTGTCTACTTCTTTGCTTTTGTCAGTGGTTTGTTGTGGTGCTGTTGGTGTTGCTTGTTGTTGTTGTTGTGGTGCTGTTTGTGTTGCTTGTTGTTGTTGTTGTGGTGCTGTTTGACTAGCCTCTGGTTTGTTGGCAGACTTAGCATTGCCCTTTTTAGAAGGAGGACAGCCAAAGGGATCTAACTTTGGTAGCCTATCTCTGCCACTCTCCCCCTTTTTGGCATCATCAGCCGTGAAGACATCATCATCTTCATCCCTGAGAATGGTGGTAGGGGCAGAGCCAGTGGTCTTCAGCAGGTGATCTTTGATGGCTTTAATGTCTGCATGTGTATCTTTGTACCTTGCATCCACCATGTTTCTGATCTCAGCCATATATGTTTCATGTGTCTGATCAGCTAGTTTTCTGTGGGCTATGATGATGGGGGAAACGGATTTCCATAGCTCACTAGCTATATCAGCTGTTGATGGTTGACTTTTGGAAAGGTCTGCTATGGAACCCAGTATAAGCTTGACATCAGATTTGATGTCTGCTACAGAGGTTTCAATTGCATGAACTCTGTCCGTCAATTCTTGGTATTTTGACCCATCTCCTAAGTTAATAGGATCATCTGAGTCCCTACCAGTGGTAGTTCTACCTGATTCAGTCCTAATAGGTGAATCAGATGCCCCTTTTTCTTGGTACTGGGGACTTCCAACTGTTTTTGGGGACACTATAGTGGCCTCATCAGTTGTTGCCTTCAAGGGAGTCTTAGCAATGTAATCATTGTCCTGGTGTGAGACAATGGTCTCTACATCAGTAGTGGCTGCTCCACTTGAAAACTCACCTAGAGTTGCATTGAACTCAGGTGGTGTAACCTCCTCTACTGTTTGTTGGATGGCAGATTGAATGTTCTCAGGACCAGTCACTTGTGGGGGTATGCTCTCAGTGATAGGTGGAAGAGAGGAACTGGGATCTTCCTGAGATTTCTCAATTGCCTCAAACAGAGGTTGCATGGTTTGTGGAACATGATGTGATGGTGAGGGTGGAGGAGTAACAAGAGAATTAGCCCTGGGAGAGGGGCTTGTGAACATTTGGCCAAGTGACTCAAATGTATCATGATGTGTTTCCCCATGGCTTACAACATGATCCTTTTGGGAGGAATCATGAGGAGTTTGGTCAGGTGGAGGTATGTCCAACTGTTGTGAGGAAGTAACAACAGTGGTTTCAGGTTGCTTTGGTGGTGCAACATAGTTTTCTTCTGGTACCTCATCATCCAGAAGTCTCAATTGTGGTTGAGTGGTGGTTTTTGTGGATGGATGTTTCTTTTTGGAAGTGGCTGGTGTGGGTTTCACAGCACTGGATGTAGTGCCATGATCACCAGGAGCAGTGTGCTCAACAACAGAGGTTTTGACAGCAGTTGTTGTCTTTGTCCTCTTTGTTTGTGTTTTAGAAACTTTGGACACTTTTGACACTTTTTCTTAGGTGCTTCCACCCAGCATTCTAGTGAAAGTTTTATCAGTTAAGCTTTTCATTTGCATTGACTCACCCTTTTTGAAAACCTTTTCTGGTAAGACCTTTTGTAGGATTACACTAAGAATTCTTGGGTAAATTAGAAAAGCATTGTTAGACCTAGACTTAATTGCTTTCACATTTGACACTAAGTCCATGAACAATCCCTGGGAAAGATTGAAGTCAGAGTTTGACAACATGGCATAACCCAGATATTGCATCCTTAATGGGATTTCATTGAAGGATGTGGACTTAGCGGAGACACACAGAAGAAGGGTATGGAAAAAAAATTTCATGACTGGTGGAAAAAACTTTTTGAATAGAGTTGATCCAGTCATCTGACCATCATACCCTCTTTCTTGGAACTCAGTGTGAAGCTCTGTTTTTGTGAAGGAGTCCTTACCTGCCAGGTCATTCAGTGAGAAGGTTGTGGATATGATTTCAGGGGTAATGACGATACTTGTTTCTCCAATTTTGGAAATAATGGAAGTAGGCTTTTTGTCTTGCAATAGAAACTCAGCATTCAACCAGAACTCTTGGAGAGTATTGATATAGATGGGGGCGTCAGCGGTTAAGATGGGTAGGTATTTGGAGTTTAGAAGAATGTCGATGGTGGAATGGAATGAGACGTTGTCATCTGTTTTAACCAGATATGGGAGACAATTGTGGGTGGCTTTGGCTTGAAGATCCATTTTAATGGATTCCGAGAGTGATGATGAATGAAATAAGATTGAGGGTTTGAGAATGGAGAAGGCGGTTTCAGTATTTTGAATACAATGAGACAGTGTAACATCTGTTGTGGTAAAACAGGGTTTTTATAGGCTCAAGAGAAACCGCTGATGTGGCCAAACCTCTGCTTGTATGAGCAGACGTGGCAATCATCTGATGGATGAAACATCTGGTGGAGAACAGCTGTTTTGGCAAACAACTGATACAAACAGCTGATGGAACCAACTGTTGTATTTTTTTTATAGGTATAATATATATATATATATATATATATATATATATAGGGAAACAGTGGTTGTTTTATCTGATCAGATGTTTTGAAACAGATTTTTCAACCAAACAGCTATTTAGAAGAAATTTTGATTTTCTGAAACATTTTATTATTATTATTCCTTTTTTTAAAAGAAAATTTATTTGTTTAAACCATGTTTAACATACCAATTCTGGAAATCAGATTTGTAAAGGTAGATGTGTCTAAAGCTTTTGTTAACACATCTGCCAACTGATCTTCTGTTGGAACATGGTGCAGAGAAATCAAACCTTTTTCATAGCTGTCTCTGACAAAATGATGTCTGATGTCAATGTGTTTGGTAGTGGAATGAGAGACTGTATTCTTGATGATATTTTCAGCAGCTTGACTGTCCAACATGAGTGGAGTCTGTAGTGCAGTTATCCCAAAATCCAGTAATTGATTTTGAAGCCACATGAGTTGGGCTATACAGCTTGCAGCAGCAATGTATTCAGCTTCAGCTGTTGAGGTTGAAACAGCTGCCTGCTTTTTGCTTTGCCAGGAAACTAAGGAATTCCCTAGAAATTGGCACCCTCCTGATGTGGATTTTCTTGTGGTGTGACAGCCAGCAAAGTCACTATCTGAATAACCTGAAAGCTCAATGTTTCAATTAGCAGGATACCAAATACCAAGTGTGGGAGCACCTTTGAGGTATCTGAATATCCTTTTCACAGCAATAAGGTTTGACTTTCTGGGCGAAGCCTGGGATCTTGCACAGACACAGGTAGCAAACATAATGTCTGGCCTAGATGCAGTTAAGTACAGTAAAGACCCAATCATGCATCTATAATGTGTTTGATCAACCAGTTCATCCTTGTCATCAATAGTGAGCAGCTTGACTGTACTCATGGGTGTACTACATGGCTTACAATCATTCATCTCAAATCTGGTTAATAAATTCTTTACATATTTGTTTTGGTGAATGAATGTGCCATTTTGCAGTTGTTTCACTTGAAGACCAAGGAAACACTGAAGCTCACCCATGGCACTCATCTCAAACTCTGCTGTCATGAGTTTTCTGAACTCTTCACACATTTGGTTACATGTGGATCCAAAAATGATGTCATCCACATATATTTGAACAATCATTAAGTGTTTCCTTTTCCATTTAAGAAATAAAGTTTTGTCTATTTTACCTCTTGTGAAACCAATGGATAAGAGAAATGTGGAAAGAGTTTCATACCAGGCCCTTGGTGCTTGTTTGAGGCCATACAAAGCTTTGTTGAGCTTGTAGACATAGTCAGGATGGAATGCGTCTTCAAAACCAGGTGGCTGACATACATAGACCTCCTCCTGAATTTTGCCATAAAGGAAAGCACATTTGATGTCCATCTGATACACCTTTATGTTGTGGTTGACAGCAAAGGCTAAAAATAGTCTGATGGCTTCTAGTCTTGCTACAGGAGCAAAAGTTTCATCATAATCTATTCCTTCTTCTTGTCTGAAGCCTTGAACCACAAGCCTGGCTTTATTCTTGACAACAATACCCCTTTCATCAGTTTTGTTTTTGAAGACCCACTTTGTTCCTATAGGACAAACATCCTTAGGTAGTGGTACAAGCTCCCATACTTGTTGTCTTTTAAATTGAAGGAGTTCTTCTTGCATAGCTTCTACCCAACTGTTGTCTTTTAGTGCCTCTTGGTACTTGACAGGTTGTGTGAGAGATAGGAAACCTGCAAAAAGACAGATATTGGAGGATTGGCTTCTTGTGAGCACACCCTCTCTGATGTTGCCAATGATCTGGTTTGGTGGATGAGCTCTTAAGTAAATAAGATCTCCCTGATATGGTATGATGGCATTTTGAGGTGATGGACAGAGGTTTGGTGACTCTGTTGGTGTAACATCTGTTGGTACTTCTGTAGTGCCATCAGATGTTTAGAATGGTAATGGAGGAATGGGTCCAAGTGGTGTGAAACTGGACTGACTTTTGTCAACAGATGATTGACTTTTGTCAACAGATGATTGTTCAGTGGTTGTGAGCGGTGAGACAGTGGTTTGAGGATAAGAATGGCCAACAGTGGTTGACACAGCTGTGGCAGAGTTTTGACAATTGTTTTGAACAGCTGCTTCCTCTGAGGCAGAATAGATTTTGTAGTGACTGGGGATCACAACATCTGTTCTGTAATCTTGTTGTGGAGACTGTGGAATACCTGCATTGTTAGTTTTAACAGTGATATCTTCAAATTTGAATTTATCTAAATCAAATAGTTCAGCAGGATTTGCAGGGATTTTTAGAGATGAAAGTTCATTGAACTTTACATTCAGAGTTTCTTCTATTGTCTTGGTCTTTGTGTTAAACACTTTATAAGCCTTGGCAGTAGAAGAATATCCCAGAAAATAACCACAATCTACTTTGGCTGCAGATTTTGAAATGGAATCTTTGAGGTTTAAGATGAAACATGGGCAGCCAAAGATTTTGAAAAATGAAATTAGTGGTTTGATTTTGAACAAAATTTCATAAGCAGTTTTTTGATGTCTGGGGTTGATCAAAACTCTGTTTTGAACATAGCAAGCAGTGTTTACAGCTTCTGCCCAGAAGGACAGTGGCAAACCAGAATCTGCTAGCATGGTTCTTGCAGCTTCTATAAGAGTTCTATTTTTCCTTTCAACCACCCCATTTTGTTCTGGTGTTCTTGGGATGCTGTACTGCCTCACAATCCCTTTTGACACACAGAAATCATCCAACTCCTTATTTTTAAACTCTGTTCCATTGTCACTCCTGAAGACTTTTACTGGCAAGTCATATTGTTTTTCAACTTTGGTGACAAAGTCCTTCAATATACCTGTAGTCTCATCCTTAGAATGTAAAAAGTAAGTCCATGTAAACCTCGAAAAATCATCAACTATGAGAAGACAAAATCTTTTTCTTCTTAGACTCATGATTTTAATAGGGCCAAACAAGTCCATGTGCAACAATTGTAGACATTGACTGGTTTTGGACTCATCAATGGATTTGTAAGAGCTTTTATGTTGTTTCCCTTTTAAACAAGAAACACAATGCTCATCACATTTGAATTCTTTTGATGGTAAACCTCTGACAAGGCTTTGTTTGGAGAGTGTGTTGATAGTGTTAAGGTTGGTGTGGCCCAATCTCCTATGCCACAATTCTGTCTCCTTTGTGGAGGCAGCAGAAAACAAACAGACATTTGCCATAGGATTGTCATTTAACATATCAACAACATACACATTGCCACTTCTATGAGCAACAAGTTGTGCTTTGCTCTCAGCAATGATGGTATCAATCTTTTTCACCACTTCTGGCCCAATAATCTTGCAAGTTTTCTTTGTGAAGAATGAGCCATAACCTTTGTCACTCATTTGTGAAACACTCAGAAGATTAAACTTGAGATTATCAATAAGATTGACATTTTCAAACTTGAGTTTTCCAGCTTGTACAGTCCCTGAGCCTAACACCTTACCTTTTGAATCATTACCAAAGGATATATCACCCCCTCCATGAGCCAAGAAGTCCAGAAGAAGGGCTCTACATCCTGTCATGTGCCTGGAGCCTCCACTATCTACATACCAAAGACTATCTAAACAAGCAGAAGCTCCCTGCACATCAGTAATGGATTAGTTTTGGTGAGTGTCCAAAGCCAAGTTGGCTTTGGATGGGTCCTCAGACCTTTCAGACTCAAGCTTTGGAAGGTGATCAGTGGTTTGAACTAATTTTTGAATTAAGTTCAACAATTGCTGCTGACCATTTGCCAGTGCTTGAATGTCAACACTTGGGGCAACAGTTGTTTGATCACTTCTCGACAGATGATAATACCCATATGGATTTCTGTTCACTCTTGGTTTAGAGGGTCTTTTTGGCTCCTCATAAACATGTGGCAGACTATGACATGGTGGTTGTCCATAACCTCTTGGGTATTTGCTTGTGGGTGGAGAATCTGTTACTTGGACATCCCTAGAAGCAGATGTTTCAAGTCTTTTAGTAACAGATGTTTGGACAGGGGTGAAAGTCTGTTTGGGCTTTCCTTTTGAAGTACTAACCATAGGATTTGCAATAGTTTTAGCTTTGTATTCTTGTATTTTTACATCAAAATTTTTTAGATACAAGCACTCTTTGGTCTTGTGATTCTTTTTCCTACATATTGAGCATGTGGCTTTTGAATCACATTCACTTGTTCCTTTGTTAATGTCATATGCTTTTAGAAGAAAACAGTTTTTAGTGACATGATTCTTCTTCTCACAGAAATCACAGAACAAGTGGACAGTCTTTTCTTTCTTCTTCCCTTTTTCAGCCTTCTTTTCAGCAGATGTTTGAGCATCTGCTGGAAGGTTTTTTAAGGGAATAACTTTTGCCTGAGGAGCTGTCTTTCCTTCAGGTGTTTTAAAATCAACAGGTTTAAAATTCTCAAGAGTATCACACTCATCAGACCAGGTAGGTTTAAATTCATACTTTTCAAGTTCAGTGAATGATGAGGAACCTTCTGGTTTTCAAGAACAATTTTCTTACCATTTGGTTCAGTGATTTTAATCTCTTGACCCTGCAGGTTTGTTGGAACTATCTCAACAGACTTTTGACTCTTTTTGTCAGTGTTTTCAAAAGTTGGAGCAGTGGTTTCAAAACCAAAACCAAACTTCACATGACTTTTGGTTTGTTTGTTGAGTAGCATCTCAAAACCTCTACATGATTCCACCCATTTCTCACATTCAACTTGGGTGGACTCAAGCTCACTTTTACAACTTTGATATTTTGCTATCATAGTTTGGAGCTGGTCTTTGGTTATGGTTGCTTCATGTTTTAAGCTGCTTATTTCAGACTCCTTTTCAAGTAAACTTGTTTTTAAATCTTTTGAAAGTTTCTCAAATTTAACTTCATCATCTAAAATTTTCTTTCTAAGGTTTTCATTCACCTCTTTGATGCTAGCAAATGCAATTACACATTTGTCAGAACACAACTCTTTAAGAATTTGAGGAGATACCTTAGCAGCAACCATCAATGCACAATCACACTTGCACTCACAATCATCAGATGCACCCCAGGGATCTGAGAGATTCACAACCTCTTCTTCAGGTTTTTCACCTGTAACAACTTCATCAACAACATCATTAGTCACAACATCAGATTCAGTCACCACCTCCTCAGATTCAACCTCATCAACCATAGCCATGAAACAAAAGTTTTCTGGTTCATTTTCAGCTTTGGCAACTAATTCAAAATTTTCATCTGTTAACTCATTAGGTAGACTGCTCCAATCAACAAAGCCTTGTGTAAAGAAGCTCTGTTGACTGGTCTCTGCAGGAGCAGAGGATGAAGCAACAGTCGTTTGCACAGGTGCTTGAGTAACAGGTGTTTGCACATAGTGGATCTGAGGAACAGTGGTTTGGACATACGGGACAGGAACAGTGTTTGAGGACTGTGCAAAATGAGCAGTGTTTTGCACATTTGGTCCAGGGGTATTATAGGAATTCTGATAAGTGTTGGTCTTTGGTCTTTGATTTGGATAGGTGATTATAGGTGTACCATGTTGACTCCTACATTCCCTAGCAAAATGACCAAGTCTATGACATTTGTAACACTTTATCTTTGATTTATCCAACCCAACCTTTGATCTGCCAGTTAACCCTGGAAACCTTCTCCCAGTTTTCTTGTAAAAATTGTTAGTTCTTACACTGAGAAGGGCCAATTCGTGCATAATGTCCATTTCTTCCAAATCATCAGGGTCAAAGTATTTCAGGTCATCATACTCAAAAGATATATTGTCAGATGCCTGGATATCACCACCACTTGCTATGAAGGCATAGTTTGGTGAATAAGAATCAGAGTTAAAACCTGAGTTAAAACCTGAAGTTATGTCAATGAAATGATCATAACTCTGATCCTTAGTATTTCCAGGCACCTCATCATGACCCAAAAGTGCTGTATTCCCAAATACATAATCATCAGACACTTTTCCAGAGTCCTGGAGCTTCTTTTTCTAGTTAAGCTCTCTCTCATAGGTCAAGAGCTTACCATGAAGCTGGGTCAGTGATAGGTCTTTGAATCCAATTGAGTTTCTCATCACAATAGCAATAGTGTCCCATTTGTCTGGTAGTGATCTTAAAAACCTATGGTTCAGGGTTGAATGAGGGTAAGTAAGACCAACCAATTTTAGTTCACTAATTAAACAATTAAACCTCTCAAACTGTTGAGTTAATGACTCTCCTTTGACATGACGAATGTTTCATATTGTTGGTTAAGTATTTCACGATTGTTTTCAATAACCTCCTCAGTCCCACCAAATTGTTCTTTCAGTGCATCCCACAACTCCTTTGCACTGTTACAGTGTAACAACCCAGCATATATATCATTGGGTAGAGCCATGGCCACAATACTGAAGGCCTTAGCATCTAACTCAATTTTCTGAAAATCCTGGTCGGAGTAGTTTTCAAGTTTCTTTGGCTCTTGAACCTTGGGATCTTCAGTACTCGGCACCGTCGGAACATGTGGTCCGAAGATAACCGACTTCCAACACCCAGTGTTCTGTTGAGCTAGAACATGGCTCATCCGACGTTGCCAGATATTGTATTCAGATCTGACAAGCATCGGTGGCTTGTTGTTCGTGCCAGTGTTATGTGGATCGTGATTGATTGAAGCCATTCTCTGATTTTTCAAAAAAAAAAGTCTGTTTAAAAACGATTGAAACGAAATTAAACTATTACTCTGTTTTCAATCCAACAGACAAACGATATCAATAATTGTGAGCTGATCTGTTTATATTAAATTGATTTGTTAGATCGAATTTAATTGACCAAGCTCTGATACCAATTGTTAGGATCTGAGTTTGATTGTTTTGATTATGTTTAACTAAGAATGATAAGATTGATATGAATATAGATGGAAAGTGCAGCGGAATAATAAACTATTAATCAAAACATGAGAGTAATTGTTATCTGATCGAATGCTTTCATTTATCTAAAAGATTACAATCATACAAGTACTCCCCCTCAGCCTGATCACACAGTGATTGTTTGTCTGAGAGAATGTTTGTGTGTGTGATGCAATAGAACAGTACAAGCACTGTTCTATTTATAGACAAACCTAAACCACTGATGACCTAGGCTGACGTCACCTAAGACAGTGACCTCTAACAGAATAACAAACATAAAACATCTGCCTATTACAAACTACTGTTACATTGAAAACACTGAAGGTAAACTACTGTTGTAGGAAAACTCTGATGGTCTTGTATCCTCTGCTGGAGCCTAAGTGTTGTTGGCTCCAGCAGTGCTTTAGTCTTCAGTACTTGGATCAGTAGTTGTTCTTCATCAGACCTTTGGTCAGCAGTTGTTCTTCATCAGTGTTTATTCAGCAGTCCTTTGTATCAGCAGTTGTCATAGCAGTTGTTTGGATAGAACAGTTGTTAGAGTCATCAGTCTTTTGGGAGATGTTGTAAGGACTGTTTATTGAGAGGATCAACTGTTAGCATATTTTGGCTTTCCAATCATCTGTTCTTCTCCAGCTCAGCAGACCCAACAAAGGACGAGTGGTAGCACGACCGGCCAATCAGAGAGGGACAACAACAATTCCTTAAGGGCCTCACGTGTGGGGCCCGCGCAAATGAGCTATCAATCATTGCCAACACCTGATGCCGACCCATGCGTGCTATAAATACCCCTTCATTCCATGAAGAAAAGGGTCGGCTTCTCACGCAGCAAAACATACACACTATATTACTCTAAATTTTGTTAGAAAGATTAGTCGAAATATTATCCTTGTAATACTCGTTTGCAATCCTTGTAATTGTGCTCACACATATCAATATAATCTCTTTGTATTTGTCGATTCATTAATGTTAGCATTACTGTTAGCCGAGTGTTATTGGGTTGGTGTTTCTTCATTGGCGCCATCCGTAAAGAGCAATTACTAGAACAACAAGAAAGCTCAAATCTTTCTCAAAATAAAACCATGAGTACTCCTATGCCAGCTTCACTGGGGACACCTCTACTGCGGGAACAAAACAACTCAGTCCTGCCACGCAGGAGAGCCCACAGGGGGGTAAAGAGAAACAAACAGAAGCACCACATACCGTCTCACCATCAGTAACTACTCATCACTCAACGGCCTCATTCCACTTCGCAACCGAAAACACGACTGGACAGCAAGGCAATGACAATAACGAGGTCGCGCAGACACTCAGCCCAAAGGCATGATACTTCAAAGAACATGAGGCGTTGCAGCGGCGTTACAACGAGATAATCTGCGAGCAGCGCGGGAAAGTAATCTCCAAGAAATCACCAATCGAAGCAGCATGGGTACACACAGTCTCTGACGGCCTGTCCCACCAAGGGGTGAGCATATTTGGACCGGACTGGAAAAAAATGTCACATCCCAACCGATGGCGGAATACATCGGGGCAAGACTTGTGGTAGATTGTTCAAAGACTTCATGACACTAGAATTCGTGACAATATAATTTAAAGATAAAATTTCATTCATAGCATAAACATTGTCTAAAAGATAACAGAATACAAATTGTTTCGTAAAATAGAAAGTACAACGTCAAAATATAGAATTTAAACTAGCATGTGTTTCTAGTCCAATCCTAAGTAGATTTCTTGAATAAACCTGCACTAAACATTTCCTGCAACATGTATAAAATATCCGTCAACATATAAAGCATTGGTGAGCATACTAGTTTTAGTTTACATGCATAGTATTTTAGAATGGTTTACTCAAATCTCATACTATAGCATTGCACATACCTATCATACAAAAGACATAACTCAAACCCGCGAGTACCACAGCGTATACCTAGCATATTCATGCTAGGCCGTTTAAATCTTAACAATGACCCATAAAGGGGTGGTGTGCTAGTCCTATAGCGCTATACATGTTAAGTGGGCTAATAATAGTTAATGATTTATGTCTAAGTATCTAAGAATCATAAGCATGGCAAGTAGCATATAAGTATGTTTAATAGATTGAGCATGTGTGTTTATGAAATCATTAGTGTGTTTTGCATATGATACATGTTTACACCCCAAAAGTGATAAAGAGTAAAAAAAGGGGACAAGTATGAACTCACCTTTGGTGCGTTTAGTAAGGTTCCAAAGACGAGTCTTGGGAGGTTAGTTCCTTAGCCTTGGTTAACTAGAATTAGAGAATAAAGGGTCTTATGTTCGAGTTTAGATTATAGATTCACGAGAGTTATGAAAGCCTTTTAGGCAAATCAAGCACAAATTGCCTTTATGGCAATCCGGATGGTCATGAGATTAAGTTAGAGCAAGCACAAAACCATCATAGATGATTCGGATGGGATAAAGTTAGGAATGTGAATCCATTTGATAGGTTCATGTCATAACCACTTCGCTTATGGAATAAACGTAGGTTTTGGACACGGGATTTCCCCCTTTCTAGTGTGGATAAATCCGTAGCACAAGAAGGGTCAAGAGAGTGGGTAAGGTAGGGTGTAACCACAAACCTTCCAAGGATTAATAATAAGCTAGTAAGATAGAAACTTGAATGTATATGTTTATATTATAATATAGTATAATTCAGAAAACAATTCAGAAAATAAACCCATTTGGGACCTCTTTTAGGTGCTCTACCCTTATCACACTTCTGTGGATAAACATGGGGAAGATCCTAGAGGGTTCTCCAAGGAGTTTTGGATAGAAAGGAGAAGGAAAAACTGAAAAGAAAGAGAGTTTGAGGTTGGAAAACTTACTGATGTGTTATCAGGAAGTTTGCTCAAAACTTTGAGGATTAGAGAGTGATTTTAGAGAGATTATGGATGAACAAGAGGTTAATAGGTGGAGAGGAGTTGTTTTTATAAGTAGGTTAAGGTGGTTGGGTATTAAATGAAGTTATTAGGGTGGTTAGGAAGAGATTAGTTAGGGGTTAACCTTGGTTATCAAGGGATGTCACAACTGTTGCTGTTGTCATACGAGTTCAAAGAAAAAAATAAAAGATACGAAATAGACTATATATTAACATTCATGAATATGTGGTGATGCTTGTGTGTTGCAAAAGTCAATGTCAAGGAACTAAACTCACGTTCCTTTTTTTTTTTAATTCAGAAAGTATTACTATTATAGGGTTGGGTTATTCTACAAATGCTATAAAAAATGAGTATGGTGAGAAGCCACTATAAAATGACATGTGTCCAAAGGATTAACAAGTGGGAGGGGTAATTTTGTCAAAAACATATGCACATGCAAGTCACATGCCATTTCCACCTTCATTTTTAAATGCCCGTAACTTTTTTATACGTCATCGGTTTTTAAAAAAATTATACCATAAAATTGAGCGTCTTTTTATCTTTAATATGAGTACCATATTGCTATACTTTTGAAAAAAAAAATTCAAAACCCACTTGCGTAAGACACAATGGAATGTAAAACACAATGGAATGTAAAACACAATGAACACCAATTAAATATAGGGTATAAAACACAATCAAGAGTCTAGTAAAACACAATGGACGACATACTAAAGACACAATGAATACTTTTGAAAAAAAAAATAGTTGAAAACCCAGTTGCGTAAGACACAATGGATGACATACGAAAAGACACGATGAACAGAAGACTAAAATACAATGAATACTTTTGAAAAAAAAAAGTTAAAAACCCAAATGTGTAAAACACAATGGACGACATATAAAAGACACAATGAACAGAAGACTTAAACACAATGAATAATAGACTCTACACAATGAACAACATAATAAAGCACAATGTAATACAAAACTCATTTGCGTAAAACACAATTAAAAGCATACTAAAAACACAATGGACAAAGTTAAATCATGTGTAGACTAAAAAAACATAAATAACATATTTATAAAGCGCACATGCATACTATAACACAATGAACGAGCAGAAAAACACAACGGAGAAGAAAACCCATTTAGCACAAAAAAAATTTCAATTTTAATATAGCAATGTGGTACTCATATTAAAGATAAAAAAACGCTCGTTAATATGGTGAAATTTTTTTGAAAACAAAAATGTCGTATGAAAAAGTTATAGACGTTTTAAAATGATGGGGGGAATTGACATGTGCATTGCATGTGGAGAGAGAAAGTCAACAAATGTTGTTTTCCTTTTATGTCCTTCCTCTAATTTATTATGTATTCTTTTCAAACAAACTAATCTCAACCCTTCAAATATGTGATCAATGGATCACAATCCTTCTCACCCTTCCTAGAAAAAGTGTTTTGTGTATTTAATCCTAACCCTACTATTATATATGTGTGTGTTTTATTCAAAAAAAATAAAATAAAATAAATATATATTAAGATCTTAACTAAATGAGTTTCTTGTTATAACGACTAAATTGAATAGGATAAATTATAATGACGACTCGTCATGAATTGGTAGGAGTAACATAAAAGAAGCGAATAAAGGCGAACTTGGAATTTGTTAAGTATAAAATTTAAAATACAAGAAAAGTAAAAATCACGTGATGTTACAGTCTCCCCTACTTTAAGAAATTTCGTCCCGAAATTTAATTAAGAGCCAACCTTTTTAAAAAATAGGTAAGTGGTTTATTACAGGCTTAATAAGAACAAAAACTTGTTAGTTTATTATGTTTAAATCGAATACGACATCTAGTCACTGTGCGATAATTATGCACGTAAGAGATGTTCTCTTATAATTTTAATCCAAGGTCGTACGTAGAAATTTGAGAACTTAACCGACATAAGCTTTTTGTAAATAGTGAAATAAGGGGTACGTATAAATAGGTTTGTATATGGAGTTGATGCAGCAAGTTTTGGAAAAGTAAGTAAATATACAGTATAACATACATGAAATAGTAAAAGAATCCTGTTAAGGTAGGTAAGTATATTTGTATAACATATAGAAATTTTGGAAAAATAAGTAGTTATACGGTATATCATATATGAAATAGTAGAATTTGTTGGCTTGTAAAAGATGTGTCTTTGGGTAATTGGGGGGAATAGTAAAAATGTGAGCATAATGAGTGACTAAATGTGGGAATGAGTAGTATTTAGTAATAGATATTTGGTTTGCACAAGGTCGAAAATTTTGTTAGGAAAATTTTTTTAGAAGTGATTAAATAAACGAGAAATTGGAGTATTTGGAAAACAACTTTTTGGCGAAATAAATAGTAGTTGTTTAGTTTTGAAATCCAGAACATAATTAGTCAAGGAAATATATAAAGTGAGAGACGAATTTTGTTTTACATGTATAAATGCTTTTAAAGATTAAGGCCAGAGCTTTCGGAATTTAGAAATAGATTCTTGATCATGGAAGGATTGCTGATTAAGCACGGAAAGCACGAGGAATGAACGAAGTTCGATGGAGATCACAAGTATAAATTATTCATGGCAAAAGATAATGTTGCATAGTAGAAAGTCTGGCTCAAACAAGTTATAACATGCATGAAGGATAAATAATGTAAGCGTATTTAGACTAGTAAACTATAACATAACGGTATCGCAAAAGATAAATAACGTGAGTGTTTGTCAAAATTTAAACTCGACACCCAAAACTTCTCATGGCACGAATAACTCTACTTTTGGTAGTATGACAGGACATTTATGTATAGGATGTACTGGCGGCTGATCCACCATGCCATTATCATACCTCATCCGTGTTGTTATTCATGTCATGATAGGTTACACACACTGAGACTTGTTATGTTTTCCATGCGCCCAATTTTTGTAATTACGTGTGCACCCGTAATTAGTCCAATTGTCGTATGGTCCACATTATTTGCCTTAGTTATGTGTGGGTAGCTAGTGGACACAAAATACTTAAACACAAAGGAAAACACATTAGGCTAAGGCATTAAACAGTTTTGATGTTGTAAACATAGCAAGCAACGTGACATGCAAACACATAATGTGACAAGGCATTAAGCAAGGGTTTTTTTTTTTTTGATGTTGTTAACCGTATGCGTTTTTGGCGTAGATGTGTGGTTCCATGACATAATGGTGTAGACTCGTGCATATGTGGTTACGTTCAGATGTATAAAGCAAACAGAAGAATAGACAATTGGATCCCTAATGAAAACGTTTACGCGTAAAATGTTTTGACTGAGGGCAACATAAAATTCGAGTTTATTACAAATTGAGTTTTATGGGTACGCAAGAAGTTTTAGCTTTTCAAGACTAAGGGTCAAGTTTGATGGTAGAAAAATTTAGTCCGTTGGATGTTAAAGAAAAATGGATTTAATTGATGTGGGAAAATTTTAGTGTAAAAGTTTTATCGAAGATGGTTGTTTGTTTTCTGAAAAATCCATTTTATTAAGCGAGAAAAATAGTTTATTGACAATTTTAGTTTGGCGTTGATGAATATTTTGACTCGTGATACGATTTCAAGAGAAAACGTTTTGGGATTATAAAGAAGTAGATTATTTGATTTAGCGTGTCTTTACTCACAAGTCATGTTTGCTAAAAAAAAAAAAAATTCTTTTGTTATGGACAACATTGGGCATCCTGAAAGCAAAATTTATTTTAAACACTTTTACCATTTAAAATCTCATTCATCATACCGAATGGACACGCATTTGTTAGTGGTTTGAAGGTTTAAAGTGAGGATTTTATAGAAGAATAGGCATCCTCTTAGGAATAGTAGGAAGAATTTTGTTCAAAATTTTGAAAAAGATTGTGCGCGAGAAGAAAAGGGTTTTGCGATGTTTGAATTTGGACGATAAATTATGATTGTAAACTAGGATAACAATGGTATTTCATAAAAAAGAAAGTTTCACATCCGAACAATTTCTTGAAAACGTTACATAAGGAAATTCTCAAAAAAAAAAAAATTAGAAAAGAAAGTCAATCTTCTTTAGTGTGGTGAGTGGGTCTTCGAGCATCGTAGATCATCAGGGCATGTCTTGGGTATTTGTTGTGTTCATGGGTTGGGTCGTTGCACTCGGAGCATATCCATCCATTGTTTATAGTGAATGAGGTGGTACTAGTAGGTTGTTTGGGCCATGGTTTAGTGGTGTGGCGACATGTTTTGGCTAAATGACCATATACATCACAGTTGGCGCATAAGTAGCATGGTGTGTGAGTGGGATGGTGGAATTTACAACTCTTGCATAACAGATAGGTTCCATGATACTGCTTTTTGTTAGGGATCGGAGTCTCAGGGGTTGTCGAAGTGTGGTATCGTTTGAGGTTTTTGCGTTTTCGGTTATCCTTTCTCATTTGTTTGGTAGGGGTATGGGTAAATGGTTTAGTATCTACATGGTTTGTGTTTTCCTGGATGGTATCGTTGGAGTTTGGAGTTGGGTTTGTTGGTGTCTCTAGGTTAGGGAGAATCTTGATCAATTTTTGGGCAATAAGACTCGCCAGTTGGCTGAGATCGATGCTGTTGAGACGGGAAGACATGTTCGAGAATCATACATAGGAAAATTTACATAAGAGGTTTTAAGCAAGGTGACTTTTGAATTTAGAAAATAAGTTACTAGAATTTTGTTTAACAATGAAAAGCTTGCGGGTAAGATTAGATCGGTGAAATTGATGCAAATTTAGATAAACAAAATACATAAGCTCAAGTTGTTCTCATAGATTTAGTATGCAAGTTCAAGTTACACATATAGGATGCAAGTTTCACATTGTTCAAATAGCGTAGCATGTATGTATAAGCAAGTATAGTGCACTTAGTCAACATGAAGGAGTTATAACTTATGTTGGTTCATGATTATTAGTATTGTTTGGAGATTGCTAGAGTACTTGAGATGTGAGTCTTGAGAGCATTTGCGAGTAAAACAAATCGAGTATACATAGTGAAAACATAGCATGAAAACAACATTGTAAGTAATATTAACATAAAATGAGAGGCTTGTTTTAAACAAGCAATCGGAGTGTTCCGGAACGAAACTAAGACTAACCAAAGTGATTTGAATTTACCATTGAGTTTGAAAACATGCTTTGGTCTAATAGGTGGAAATACTCTCGCCGAAACTTTCAGTTAACAGTATTCACCCTTCCAGTTACTACATGTTTCTTGTCATTAGTAAATTTGAGACTTTGGCGAGATTTAAAAAAAATATGAAGGATTGAAACTAGTCGCTAAGTTGCGGATTTCACTCCTATCTTATCGAGGTCATTTCTTCGAGTGTGGTTTGTACACTTTGTCTAACGTGGTAAGAAAATTAATTCTAGCCTTCGATTGGTAAGTGTCCACTAGAACGAGAATTGTGAAATTTCCACCAAGGTGAGGATATTACTCCTATCTTGGTGTAGTTTCAAAAACACAAAGAATTTACGCGGATTAAAAGTTATCACCAAAGTGAGGGTTTCACGCCTATTTCGGTGATTTCCTTTCGTTTGTGGTATACGAGCGTCTTCGAGTGTAGAATAATCAACCAAATAGGTAGGTAAATTTTCACGACCAAAGGAATAAAGTAGAAGCAAGATATGGAGAATAAGTGTATTAAGCATGAAAAAGGAATGATCAAAAAGGTTCTTAACTATAGTCTAGGTCAAACATGGCAATTTTTCCTAATTCCCTATAGTAATAGCTCTGATACCAATCTGTCACACCACAACCGATGGCGGAATACATCGAGGCGAGACTTGTGGTAGATTGTTCAAAGACTTCATGACACTAGAATTCGTGACAATATAATTTAAAGATAAAATTTCATTCATAGCATAAACATTGTCTAAAAGATAACAGAATACAAATTATTTCATAAAATGGAAAGTACAACGTCAAAATATAGGATTTAAACTAGCGTGTGTTTCTAGTCCAATCTTAATTAGATTTCTTGAATAAACCTGCACTAAACATTTTCTGCAACATGTATAAAATATCCGTCAACACATAAAGCATTGGTGAGCATACTGGTTTTAGTTTACATACATAGTATTTTAGAATGGTTTACTCAAATCTCATACTATAGCATTGCACATACCTATCATACAAAAGACATAACTCAAACCCGCGAGTACCACAGCGTATACCTAGCATATTCATGCTAGGCCGTTTAAATCTTAACAATGACACATAAAGGGGGCGGTGTGCTAGTCCTATAGCGCTATACATGTTAAGTGGGCTAATAATAGTTAATGATTTATGTCTAAGTATCTAAGAATCATAAGCATGGCAAGTAGCATATAAGTATGTTTAATAGATTGAGCATGTGTGTTTATGAAAGCATTAGTGTGTTTTGCATATGATACATGTTTACACCCCAAAAGTGATAAAGAGTAAAAAAAAGGGGACAAGTATGAACTCACCTTTGGGTGCGTTTAGTAAGGTTCCAAAGACGAGTCTTGGGAGGTTAGTTCCTTAGCCTTGGTTAACTAGAATTAGAGAATAAAGGGTCTTAGGTTCGAGTTTAGATTATAGATTTATGAGAGTTATGCAAGCCTTTTAGGCAAACCAAGCACAAATTGCCTTTAGGGCAATCCGGATGGTCATGAGATTAAGTTAGACCAAGCACAAAACCATCATAGATGATTCGGATGGTATAAAGTTAGGAATGTGAATCCATTTGATAGGTTCATGTCATAACCACTTCGCTTATGGAATAAACGTGGGTTTTGGACACGGGATTTCCCCCTTTCTAATCTGGATAAATCCGTAGCACAAGAAGGGTCAAGAGAGTGGGTAAGGTAGGGTGTAACCACAAACCTTCCAAGGATTAATAATAAGCTAGTAAGATAGAAACTTGAAAGTATATGTTTATATTATAATATAGTATAATTTAGAAAACAATTCAGAAAATAAACCCATTTGGGACCTCTTTTAGGTGCTCTACCCTTATCACGCTTCTGTGGATAAACATGGGGAAGATCCTAGAGGGTTCTCCAAGGAGTTTTGGATAGAAAAGAGAAGGAAAAACTGAAAAGAAAGAGAGTTTGAGGTTGGAAAACTTACTGATGTGTTCAGGAAGTTTGCTCAAAACTTTGAGGATTAGAGAGTGATTTTAGAGAGATTATGGATGAACAAGAGGTTAATGGGTGGAGAGGAGTTGATTGTATAAGTGGGTTAAGGTTGTGGGGTATTAAATGGAGTTATTAGGGCGGTTAGGAAGAGATTAGTTAGGGGTTAACCTTGGTTATCAAGGGTTGTCACAACTGTTGCTGTTGTCATACGAGTTCAAAGAAAAAAAATAAAAGATACGAAATAGACTATATATTAACATTCATGAATATGTGGTGATGCTTGTGTGTTGCAAAAGTCAATGTCAAGGAACTAAACTCACGTTCCTTTTTTTTTAATTCAGAAAGTATTACTTATATATATGTGTGTGTTTTATTTAAAAAAATAAAATAAAATAAATATATATTAAGATCTTAACTAAATGAGTTTCTTGTTATAACGACTAAATTGAATAGGATAAATTATAATGACGACTCGTCATGAATTGGTAGGAGTAACATAAAAGAAGCGAATAAAGGCGAACTTGGAATTTGTTAAGTATAGAATTTAAAGTACAAGAAAAGTAAAAATCACGTGATGTTACAAAAAAACCGAGGACCGACCCGAAAATGTATCGAAATTGACCCGAACCTATTATGTAGGTTCTGTAGCCGGTCCAGGATTTTCCTTCAATCCGGTTCTCGGGTCGGGTTGGTCCAGGAACACATTGCACCCTAGCAAAAACCGATGGACCGAAAACTCACTATGCTCTCAACAGGGGGGTATAACTTAACAGTTGTTGCGTCTAATATAGTTGTTGGCAACAACTTACTGCCGACTTTAATGGGTCAATATGGATTGTGGTAAAGATTTCAGTGCCAACTCAGCATCAAACGAATGTGTCAAACTTAGTTGCTGCAGCCGTAAACCTGCAGTTTTTTTAAACCTGACTTCCTGTACGAATTAAAAGGCTGGACTGTTAACAATGTATACATATTGTTGCTGCAGCCGTTATTGTCATCTAAGATCGTTGTTGCAGCCATAATGGGTCATAGTTGTGACATAACAAATAATTGGGCTTTTTGTTGGACATAATATCTGTGATGCAAGACAAATTTTGATCCAGAAGTTCATGGTTATTCAAGTATTTTCTATCTTGTTATTCTTGCATGTCATAGTCCTTGCTACTACCTTTTCTCATATATGAACGGTTACATTCCATTTGATGCCTTTAAGCAAATAGTTCCTTCTGTAAAACAAATAGAAAATGCATGTGCTGTTTTTACCAATCTTATGTTAGTTACTATAGGTAATCTGGTCATGCATATGCATTGTTAGGGTAAGGTATGCATTGTGTAGGTGTTCTGATCAAGTGACCAAGACATTAATGTTTCAATGATCAAACCCCTGCCTGAACCCAAAAACCTTTATAACTCTTGCACTCTCCTAATAAGAGTGTAACATTTGATCATTGAAATAAGTTAGAACCAAAAAGATGATGGATCATTCAAACCATCAACTGCAACAATTCACTAGATAGTGTTTTAAGACATTGCAAAAACATCTTAAAACACCTTTCGACCTGTTGCAGATCCGGGTCGGGTCTTGTATCTTGGACCGATGGCTGAACCGATTATTAGGGTTTGAATTCGGTTCTTGGTTTATGTACAGTCCGGTTCTCGGGTCGGGTTGGGTTTGGTCGGGTCGGGTCGGGTTTGGACCATTGATCACCCCTAGTCCCACCCTCACACAGAAGAACTGCGCATCAACTCTAAGGGCGTGAGCTATCACAATAGCGGGAACAAACAAATAGACCCAACATGGAGGGAAGACTCCGACGAATCGCAAAGTCACTTCAAGTATGACAACAGCAACTCACACGCCAACATTGTAGCACACGAGCATAACCCGTCATCCGAAGAGGACCTGACAAAACCCTATTACCCACCGACGTTCAGTGAAAAGTCAAAGTTTACCCTACGCATAGCGCTAACACCGCTGCCCTCCAAGACCAACATACCGAGCAGCTTAGGCAAGTACGACGGGTCTGGCGACCCCGATGACCACTTAAGAAGCTTCGAAACCGCGGGAAAAGTCGCATGGTAGACCCTACCGGCTTAGTGCCATATGTTCGCGCAAACACTTACAGGGGCAGCGCGGGTATGGTTCGACAGTCTACCGCCAGGCCAAATCGATGGTATCAAAGAGCTCACTGATAAGTTCTCCAGCCACTTCAGGAAATAGTGTAGGGTCGAGCGCGAGTCCACATACATCTTGCAAGTAAAGAGGTACGAGGACGAGTCCATTGAAGACTATATCACCAGGTTTAACAAGGGAGCGCTATAGATCGGACCGATCGGGTTCGAGCTTATGAAGGCAGCTTTCAAGCAAGGGGTCCAGTGCGACGAGCTCATTCGTACTATCATCGGGAAGATAGGAATGCCGGACACATGGGATGAGATCATGACAACCGCAAAACTTTACGCGCGAACAGAAAGGGAATTATCTGTTTGGAGCAGAATCCGTGCACCACAGTTGTAACAACCGGCAAAAATGAGGTAATTCCGTACTAATTAACTAATACGCGATTAACGTAATTAAATGCAATTATGTGTTGATTGTTTAACTGAGGCCTTAGAAAGATAGAAATTCCCAAATAATGCATAGGAATGCATATGTTTAATGACAAAACATGATAGGATCATGTGCGAGTAAATTTATCCGGTATGGACACTGGCGATTACCCGGTAAAAATTAAATAAGCGAAAAGGATCCCGGACACCCGGGATATAAAATAAAGAGTAATTTCACAAAATATAATGGGTTTTGGAACTCCAAAGCCATAAGTGAGAGCTTGTTATACAAATCTCCCGGTAACGAATAAAGTGCGCGTATCGCACCCGATACGCGTATAACTTGTAATTTCACCCGGCAAAAGCCTAAATAACTTATCAACGCCTAAACTGGACTATGTTTAAGGGTTATTAAAGGTATTTTTAATATCCGGATAACAAGCCTGTTAAAACCCAAAAAATACCCGGACGACACCCGAACGAGAAGGAATTAAACATAACAAATAATGGGTAATATTTAGTGATGTGGACCCCACCCAAACACCCCAAGGGGCCGGCCTAGGGCCATCCCCATATGATTAATCCCTTCTTTTATTTATTAATCCAATTATAATTAGAGCTAATCATGAGGTTTAAAGGATTGCATGGATTAACATTGGTCAAAAATCACCAAATCACCTCCCCTCTCTCTCTAAAACTCACGGCCAAACACCCTCATAATAATCTCCGAAAGATTTTTCCATATCCTACATAATCTTTATTAAGATCTCACACAATCCATGGAAGATATATGTAATCTTTGAAGGATTTGGAGGAGATATTATAAGAATACTTGTATACTTGAATCAACAAAAACAAAAATCTCCTTCTTCTTCTTCCTTGTGGCCGTAACATATATCCCTCCCACATACATTTTCTTTTCAAGTTTAACACTTCCAAATCACCCTTAAATCTTCATCTTTCAAAACCCCATTGTGTGTTTCAAGAGCTTGGAGCTTAATCACTTGGAAGAGCACACTAAACCCCATTCAAATCCAAGGTTTTTGTCTTCCCTAGCCTTGAGCTAGTAGTAAGTTTTTAATCTTGCTTTGATCATTAATGTTCATATTATGTGCTCTTGGAAGCAAGTTGTACTTGAATGGGAAAAATGTGGTTTTTGAAACATAAGTCTTAATATGTTTTACAAGAGTAAAATGGAAGAGTAATAATATGTAGATGGATCATGGATTTAATACTAGTAATGTAGTATTTCTAAAAATTATAAAACATATACATACACTTATGAAGGATAATGATTTGGACATGATTCATGAAAGAAACTTGAATATGTTAAAAGATAGTTTTAATCATCATATAATGACCATCTAAAGTATAATATAAGATGGAATATGTTAGAAAATCATAAATGAAGAAGTTACAAAATTAAAGTCTACTCACTTAGATGAGTGAAATTTGGATATGATGGATAAAAACATTAAACACACATGTTAATAGCATCAATGATGGAATATAAGACTATTAAAGGTGGAATGATGCAAAAATAACCAAACATTAAGAAGATGATTCTTCAAAGTCCACTAAGTTGGAAGAAAAATGCTAACTTTGGAAGTTAGGATGAAAAATGCATCATTTATAAGTTAAGGGACTAATGTTGTAACTTTGAAAGTTGAGGGACTAAAATAAATATTTTAGAAACTTTGGTCCAAAAATGCATTAACGGAAAGTTTGGTGTCAAAAGCATAAATAATGATTTTTCCAAGGATAGTTTTGGTAAACACTAGTAAACTACTTGTGTATTTTATAAAAAGTGTATTTTTATAAAAATGGAAGTTTATAAAAATATGGAATTATATAAGGATTTTATAAAAATAAAGGTTTTTATAAAATATTGGACAAAAGTAGAAACTTAAGAAAACTTATACAAAAATGGATACTTTTATATAAATTGGAGTATAAAAGTATCGGAAACATTTTTGGAATATTAGTTAACAAGTTGGACTAAAAATACAAAAGTATATTTTTCCAAGTAATATGTGTTTGGAAATTGGAAGTATAAATAATATTTCTATAGAACGCATATTGGAAGAAACTTGGAAAAATTTAACTATCGGACTTAGTTACATAAAATAAACGGACAAACAAGAGAAAAATGCCATTGCGGCAAAATGTGAAAATATATATATATATTAGGAAGTAAAATATATATATAACATGGGTGAAAATTATATAACACTTTCCTAAGTGTTAGAGAAAATATTCGTGGGAGAAAACATAACGTAAAGAATTAAAAACGTTAAACGACGTATGGACCTAACGTGAAAAATCACACGTTTATATATGTATATATATGCTCGTCTCGACGAAGTTCTAGTATATCTATTCGAATGGGAAAGTAGATCTGCGAGAAGGAAAAACCGAGACGAGTAGGCAAAATATACCTATATGTATGTGTATACCGACGAGATCCTAGCATATTTATTTAAATGGGAAAATAAATGTGCGGCATGGTAAGTCGAGTCGGGTATTAAGAATACATTATATCGAACGATACGATCCTAAGTATAATTATTTAAATGGGAAAGTAATTATACGTTAGGTAGAGTCGTGTCGAGAATAATAGTATACAAGTTACAAAGGATATTAACGAGAATAATACATAACTCGTAAAGAAAGGGGTAATCCATCGCCAATGAACCTAGGATACGCGTCTAATTAAACGGGAATTGGAATAACACGTGGTCAGGGAGTTGGGTGTACAACTTGCCAATGCACATGCACTATAGGTGTAGTGACTTATACGCCTAGGACATTTGTAGGTGCAAGACCACAAAATTTACTATCTTCCTCTTTGAGCCAAGCACAGTTTCAGGTGAGTCTCACGGCCCCATTTTAAACTATTTTATGTTTTTCGGGGGAAAGATATGTTAGGGAAATGTTGACGGGTTAAGTACTTGAGTTGTGATCGCCACTCGGGGTTGAGACCTCTCTACTATAATCATTAATTCAGGGAAATGAAACCGAAGGAATATTTGAATAGTACTATTGGTGCCTGACAAGGCCCACCCCTAATCGATAGTGTCGATTTGCATCGGCGTATGCCTGGGGTGCACGTATTCTGAAATCAAGTCGTAGGATATCGAGTAACGACTTGGAGCGGGGCATTATTATTATTATTTGTCTTGGTTTGGTTATAGGCTCAAGTAGAATTGTAGGAACTTGCAACTCCTATAAATTGTCATAACATGGTAATTCCCAAGAGATAAAGTTTTGATAAACTAAAACCTGTGAACTCACCAATATTTATATATTGACGACTTTTTAAACATATCTTTCAGGTAATTGATCGATGATGGACAACATGGCAAGCTGGGTCAGGGGAATCTCTCAAATTGGCGTCGGGTGTTTCGAAAGGGTTTCATCTTTATTTCCCAAGGATTTGGGATATATTTGAGAAGCCTCCTTAATGTAGTAAAAACAATTTTTGTTTATGTGTGAACATCAAACAGGTTTTTTGACGTCTTAATAAATGACCCATTTTCTTAATTACTTATGATTTGCGTTAACCTTGACTTTATGCTCTTGAACCATCGCGCCACGTGTTTCCGCCATTGGCGTGGTGTGACAGAAAGTGGTATCAGAGCCAAGGTTATAGCGAATTAGTAGTTTTTTAAAATCTAAACTATAACCGGATTTGGTTCAAAAGATGAAGCTTTCAAAATATATGTATAAAACGCAATAAAGTAAATTATTTCGAAAGAAAGGAACATTGGGTATGAAGAGATTCCGACCGAGCTAACCATGGGTATTAGTGTTGTCACACCCTCAAATTTCAACTGCGGGGTTTTACCGCGAGGCGCATGACATACCAGGATCCCATAGCCATAAGTCATATGAACGAACTCTAAATGCCCAAACCATTTAGTTCGTTTTCAAAAACCAAGTTTAGTTAAGCTGCGGAAGCGTAAACCAAATTAAACCTTTTAGAAACCATGCGCAAAACAACGCGCCCAAAATTAATACCATGTAAAAATAAAGATAAAAGCATGATATGTAAATTAGGTGTATGCCCAAGACCCAATGCAATGAAACGTGCAGTGCTTCCTAATCGTGACACCGGAAGCTAACTACCTGCAGAAGCATGTAAATGGTGGGTCAACAAACAATGTTGGTGAGTTCACAAAGTAAAATAGGTGAGTAAGTAAAAGTGTAGGTTTCCCAAACCATGTAACCAAGTACAAGCACCGGTCTCCCAGACCACATAACCACAAGTAAAAACGTCGGTCTCCCAGACCACAAGTAAACAGCTAATTCACATGCCAGGGGTAGCTAACCCACTCATGATAACTAATACCGGCGAATACCGAACTACTAATGAACAAGTTCCCATAACCGGGAGAAAAGTGCCTTGCGTCATTGCCCATCAACAATGACATATGTTTTAAGTTATTAGTTCACACCCATGCTCCCAGCACGATGTGAGGTTTGTTAGACCTAATAGCGCTATCAACTAGTAACCCGCTTGCCCAACCGGCAATTGATTCGGTATTTTGAAGGACTTAAATGATAGGGTTGGTTTAGTTCATCAAGGACATATAGCATGAATTAGTAAAAGTAGATTCACCCCGTGAATCATGCACCCCGAAACCCGGGATGTGTAAAAGTAGTCCCAACCCGGACTAGAAACGTTACGTAAGTTGTCTCGACCCGAGACACATGCTTTTGAGAATAGAGTAGTGAAACTCACCTTAGGTTGCAAGCAAAAATATCCAAACTTCAACGTAATAGAGACTCGCTACCGACTCCCTATTATATGTGTCATTATGTGAGTACACGTGCATAACCAATATACCACATAGTACGTTTATTCGATTCTTCTAAAAGTTCAAAACCGTGTAGTGACACCTAGTGACTCTACATGCACAAGTATGTCCTACGTATCCCGTTGGTGATCATGGTGACTATTATGAGTTTAACACATCAAACACATCCCATGCAAGTTTCCACACAAATATATGTCAATTGCATACCATAAACAACTTCAAATAGTCACATAAGGACTTCGTACACAATCTGCGTTTTTAGGAAAGATTGTGCACTGTGAAAAACGTATCTTTTAACCCACTTAACGAATGAATTAAAATCCCAAATTTTTACTGAGTGTTCATGGGGATTCACTTGTAAACCCCTATTTTTATTGTGTCCTAAAACCAAACAAAAAAATTATAAAAATTCGTACATCACAGCTGTGTCCAGAAAATTTCCACAACAGGTCAGTTTAGTAGAAAAATTCCCAAAAATTGTGTATTCATCCAAACGGGATGAATCCACTTGGAAAAGCCGAGTTTTTCCAATGTTGACATACTGTAAAAATTTCATAACTTACTTCTTTGTAAATCTCCAGTTATGACCATTTAAAGTTTACCCAATTTTCAGTTCCGAAAATCTGATATGACCTCTAATCAATTAAAATTCCAAAAACGATTCAACCGACGTCCAAATCTGATGGTTTTGCCCATTATGAAAAGCTAAGACTATGTACATCACAATCATGCAAAGAAATCATCAAAACTATCAATTTACCAACCCATTACAGCCTCTACAAAACGTCCAAACGAATCTGCCAGAATTTAAAACTTGCAGCCCAAGTTATTCACAAACCCTAATCATGCTCAAAAATCTCTAACACATGCATAATCCACACTCTCATGATCAAACACATATATTATCATGTAAAAACCCTAATCATGGCAACTAACAACAATCATCATCATTAAATCATCAAAAACATTCAAGAACTCATATATATATATATATATATATATATATATATATATATGCGATTATATGTATGTTGTTTTTAGAGTTTTTAAAGTTTTTCAATTATCATAATTCATCAAAGAACGTATAAACGCATACCTTGCAATGCTAAAACTCCCTAGAGCCTTGAGATTAAACCCGAACTAGCTTGATTAAGTGAAAGATTGATTGGTTGTTTGGAAAATTGAGAGGGTTGAGGGGGAGGGGATCCACGGCGCAAGTAGGGTAATGGGGTTAGGGTTTTATTTTTTTTTTAAACTATAATTATAGGATATGTTTGCTTGTTCCCCAAGTAGTTGGGTACTAGGGCCCCTCTTGCACAATATCTTGACCCGTTAAGCCTATACTAGCCCAATACCGGACCCGATAATATTAATCCCTCTAAATTGTATAAAAACCATTGTTTTTATTATTACATGAGATATTAACCATCAAGTGTACGTAATTTGCATGGTTTACATATTAATCGTCAGTCAAGTGACAATTCACATAATTCACATAATTCATATAAGCAGGCACTTCACATCCATCATGATTTAATTGCACATATTATAGTTATACATGCCACATAATTCACCAACGTTCGGGATACAGGACTCATGTGTGTGTTAAACAATGCTTTTCCTATTTAACACATATGTTAATATCATCTAACATGTGTTAGGCCTACTTAACTAACCCTGGTTAAGTATCTAACCATGCACAACACGTAAGTTAACTAAAGTATATCATGTAAGTTAACTAGAGGTCAGTAAAAGTATTAACCTGAAAATGCGGGGTGTCACATCATCCCCAAGTTGAAAAGAATTTCGTCCCGAAATTCAGCAAGTAAACAATAAAGCCAGCTATAAAAATGTGTGCTTGGTTCCCGGATGTCACATCATCCCCAAGTTGAAAGGAATTTCGCCCCGAAATTCACTTTGAAAGAGCTGCTTTTTGTTTAGCGTTCGATCTATGTTCAGGTTCAGGTTTAGAAAAGAGGTGTGGGTATTTAAGCCGTATTTGATCCATGCGTTCCCACGTGTATTCCGGTCCTAGACGGGAATTCCGTTGTACGTTAATAATAGGTATAGTGTTTTGTTTGAGTTTCTTGACGCCCCGCTCAAGAATCTCCACTGGTTCTTCCATGAACCGTAGCCGATCGTCCATCTGGGTCTCTTCCAGTGGCACCATCAGTGTTGTATCCAACAGGAATTTCTATAGATTCAGTACGATATGTGGGATACATCGTGTACCCTACCAAGTTTGTTAAGCAGGTTTAACATGTAAGCTACCAGACCAATCCTTTCGACAATCTCGAATGGTCCAATGTATCGTGGGTCAGCCTTCCCCGTTTTACAAAGTGTATCACCCCCTTCCAAGGTGACACCTTCAACAGAACTTTGTCCCCAACTTGGAACTCCAAAGGTTTCCTACGCTTATCAGCGCAACTTTTCTGTCGATCACGAGCAGCAGCCATTCGATTTCTGGTTTGCACTATCTTCTCAGAAGTCTCGTGCACGAGTTCGGGACCTGTTAGCTGGCTATCCCCAACTTCAATCCAGCAGATGGGAGACCTACACTTGCGTCCATAAGTGCCTCAAAAGGCGCACACTGTATCAGAGTGTGGTAGCTGTTGTTATACGAGAATTCAATCAAAGGCAAGTGCTTATCCCAACTGTTGCAAAAATCCACCACGCACGCTCGTAGCAGATCCTCCAATGTTTTGATGGTATGTTCACTCTGTCCATCCGTCTGAGGGTGATAGGCTGTGCTCATATCTAAGAGAGTCCCCAAAGTGTTTTGGAGAGTAGTCCAAAAATGAGAAGTGAATCGCGCATCGCGATCAGATATAATAGGAGTAGGCACCCCATGCCTAGGGACAATTTTCGTAATACAAAGGCAGCTAGACGTTCCGACTTGTCCGTCTCTTTAATTGCCAAGAAATGCGATGATTTGGTCAAACGGTCAATAATGACCCAAATCATATCGTGCCCGCTGGGCGTTTTAGGAAGTTTGGTAATAAAGTCCATGGAAATACCATCCCATCTCCACATGGGATTTTCCGGTTGCTGGAGTAGGCCAGAAGGTTTCTGATATTCAATCCTAACCTTGGCACACGTTAAGCACTTACTAACATAAGTGACTGTCTCAGCTTTCATGTTTGGTCACCAGTAAAGAGTTTTGAGATCTTGGTACATTTTATCTGAACCAGGATGTACCGAATAACGAGAGGAGTGTGCCCCATCGAGCACTAGTTGTCTGAGATCTCCAACACGTGGAATCCAGACTTGATTCATGAAGTGCTGAAGACCCTATGTCCTCCGTTCCAGGTTCTTATCAACATCGTTCAAGGTTTCAAGCCCGATGTTTTCCCTTTCAAAGCCACGCCCTGGGCTTTACGTATCTTAACAGGAAGATTAGATTGCAGGGTAAGTTGCAAGTCTTGCACTCGTTTGGGTTTTGTTTCCTTACGACTCATGGCATCTGCTACTACATTAGCCTTCCCTAGATGCTACTTGATGGCACAGTCATAACCATTCAGGAGTTCGACCCATCGACGTTGTCGTATGTTTAGCACCTTCTGATTAAATATGTGCTGAAGACTCTTATGATCTGTGAAAATCGTGCACTTTGTCTCGTAGAGGTAGTGCCTCCAAATTTTGAGAGCGAAGACCACCGCTCCCAGTTCCAAGTCGTGAGTGGGGTAATTCTTCTCATGAACTTTTAGTTGTCGTGAAGCATATGCGATCACCTTTTCGCGTTGCATCAAAACACACCCTAGACCTTGGATAGATGCCTCATAGTACACCACAAAGTCCTCCGTACCCTCAGGTAGTGATAATATTGGAGCACTGCTATGTTTAGTCTTTAGTAACAGAAAAGCAGATTCTTGGGCATCTCTCCACTTGTAGGTAATCCCCTTCTGTGTCAAGGCAGTGAGGGGTTGAGCGATTTTTTTTTTTTGAGAATCCCCGAATGAATCTGCGATAATAACCTGCAAGGCCAAGGAATTGCCGCACCTCCGTAGGAGTCTTAGGAGCCTCCCACCTTTTAATCGCGTCAATCTTAGCGGGATCCACCTGTATTCCTGCCTCGTTCACCACATGACCCAAAAATTGGACCTCACGAATCCAGAAGTCGCACTTAGAGAACCTTGCATATAATTGCTCATTTTTCAGAAGTTCCAAGATCAGTCGCAGGTGTTGCTCGTGCTCTTCCCTACTCTTGGAATAGATCAAAATGTCGTCTATGAACACTATGACAAATTTGTCCAAATAGGGTTTGCACACACGGTTCATAAGGTCCATGAACATAGCTGGTGCATTGGTCAGCCCGAAAGGCATTACCAAAAATTCATAGTGCCCATAACGAGTTCGAAAGGCTGTCTTTGGCACATCCTCCTCTCGGACTCTCAGTTGATGATACCCCGACCTCAAGTCAATCTTGGAATAGAAACTCGACACCTGGAGCTGGTCGAATAAATCATCAATACGAGGTAAAGGGTAGCTTTTTTTTTTTGTCACCTTGTTCAATTCCCGGTAATCGATACACATACGGAAACTCCCATCCTTTTTCTTAACAAATAAGACTGGAGCTCCCCAAGGTGAAGAATTAGGTCTAATGAAACCCCTGTCCAATAGCTCTTGGAGTTGGGTGGATAGTTCTTGAAGTTCGCCTGGTGCAAGGCGGTATGGTGCACGCGCAACTGGGCCGGCTCCTGGTGCAAGGTCAATTTGAAATTCCAATTGTCGAACAGGTGGAAGTCCGGGTAATTCCTCTGGGAAGACATCTGGAAAATCCTGAACTACAGGGATGTCCTCAATTTTTGTTTCAACTTCAGCTCGAGTATCAGAAATGTTAGCCAATATGGCTGGGTAGCCCTTCCGAATACACTTCTAGGCTTTCAGGAAAGAGATGATGCCCATCATGGCACCACCACGATCACCCTGGACAGGTAAGAGTTCTCCACTAGGGAGAGGGATACGAACAATCTTCTCTTGACAGAGAATTTCAGCGTGTTGCTTGGACAACCAGTCCATGCCAACCACGAGATCAAAGCTTCCTAGGGTGATAGGTAAGTGGTCGATGGCAAACGACTGTCCATCTAGTTCGAGCTTACAGTCACGATGGATGTGGGTTACCTCAACAGGCTTCCCATCAGCTAACTCTATAGAGTACAGGGTATCAAGAGGTGTAGGAACTATCCTTAGTTGTTCGCTAAGTTTTGATGACACCAAAACTATAGTCTGCACCAGTATCATATAAAACCAAAACGAGAGTGTCGTTTAAGGAACACGTATCCGTCACGCTGTTGTTATCAGTCCTAGCCTCCCCAGAGCCCATCACAAATGCTCCTCCACGAGCCCCATTGTTGTTGTTACTGTGGTGGTTATTGTTGTTGAATGACTTATACCTCATACTATCTCACGTTCTCTTGTTATCACCAAAAGTAGGAGATGAAGCACCCTGCTTCGGAAAAGTACCATGCTCAACAGCCTCGTCGGTGAGTTTGTGAGCCAGGTGAAAGGTTTGTTATATTCTGGGTAGGTGAGCCGTAGTAGCCATGCTACGAACCTGTGGGGCCAACCCCTTTGGTATGAAGCTCGATCCGTTTGTAATGTAGGTTAAATATGTTTGAGCATGTAGTAGCTAACTCCTGTAGCTTGGTAGTGTAGGCGTCGATTTCAGACTCATCCGTCTTTAGATAACAAGTTTCTAAATTTCGTCATGGGGTTTACATTCTCCACCCAAGTATCTGTAACTCATCGAGTGTGCATGTGGCATACATTACCTCATCCTGCCTGGGGGCAAATGCACAGAGCAAAGACTTATACTACCGAAGCAATCAGACGGTCTGCTTCAGTTCCGTTGGAGTTATCGAGGTTTACAACCAATAAAAGCCTTGAAAATACGATGGCAGGTTGTTGTTGTGGCATGCGCGTTCAAGGAATAAGGAAGTTCAAATGCGAAAGTCAAGGGAAAAGAATGATTTAACAACTTAAATCTTTATTAGCTTGAAAGAGATGTGAGGGCCTCAACCACCCTGTTGTTGACAAGTGCAGTCAGCTCAGCTTGTGTTAGGCTGATGTTTCCTCGTCCGTGGCCTCTTCTCGCCATAGTAGCTCTATACTTATACCATACCCATGAGGATGCAATCGTTCGCACACTCCAGTGTACTAGTATGTCATATACGTATGAATAATAAAATAAAAAGTTCAATCGATAGTAGTAATAAAATACCAACGTTCTAACACAAACCAAAAGATCATCAAGTCTCACGAGGTAGAATAAAAGTCATAATATACTAGGAACAAAATAAATAAATAAAATAGAATCAATCGTCCTCTTGATCCGTAGACATATCGGACTCCTCATCTTTGTTCTCGATCTCAACCCTGAACGTGATTGGGCCATTCGGGTCGGCTTCTTCGTCTGTCTCAACATTTTCTACAAATGCTGCTTCAAGCGCCGCCTCAAGTTCTTTCACACGTCACTCTCTCTCCTCTTCCTCCCGCTGGGCTATAACTTCCATGAGTTTATTACGAACGATGGTTAGCTCTTGTCTAGTAGTGATCAGCTCTTGCTTTGTGTTAGCCACCTCCTGCTTAGCCACGGCCAAGTCGGCCAATAAATGACTGATCCTCCTTTCTATATGCCGAAAGCGATAGTCAGATGTCTTTTGCCACCATTTGAAACGTTGAATAGACGAGTTCACGGTATCGAACTGGGTAAGAAAATGCCTCACAATTCCTACAATGGACCTCTCCCATGAGTCCAAAACGGGTGGTACCCTCTCAGGCACTCTACTACTGGTTACCCACGTACGTATCATACTGGGATACCATGTCCATGAACCATTTTCCGAGCCCAAAGGTGGACGGCTTGCTACAGGTTCAGTCTCGTTAATGCGTTCAGAATTTTGATTGACGGAAAACGACATTTCCTGTAATACATATCCATAAATAAGTCTTAAATGTGCACTAATGGGGTAAGTGTACTAACGTATTACTTATGCTATGATGATTATAGACTAGAATGCAATGTAATTCCTAGTTCACTATAACCAATGTCTCTGATACCAATCTGTCGCACCCTCAAATTTCAACTGCGGGGTTTTACCGCGAGGCGCATGACATACCAGGATCCCATAGCCATAAGTCATATGAACGAACTCTAAATGCCCAAACCATTTAGTTCGTTTTCAAAAACCAAGTTTAGTTAAGCTGCGGAAGCGTAAACCAAATTAAACCTTTTAGAAACCATGCGCAAAACAACGCGCCCAAAATTAATACCATGTAAAAATAAAGATAAAAGCATGATATGTAAATTAGGTGTATGCCCAAGACCCAATGCAATGAAACGTGCAGTGCTTCCTAATCGTGACACCGGAAGCTAACTACCTGCAGAAGCATGTAAATGGTGGGTCAACAAACAATGTTGGTGAGTTCACAAAGTAAAATAGGTGAGTAAGTAAAAGTGTAGGTTTCCCAAACCATGTAACCAAGTACAAGCACCGGTCTCCCAGACCACATAACCACAAGTAAAAACGTCGGTCTCCCAGACCACAAGTAAACAGCTAATTCACATGCCAGGGGTAGCTAACCCACTCATGATAACTAATACCGGCGAATACCGAACTACTAATGAACAAGTTCCCATAACCGGGAGAAAAGTGCCTTGCGTCATTGCCCATCAACAATGACATATGTTTTAAGTTATTAGTTCACACCCATGCTCCCAACACGATGTGAGGTTTGTTAGACCTAATAGCGCTATCAACTAGTAACCCGCTTGCCCAACCGGCAATTGATTCGGTATTTTGAAGGACTTAAATGATAGGGTTGGTTTAGTTCATCAAGGACATATAGCATGAATTAGTAAAAGTAGATTCACCCCGTGAATCATGCACCCCGAAACCCGGGATGTGTAAAAGTAGTCCCAACCCGGACTAGAAACGTTACGTAAGTTGTCTCGACCCGAGACACATGCTTTTGAGAATAGAGTAGTGAAACTCACCTTAGGTTGCAAGCAAAAATATCCAAACTTCAACGTAATAGAGACTCGCTACCGACTCCCTATTATATGTGTCATTATTTGAGTACACGTGCATAACCAATATACCACATAGTACGTTTATTCGATTCTTCTAAAAGTTCAAAACCGTGTAGTGACACCTAGTGACTCTACATGCACAAGTATGTCCTACGTATCCCGTTGGTGATCATGGTGACTATTATGAGTTTAACACATCAAACACATCCCATGCAAGTTTCCACACAAATATATGTCAATTGCATACCATAAACAACTTCAAATAGTCACATAAGGACTTCGTACACAATCTGCGTTTTTAGGACAGATTGTGCACTGTGAAAAACGCATCTTTTAACCCACTTAACGAATGAATTAAAATCCCAAATTTTTACTGAGTGTTCATGGGGATTCAGTTGTAAACCCCTATTTTTATTGTGTCCTAAAACCAAACAAAAAAATTATAAAAATTCGTACATCACAGCTGTGTCCAGAAAATTTCCACAACAGGTCAGTTTAGTAGAAAAATTCCCAAAAATTGTGTATTCATCCAAACGGGATGAATCCACTTGGAAAAGCCGAGTTTTTCCAATGTTGACATACTGTAAAAATTTCATAACTTAATTCTTTGTAAATCTCCAGTTATGACCATTTAAAGTTTACCCAATTTTCAGTTCCGAAAATCTGATATGACCTCTAATCAATTAAAATTCCAAAAACGATTCAACCGACGTCCAAATCTGATGGTTTTGCCCATTATGAAAAGCTAAGACTATGTACATCACAATCATGCAAAGAAATCATCAAAACTATCAATTTACCAACCCATTACAGCCTCTACAAAACGTCCAAACGAATCTGCCAGAATTTAAAACTTGCAGCCCAAGTTATTCACAAACCCTAATCATGCTCAAAAATCTCTAACACATGCATAATCCACACTCTCATGATCAAACACATATATTATCATGTAAAAACCCTAATCATGGCAACTAACAACAATAATCATCATTAAATCATCAAAAACATTCAAGAACTCATATATATATATATATATATGCGATTATATGTATGTTGTTTTTAGAGTTTTTAAAGTTTTTCAATTATCATAATTCATCAAAGAACGTATAAACGCATACCTTGCAATGCTAAAACTCCCTAGAGCCTTGAGATTAAACCCGAACTAGCTTGATTAAGTGAAAGATTGATTGGTTGTTTGGAAAATTGAGAGGGTTGAGGGGGAGGGGATCCACGGCGAAGTAGGGTAATGGGGTTAGGGTTTTTTTTTTTTTTTTTTAAACTATAATTATAGGATAAGTTTGCTTGTTCCCCAAGTAGTTGGGTATTAGGGCCCCTCTTGCACAATATCTTGACCCGTTAAGCCTATACTAGCCCAATACCGGACCCGATAATATTAATCCCTCTAAATTGTATAAAAACCATTGTTTTTATTATTACATGAGATATTAACCATCAAGTGTATGTAATTTGCATGGTTTACATATTAATCGTCAGTCAAGTGACAATTCACATAATTCACATAATTCATATAAGCAGGCACTTCACATCCATCATGATTTAATTGCACATATTATAGTTATACATGCCACATAATTCACCAACGTTCGGGATACAGGACTCATGTGTGTGTTAAACAATGCTTTTCCTATTTAACACATATGTTAATATCATCTAACATGTGTTAGGCCTACTTAACTAACCCTGGTTAAGTATCTAACCATGCACAACACGTAAGTTAACTAAAGTATATCATGTAAGTTAACTAGAGGTCAGTAAAAGTATTAACCTGAAAATGCGGGGTGTCACAAGTGTGTACTACGTTAGCATTAGAAGTTAGGAAGAATGCCTTAAATGTACGCTTAACTTTCTAATGAATAATACATAAATATTAGTACGGTTCTTTTGCCAGGGATGTCGGACGCTGAGAGTGTCGCGCCGAGCTACGATAGTAGCATCCAGATTTTGCCAGCTCCACCGATCGAGGTCGTAGTACTCGACCCGGAGGATGATGACATGGAGGTAGACGCCGCCATGGGAGGAGCAGACAGCGACAGCTCCGAGGAGACATATCCTAGTAAGGACCCAGAGTGAGCCCCCGTTGGAGGCGACATGGCCGCCATAGCAGACCTACCGATGGCAGAGGCACCACAGGCCGATCTGCCTCTCGTGCCACTACCTGCCGCACCATTACCACCCCACCCCATTCGCGCCGTCAGGGATTTCCTTGCGGACTGCGCAGGTCCTTCGAGACCCGCCCCCACCCGGTCTGAGACCGTAGAGTCTCCATTCGATCGACATGCCCACGTCGATCGTGAGCCATTACCCGCCCCTCACATTCCCGTTCCCCCGGGTATGAGGCTTGTGCCTCTTGCTCGAGGACAGAACGGATGGATCTCAGACGACTCCGACGACGAGTCGATAACGTCTGTGGAGCACATAGCCATACCTATTCCCCCGGCTGACCTGGAGGAGCCCGTTGCTCCGATGATGGAGGACGCCCCTGCTGCACCTACAGCCCTTCTCGCCCTACCGGAGCCCGTACCACAGGATGGGCCAGCCTCTGCAGGGCACATCCTAGAGGGTAGCTCAGCCCGTAGCTCTGAGTTACACAGAGCAGGCTTGACGGCGTTCGCTACTGCGAGCCCCACTACCCCCACCATCATGATATCCACTCCGGAGTGGACCACTGTTACACAGCCCCTTATGGTCCCATTGGCCGAGCTCATAGCACCTTCCTCAGCACCCATGACACTACCCATTACCACCTTTCCCATACTTCCACCCCTCCCCGAGATACTTACCGTACCACCACCTGCACTGTACACTATGGGTGTAGGAGCCCCCTTCATGATACCACCGCCTGCACCGTATACTCTAGGTGCAGGAGACCCGTACCAGATGCCACCCCACTTCACCCCTGGATTACTAGGTTTTGCCCAGCCCTTCACATCCCTACCGATACCAGACCTAGTCGGCCCACCCCAGCCGACGTACACTGATATACCCTAGCCGTCACAGCCCCACGGGATGGCCCCACTATCCGGACCGGCCTGGTCCACAGTGATCTCGTTAGAGAGCGACTTCCAGATTCTCGCTGACACGGTACAGCGCACTGTGAGCCAGATGGATCAGCAGGCCCGCCTCATGTGGGCCAGGATTATTGACGCCAGGGATGCACTGGCACACTACGCAGAGGAGCTTCTGCGTATGGACGCACACTGTGGGATCACCGGCAACGCGCACTTTGTGCACCGTCAGTTCCTCTACGAGCGCATTATGACCATCAGCATGTCCATCAGTATGTATGCTCCCCAGTACCAGTACCCACCGCCACCACCGCAGTAGACGGGGAGACATCCCCGATATATATATATATATATATATATATATAGTAGTAGCAGGATAGCGTAGCAGGGATTACAGCGCTAGTTTGCATTTTTTGTCCAGCCGTGCGGGATGTGCCGGCATATGACATGATGTTTCTATTTATTTCAAGATGATGTATGAGGGATGCTATCCCCATTTTGTTATTATAAACAAAGCGTTATACTCGTATTATTGAAGTTAATGAGAATCTTATTGTTATAATGGTAAAAGGTGTGATTGTATGACTGTGATCGTCTGTGATTGTTATTACTTACTTTACATATTGAGATTTGTGCAATTGTGTGGTGATGATTTTGTTGATTATTATGTTCATGTGAAGAGTTGCTATTTATGCTTGTGTATGACAATATTTGTATGAATGTTGGTCAAAGATTAACTTTAATAATTGTTATTGAAGTAAAATGGCACCAACCACAAGAAGCAACAGTGGCAACGACGTATTGCCCACGACACCCGCTGAACTTGAAACATTGGTCTCGGAGCGTGTAGCCCGAGCTATCGCGGAACACGAGGCCGCCCGCACCGAGAGATCGCGGGACAGGACCGGGAGTGATCAACGTGAGAACTCCCTTACTGGTAAGAGGTTTATGAATAAATGCAAAAGCAATAGGAGATTATCATGAAGCTCCTATCCCATAATAACATACCACCTTATTATTGCAGAAACTGCCTCGCGAGAGCGTGGCTGCACATTCAAAGCCTTCCTGGACTGTAAGCCACTCAACTTCAGCGGCACTGAGGGATCCGTTGGACTAGTCAAATGGTTCGAAAAGACTGAAGCGGTAATCCGCATCAGCAGCTGTACCCCCCGACAGACCGTTATGTACTCCACGAATTTGTTCCTGGATCAAGCATTAACTTGGTGGAACAGCCAGGTTCAGTCACTGGGAGACAATGCTGCATACTCCCTAACCTGGTTGGAACTAAGGGAACTTATGATTGCTGAATACTGCCCGGCAAGTGAAGTGCAGAAATTAGAGACTGAATTCTGGAACCTCACCATGACAGGAGCAGACGTAGCTGGATACACGTCCAGATTCCACGACCTATCCCGACTGGTTCCCCGTTTGGTCACCCCAGAGAGCAAGAAGATTGAAAGGTACCTATTCGGACTGGCGCCACAAATACGCAGCATGGTCACTTCTTCCAAACCCACGACCATGCGTGAAGCCATCGACCTCGCTCTAAGCCTCACTGAGGATGCCATCCGAATGGGCACCTTGATCTGGAAGGTGTCGAGACTAAAAATTTCGGTGCCCAGTAGTGTGGAAGGTAAGAATTTGGGTTCAAACTCAGTGGTTGGGTCTAGTGATCAGGGAAACAAGCCAAGGTTTGGAAAACGGAAGCGTAATGACGGGAAGAAGGACGGATCATCAGGAGGTTCGAACAAGAAAGGGAAAGGGTGTGTAGCCACAGGACGTGGAAATGGTGGAAAACAGGGTTATCAAGGAAAGAACGAAGTGATCTGTGGTAAGTGCCGCCGTTCTGGGCACAAGACTGAAGAGTGCAGATCTGGAGCACCGAAGACTGGAGGAACAAGACCCTGCTTCGCATGCGGGTCGCCCGACCATTGGAAGAGGGATTGCCCGAAGCTTAACAACCAAGCACGTGGACGGGCATTTGTGATTGGTGCTGGTGATGCACGACAGGACCCTAACGTGGTCACTGGTACGTTCCCTCTTAATGGTCATTATTCTTCTGTGTTATTTGATACCAGTGCCGATTTTAGCTTCGTATCTGTTGAGTTTAAAAGACTACTTGGGCTAAAAACTAGTAAGCTAGATACACCTTACTCTATAGAACTGGCTAATGGTAAAACTATAGAAACACGAGAAGTAGCGAAAGATTGTAAGTTGGATCTCTGTGGTCACGAGTTTGGCATTGATCTATTACCAGTCGTACTGGGTAGTTTTAACATAGTCGTTGGCATGGATTGGTTATCCGCACGCCGCGCCGTCGTTGTTTGCAACGATAAAATAATTCAAGTTCCCCTCGCAAGCGGCGAAACCCTATCGATTCAAGGGGAAAGGTGTGGGACGCCATTAAGAATTATTAGGAGCATGAAGGCCCGAAAGTGTTTAAGGAAAGGTCTTATCGCATTCTTGGCGCACGTTGTAGATAAGAAGGCCGACGAGCGAAAGTTGGAAGACATTCCGATAGCTAGAGACTTTCCTGACATATTTTACCAGAAGATTTGCCGGGGTTGCCACCACCTCGACAAGTCGAGTTCCGCATCGACCTTGTTCCTGGAGCTGCTCCCGTAGCACGATCGCCATATCGCCTAGCTCCATCTGAGATGCAGGAACTATCCAGCCAACTGCAGGAATTACTGGACAAGGGTTTCATAAGACCGAGTTTCTCACCTTGGGGAGCTCCCGTCTTATTTGTGAAAAAGAAAGATGGCACCTTTCGTATGTGCATTGACTATCGAGAGCTAAACAAGTTAACCATTAAAAATCGATATCCTCTCCCCAGGATCGACGATTTATTTGATCAACTCCAAGGATCCAGCTTCTATTCCAAGATTGATCTAAGGTCCGGCTATCACCAGTTGCGTATCCAAGAAGAGGATGTACCAAAAACGGCGTTCAGGACTCGTTATGGGCACTATGAATTTTTGGTAATGCCGTTCGGCTTAACCAACGCACCGGCGGTTTTCATGGACTTGATGAACCGCGTGTGTAAGCCGTACTTGGATAAGTTCGTCATTGTTTTTATTGATGACATCTTGATCTATTCACGCACCAGAGAAGACCACGAAAATCACCTTCGTTTAATCCTTGAAGTATTACGCAAAGAGAAGCTCTATGCTAAGTTTTCAAAATGTGACTTTTGGATTCGAGAAGTCCACTTCCTAGGCCACGTGGTGAATGAAAAGGGTATACATGTCGATCCCGCCAAGATCGAGGCAATTAAAAATTGGGACGCCCCTAGAACTCCTACCGAAGTACGACAATTTCTTGGCCTTGCGGGTTACTACAGAAGGTTCATCAAGAACTTTTCTAAGATAGCACAGTCTTTAGCCATGCTAACCCAAAAGGATAAGAAGTTTGAGTGGACGGAAAAGCAGGAAACGACATTTCAAATACTAAAAGAGAAGTTATGTGGCGCTCCAATATTATCGCTCCCCGATGGTACGGAAGATTTTGTAGTTTACTGTGACGCCTCTCATCAAGGCTTGGGTTGCGTGTTGATGCAACGAGAAAAAGTGATAGCGTATCCTTCCAGACAACTAAAGATCCACGAGAAGAATTACACTACACACGATTTGGAATTGGGAGCAGTAGTATTCGCTCTCAATATTTGGAGACACTATTTATATGGAACCAAGTGCACGATCTTCACTGATCACAAGAGTTTGCAACACATCTTTGATCAGAAGGATTTGAACATGCGACAACGGTGATGGGTCGAATTATTAAACGATTACGATTGTGAGATAAAGTACCATCCCGGAAAGGCGAACGTTGTGGCCGACGCCTTAAGTCGCAAGGAACGGGTTAAACCGTTGCGTGTCCGAGCTTTGGGTTTGACTATCCACACGAACCTGACTGACCGAATTCGTGAAGCTCAAATCAACGCTCTTAAGCCCGAGAATGTCAAAGGTGAAAGATTGCGGAAGATGGTTGATTCACTGGAGCCAAAGGCGGACCAAGCCTTGTATTTCATGAATAGAATTTGGGTTCCAGTGTATGGTGGGTTGCGTGAACTAGTGTTGGCCGAAGCTCACAGTTCTCGATATTCGGTTCACCCTGGTGCAGACAAGATGTTCCACGATTAGAAAGAACTTTACTGGTGGCCAAATTTCAAAAGGGATATAGCAGCTTATTTTGCGCGATGCTTAACTTGCACAAAGGTCAAAGCCGAGCATCAGAGACCGTCCGGCTTGCTCCAGCAACCGGAAATACCTGAATGGAAATGGGAGCAGATTTCCATGGATTTCGTCACCAAGTTACCCAGGACAACAAGCGGCCATGACATGATTTGGGTAATTGTTGATCGATTGACGAAATCCGCACACTTCCTCCCAATTAGCGAAACGGATAAGTTGGAGAAACTGACCCGTTTGTACATTAAAGAAGTGGTGTCTAAGCATGGTGTACCTATTTCCATCATATCCGATCGAGATAGTCGTTTCACCTCAAGATTTTGGGAAAGTTTGAATGAAGCCCTCGGTACTCGCCTTGACATGAGTACCGCATATCATCCCCAAACTGATGGTCAAAGTGAACGAACCATCCAGACCTTGGAAGACATGTTACGGGCATGCGCAATCGATTTCAGCGGTAATTGGGATACACACTTGCCACTAGTGGAATTTTCGTATAACAACAGTTACCACACGAGCATCCAAGCTGCACCTTTTGAAGCCCTATATGGACGCAAGTGTAGATCTCCTCTATGTTGGGCTGAAGTTGGAGAAAAGCAACTTACCGGGCCCGAAATTGTTCAAGAGACGACGGACAAGGTCTTCTTGATAAAAGAACGTCTCAAAGCGGCCCGTGACCGGCAGAAAAGCTACGCCGATATGAGGCGAAAGCCTTTGGAATTTCAAGTCGGAGACAGGGTTCTACTAAAGGTGTCACCTTGGAAAGGTGTCGCGCGCTTTGAGAAGCGCGGAAAGCTGAACCCACGGTATGTTGGACCGTTCGAAATCTTGTCCAGAGTAGGCCCTGTGGCATACAAGCTCAAGTTGCCACAAGAGCTTAACGGGGTACATGACACGTTCCACGTATCGAATTTGAATAAGTGCCTATCCGACGAAACTCTCATCATCCCTGCGGATGAAATCCACATTGACGACAAGTTACACTTTGTCGAAGAACCAATCGAAGTAACTGATTGGAAGGTCCAAAAATTAAGGCGCAGCAAGATCAGGTTGGTCAAAGTGCGCTGGAATGCCAAGCGTGGACCGGAGTTCACGTGGGAAAGGCTGGACCGGATGAAGCAAAAATATCCCGCCCTATTCGAGAAGACCCCTATACCAGAGAACTCGAAGTGAATTCCGGGACGGAATTCTCTTAACGGGGGGAGAATGTAACAACCGGCAAAAATGAGGTAATTCCGTACCAATTAACTAATACGCGATTAACGTAATTAAATGCAATTATGTGTTGATTGTTTAACTGAGGCCTTAGAAAGATAGCAATTCCCAAATAATGCATAGGAATGCATATGTTTAATGACAAAACATGATAGGATCATGTGCGAGTAAATTTATCCGGTATGGACATTGGCGAATACCCGGTAAAAATTAAATAAGCGAAAAGGATCCCGGACACCCGGGACATAAAATAAAGAGTAATTTCACAAAATATAATGGGTTTTGGAACTCCAAAGCCATAAGTGAGAGCTTGTTATACAAATCTCCCGGTAACGAATAAAGTGCGCGTATCGCACCCGATAACTTGTAATTTCACCCGGCAAAAGCCTAAATAACTTATCAACGCCTAAACTGGACTATGTTTAAGGGTTATTAAAGGTATTTTTAATATCCGGATAACACGCGGTTAAAACCCGAACAATACCCGGACGACACCCGAACGAGAAGGAATTAAACATAACAAATAATGGGTAATATTTAGTGATGTGGACCCCACCCAAACACCCCAAGGGGCAGGCCTAGGGCCATACCCATATGATTAATCCCTTCTTTTATTTATTAATCCAATTATAATTAGAGCTAATCATGAGGTTTAAAGGATTGCATGGATTAACATTGGTCAAAAATCACCAAATCACCTCCCCTCTCTCTCTAAAACTCACGGCAAAACACCCTCATAATAATCTCCCAAAGATTTTTCCATATCCTACATAATCTTCATTAAGATCTCACACAATCCATGGAAGATATATGTAATCTTTGAAGGATTTGGAGGAGATATTATAAGAATACTTGTATACTTGAATCAACAAAAACAAAAATCTCCTTCTTCTTCTTCCTTGTGGCCGTAACATATATCCCTCCCACATACATTTTCTTTTCAAGTTTAACACTTCCAAATCACCCTTAAATATTCATCTTTCAAAACCCCATTGTGTGTTTCAAGAGCTTGGAGCTTAATCACTTGGAAGAACACACTAAACCCCATTCAAATCCAAGGTTTTTGTCTTCCCTAGTCTTGAGCTAGTAGTAAGTTTTTAATCTTTTGCTTTGATCATTAATGTTCATATTATGTGCTCTTGGAAGCAAGTTGTACTTGAATGGGAAAAATGTGGTTTTTGAAACATAAGTCTTAATATGTTTTACAAGAGTAAAATGGAAGAGTAATAATATGTAAATGGATCATGGATTTAATACTAGTAATGTAGTATTTCTAAAAATTATAAAACATATACATACACTTATGAAGGATAATGATTTGGACATGATTCATGAAAGAAACTTGAATATGTTAAAAGATAGTTTTAATCATCATATAATGACCATCTAAAGTATAATATAAGATGGAATATGTTAGAAAATCATAAATGAAGAAGTTAAAAATTAAAGTCTACTCACTTATATGAGTGAAATTTGGATATGATGGATAAAAACATTAAACACACATGTTAATAGCATCAATGATGGAATATAAGACTATTAAAGGTGGAATGATGCAAAAATAACCAAACATTAAGAAGATGATTCTTCAAAGTCCACTAAGTTGGAAGAAAAATGCTAACTTTGGAAGTTAGGATGAAAAATGCATCATTTATAAGTTAAGGGACTAATGTTGTAACTTTGAAAGTTGAGGGACTAAAATAAATATTTTAGAAACTTTGGTCCAAAAATGCATTAACGGAAAGTTTGGTGTCAAAAGCATAAATAATGATTTTTCCAAGGATAGTTTTGGTAAACACTAGTAAACTACTTGTGTATTTTATAAAAAGTGTATCTTTATAAAAATGGAAGTTTATAAAAATATGGAATTATATAAGGATTTTATAAAAATAAAGGTTTTTATAAAATATTGGACAAAAGTAGAAACTTGAGAAAACTTATACAAAAATGGATACTTTTATATAAATGGGAGTATAAAAGTATCGGAAACATTTTTGGAATATAAGTTAACAAGTTGGACTAAAAATACAAAAGTATATTTTTCCAAGTAATATGTGTTTGGAAATTGGAAGTATAAATAATATTTCTATAGAACGCATATTGGAAGAAACTTGGAAATATTTAACTATCGGACTTAGTTACATAAAATAAACGGACAAACAAGAAAAAAAATGCCATTGCGGCAAAATGTAAAAATATATATATATATTAGGAAGTAAAATATATATATAACATGGGTGAAAATTATATAACACTTTCCTAAGTGTTAGAGAAAATATTCGTGGGAGAAAACATAACGTAAAGAATTAAAAACGTTAAACGACGTATGGACCTAACGAGAAAAATCACACGTTTATATATGTATATATATGCTTGTCTCGACGAAATTCTAGTATATCTATTCGAATGGGAAAGTAGATATGCGAGAAGGAAAAACCGAGACGAGTAGGCAAAATATACCTATATATATGTGTATACCGACGAGATCCTAGCATATTTATTTAAATGGGAAAATAAATGTGCGGCATGGTAAGTCGAGTCGGGTATTAAGAATAACGATACGATCCTAAGTATAATTATTTAAATGGGAAAGTAATTATACGTTAGGTAGAGTCGTGTCGAGAATAATAGTATACAAGTTACAAAGGATATTAACGAGAATAATACATAACTCGTAAAGAAAGGGGTAATCCATCGCCAATGAACCTAGGATACACGTCTAATTAAACGGGAATTGGAATAACACGTGGTCGGGGAGTTGGGTGTACAACTTGCCAAGGCACATGCACTATAGGTGTAGTGACTTATACGCCTAGGACATTTGTAGGTGCGAGACCACAAAATTTACTATCTTCCTCTTTGAGCCAAGCACAGTTTCAGGTGAGTCTCACGGCCCCATTTTAAACTATTTTATGTTTTTCGGGGGAAAGATATGTTAGGGAAATGTTGACGGGTTAAGTACTTGAGTTGTGATCGCCACTCGGGGTTGAGACCTCTCTACTATAATCATTAATTCAGGGAAATGAAACCGAAGGAATATTTGAATAGTACTATTGGTGCCTGACAAGGCCCACCCCTAATCGATAGCGTCGATTTGCATCGGCGTATGCCTGGGGTGCACGTATTCTGAAATCAAGTCGTAGGATACCGAGTAACGACTTGGAGCGGGGCATTATTATTATTTGTCTTGGTTTGGTTATAGGCTCAAGTAGAATTGTAGGAACTTGCAACTCCTATAAATTGTCATAACATGGTAATTCCCAAGAGATAAAGTTTTGATAAACTAAAACCTGTGAACTCACCAATATTTATGTATTGACGACTTTTTAAACATATCTTTCAGGTAATTGATCGATGATGGACAACATGGCAAGCTGGGTCAGGGGAATCTCTCAAATGGGCGTCGGGTGTTTTGAAAGGGTTTCATCTTTATTTCCCAAGGATTTGGGATATATTTGAGAAGCCTCCTTAATGTAGTAAAAACAATTTTTGTTTATGTGTGAACATCAAACAGGGTTTTTGACGTCTTAATAAATGACCCATTTTCTTAATTACTTATGATTTGCGTTAACCTTGACTTTATGCTCTTGAACCGTCGCGCCACGTGTTTCCGCCATTGGCGTGGTGTGACAACAGTACACCGATGTAGAGGCCCAATCAGCAAGAAGCAAACACAGTAGGCATGACAGGAAACGCAAGGGCTCAGTATGGAGCCGGCTACAAGCTCCCCCACAAGCAGAAATAAAGGGTGCAAAGGAAAGTGAATAGAAGACTGTGCAGCCAAACGACAACAACCCCAGCCGCAACTCGTGGACACCCCTCACCAAAACACAGGCTTATGTCCTTGCCACATAAAGCATTGATTTGCCGGCCCCAAGGGTCATCAAGAAACGAGAAGGCTTGGATCTTGGTAAGTACTGCGCGTATCAACACGACATTGATCACGACACGGCCGCATGCTTCCAGTTAAAAACAACGATCGAAACGGCTCTGAAATCCGAGAAGCTGTCACATCTGATAAAAACCATCCACCGTGGGCCAAACGGAACAGGCATTCCACCCATCAAGCGCATCAAGAATATTAGCATGATGATCTATGATGGCAATCGTACCCGCAAGTAAAGCGAAGGGTCATCAACAGCATTGTAATGGAAATATTTTACTTTTTAAGCACTATGTCTAAATTTACATGAAGGCGTTATGCTAACCAGCAATGAAATCAGTTTCCACTATCTGCGTGAATGAATTTAGCATAATTATTAAAACCCAAGGCTCGTATGGTAAGATACAAGCAAATACGTAAGTAAAAATTTGTATGGCAAGATACAAGGGTAACGAAAGCCTTTATGGCAAGATACAAGCGCAAAAAAAGTTTGTATGGCAAGATACAAATGCAACAAAAGCTTGTATGGCAAGATGCAAGCGCAACAAAACTAAAAAACCTTGTATGGCAAGATACAAGAAAAATTAAAACTCAAGAATGCGTTTAAACGCTAATCTTCATAAAATTCTAACTTATTGGCGTTCAGCAACGCGCAATTCTAATTTGCGCGACGCAAAACAACCATCCAAATAACATGTATAACAAGACACAGGTCGCGTGACCCGCATCGGTGCTTAAACGAAGATACAAACCATAAACACTTATCCATGGCAAGATGGATAAACAAATAAAAGACGATAAAAAGCACGGGCAAACGCCCACCGCACAAAAGCAGATTGTGCGGTAAGACACAACACAATGAAAAGCCAAAATAAACACTCGCATGCAGTCTTTTAGCCTAGTAAAAACTAACGCAATACGATCAACAATTCATAAAGATATGCGAAGTGAGACACAAAATCAAACACAAGGAAAACAATCATCAAATATTTACAGCAAAGATAAATCAATATTTAGAATGTTACATGAAACAACCGCGCACAGGCCGGAATAAAAACATCAATCAAGTGCCATCAACAACCTGCTTCCCCGACCCAGCATCCGCCTCCAGGTTGGTGCTAGGACCTTTCTTCGACACCTTATATAACCCAACCTTTTCAAAGGTGGCCCTCAGCTTGGCAATGTTTGGCTGCCCGACCTGCCCAACGATGAAGTCAACGAGCAGATGCTTCAACTTATCATAATCGCTCGACTTCTCCTTGAACTTAGCATCGCAGTCAACCCCGTAGAGCGGATAATCCTCCACGGGTTTCTGGGCAAGCGCATCCTAGTGGCCAGCCAGGTAACCGGCCTTGCGCCCAATGGCTGCTCCACCGTAAGAAAATTTTGAGTTTAGAGAACTTGAGAACTCTCCTAGGCCAATCAAAATGTGACACATCTGTAATTTGTAATATTTTAATAAGGGCGTAACAAAGTCATTTTAAACTATTAGGAATGGGTAATTTAGTAATTTACAAAGATGAAATGATTACTCCTTTTTAAAGTTGATATCTCTCTTTAATTCATTCAAAAATCTGTATCTCTCTATTCCCTCCCCTTATCTCTCTCTCTCTCTCTCTCTCTCTAGATCTTCAATGGCCGATCATTTACCTACTTCTGATCTGGTATGTGTTCATTTATTGAACGTTTGATTCTATTATGTATGCTTCGATTTGATTTGGATTGGTGCACAGGGGTTTTTAGGGCTTTCTGTTTGACTCTGTTTCGATTACACAATGGCTGCTCCACCGGTTAGGGCACGAGCAGATTATGATTACCTTATTGAGCTCCTTTTGATCGGGGATAGCGGTAAGTATGGATCTAGGTTGATATAATGTTTTGAATAATTTATATGTTTATGACTATTTTTAAGACAATGATATGCAAACCATTGACTAATTGATTTCTTCAGTAGAGGATACTGATTATAAGTGTTAATAGAACTAATTTTCTAACGTGTTTTTAGTGAAGCAATCTGATTAAATTAACCAATTTTAATTCTTATGTTTTACTAGATATTTCGCTGAGAAATGGAGGAAAATACAAGATATGGAAAATGACATGATTTTCCATGAGGGGGCATTTGGGATAGTGTTTTGAGGGAAGTTATTATCTGATTATTGGTGGAGACACTGGAGGTGTGTGGTGCATTGGGGGGGATGTAAAGCAGTTAACTAAGTTATATAGGAATTCCTGAGCCCAAGAGTTAAGAATAACAAGTTCTTTATTACCCAAAATATTAGGTGTAAAGCAGAACGATGGTGATGAAAAAATTTTGATGCTTTTGTTTTTAATATTTGCTTATGTTTGTTAGGTATCAGTCGGCGCACCGGAATCAAACACACAAACGACACACACGATTATCATGCAATGAACAGAAAATAATAAACATGACACAAGAATTTTACGTGGTTCGGTCCCAGTGGGGGACCTACGTCCACGGGTTGCAACTAGGTTATTTCATTAAGCTCAAGGCACACAGATTACAATACATGACTAGGGTATATATAGAGAACAATTAGGTTAAACAACTTAGCGACCAAGAAAACTAAATCGGGCCTGGCCCATGTCTTCTACTGTCAACCCTAAAGCCTAATAAACCAAGGACTTCACCAACCCAACAATCTCCTACTTGAAGGCCTTGCGAGGAACTCCAGCCTGCCAACAAGTAAATAACAACCCAATCATCTAGTACTCAGTAATCTCTAAACACACAGGAACAAAATTCTTCCAGGTCCAGCTCCCAAAGAACAAACCAAACTCCAAACCTGTCCATGTATCCACCTAGCTGCAGCGGCCCTTCTCATCAGTAACCTGAAAGGCCCATTAAAGCTCCCAACAACTCCAATATGGTCATCAAAGACCCAATCATGGCAAAACCCGCCATAGACACATCCTCAATCTCAACCGACCCCTACTTATTCAAATCACCGGCTCCAGAGACTCTAGAGGAAAGAACACCCTCCACTAACAGCAACCTCCCAGGAGAGATTTCATTTGGATCCTTGGTCTTCCAAACCTAACGTCGATTTCCAAACTGTGTCAGAACACCCCATGTGCTCCCACTGTTACAAAAATCCCGTCCATGCTCAGACCTCCAAATACGCTCAAGCGGATTACCTGGAGTCCCAGAGTCCTTTGCTGTAAACTAGACTCGTTTAACTCTCGAATCAGCAAGCCAACACTTTACTACACGGAAGTTGGTTCTCTTCTTCCGGTTGCGCAGCAATCTGCACACTTCAAAAGTCTTCAACAATAGATTAACTAATGCTTCATTGAAGTAGGTAACAAGCAATGAAGCCAAATAGAATCTCGAACCCAAGAGTCTCACTACCTTCCACCGAGTCCCAATAAATCAAACCCCGACACATTCTCAAAAGTAGAATTTCCTATCTATGACATCGACTCTAAAAAAATGTCCACACCTCCATGCAGCCCAACAAGTAAACTACGCCCAGCTCCCACTGTCCCTGTTATCCCAACCCATGTCAAACCGACACTCATGAGTCGAACCTCCACTCGTACTTCCCTAGCGAAAACCTTCACCCAGTACCAGTACAAAGATCCCCTCAAATGTCAAACCACTGATCACCACCGAACAAGAATTAACATCACAGTTCCAAACCAGCTAACAGGCAAATGGTTATAACAGCAGTCGAGCTTTCATGGAAGCAAGCGGTACCAAGGGTTCTGTAACACCCCAACCGATGGCGGAAACATCGGGATGTCATGTATTGATGATTGTTCAGTAGCTCATGGTGAATAATAAATTCCATTAAATAATTTAAATGAATTACATACAATTGTTCTAGAATTTGTACATCAAATTGAATAAAACTATACACATATCTTCAACCATCAATTCAAATCTTCAAGCAAATAGAACCTGAAACATGTTAAGTTGAAAATGTTTTGGGTCAACAAAAGTTGGTGAGAATTACATAGGTTTTTGATAATTGAATAAAAATGTTGAGCAATTCATGTGTCATGTCAATCTAGTCCATATGTGAGAACATACTAGAAATAAATCGAGTGCATAACCAACCCTGATGACTGTTATAATATGATACATCCCATACGCTCATGGTTCACTTGAATATGTTATACGATAACAAACACCCACGCTACCTTTGTAGGAGGCACGTATCCGGGTGGGATTGTCAGTCCAATAGATTTATCAATGTTTACCGCCGGCTTGTACGGAGTTAATGATTATGCTAGAATGGTGCTTACTCTAATCATGCTCAAGACATAATGCAACATAGAAAACACATAGACACATTGATGATTGAATTGCATAAAATGATGTTGTAACATGTTTTACCCCAGAAATGGTGATAAATAGAAAAAGGGGCTATGTAAAACTCACCTTGGTAATATGTTATATCTGTTGAAAAATTGGATAATGGTGTTGCCCAAATGTATCAAATATCACCCTATAATGAGGTAATAAATATGTCTAAGTCTATCAAGTCTACAAATGTATAAGTTTCTAGGGCTTCGAATTTGGGGATAATTGCTCGTTTGATTAATATTAAAATATTCGCCAATTGAGAGAAATTTAGTAAATAAATAACCAAAAATCTCTTTATGAATTTTAAATCCAAGATGGTCACAAGAATAAGTTTAAAGTATAAAAATAATTTTTATAAAATTATTTTCTTTAAAATAGATTATTAAATCTATTTATTACAAATTGTCAAACTTTAACTTTAATAATTAAAAATTACTAAAATTAAAGAATTATCATTTTAAAAATCATATTTCTATTCTAAATGATCAGAAATAATTTGTATAAAATTTTGGTGCAAAAATATTAAAAATTGGATTTATTATGATTTAATTATGATTAAAACTAACAAAAATTGATTAAAAATATTAAATAAATGATTTTTCAGAAATAAAAATCATATCAGAAAAGTTTATTGTTATATAAACTTAGAATAATTTTTGTGGAAATTAATAAGATCGTTTTGATATTTTTATAGATTTTTATAAATAAAATAGAATAAACTTGATTTAATTATTATAAATATTAAATAAATAAATTTCAGAAAACTAAAAATTGTAAGTTGAACTTTAACATGGGATTAATATAAGGTAATTTTTGTAGAATTTTTAAGAGAGTTTTGGTATTTAAAATGAATTTTTAAAAAAAAAAGGAAATATATATGTTTGTTAAAGAAAACAAAGCAAATGAAAAAAAAGAAGTTGTGGTTGCAGGGATCGAACCCGCGCCTACTGTGTATCAAACCAACAACACAACCACTTGGTCTAGACCTGTGGTTGTGTTTTGATTCAGTTTGTTTAAATTAAATAGGTTAACTGTTCTTGGTGTTCTTCCCCAATTATAATCAATCGAGCCCTAGTCTTTCAATTGAACAATCCACCCAACACTAACCCAATTAACCATAGGGTTAATGTTGTGCATCGACCGTATAATGAAACCCACAAGAAAAATCGCACTTACAAATACGTTTTTGATACAGAATCGATCGGTCAATGAAAAAGTCAAACTCGAACCAAACTACAAAAGCAGTGGATTGTTAAGAGAGATTGGAGGTTAGGAAAGAATGATTGGCGAGTTTTAATCGTATTCAGAGGCTCAATTTATAGTGAAATGGCTGGGTGTTCGATTTGGAAACGATTGATTAAGGTTTGACCCGCCATTAAGCCTAACGCGTTGATTATGTGATATTTTGGAAAGAAATGGTTGTTAGACGCGTCATTATGGTCGGGTATTATTGTGATTGCATCAAAACGAGTCAAAATCAATAAAGGATTACCAATTATAGTGGTCATGGTGGAAAGGAAAGGATTTGAATGCTGCTGGTCGCTGTTCGCGTGCAGGAAGAAGCAAACAGACAAAGGTTAAAAAGATGTTAAATATATTACGAATTGGGTTTAAACCAATAGTGAGTGGTGGCTCAGGTGGTGGACGTGCGTGTGAGTGGTGCTTCCTGCCCGGGTTCGAGTCCCGGCAGGGGCACTATATTAATTTCTTTTTAAAACAGATTAAAGGGACTAGTGGGCCAAGGCTTGCTGGGCCGGCTGTGTTCTGGGCCTGTTTAGATGGGCCGGACGATCTGGGCTTTATCAAAAGAAACAAAAAAATGAAACAAGATGGTAGTAGGCTTGGTGGGGTTGAGCATTGTTATGAATAACTCTACAAAAAAAAATTTGATTTGTGTTACATTTATTATTTATTATTATTATTATTATATATACATTTATATATATATATATATATGAATAAATATCGTTGTATTAGGGTTCAAAATATCACCAAAAAAATAATACTAAGGCTTGTCGTTGTAATCCGTAACGTACGATTTAATGCGAAATGTTACAGTCTCCCCTACTTGTAGGAACTTCGTCCCGAAGTTAAGAGAAAACCAGGGTTACAATTGGCCAACTACCGGAAACCTTGATAAAATTTCACACTACATTAACGTACCTGTAAATTCATAATTACGTTCCGGACCGTAATTACCAATTTACCTTACATTAGGGTTTTGCGTCCTTTTATGACTCTATCGATTGTTGAGCAGGTCTGATAGTCTCCACCAGTCGTTGAGCAGGTGGTAGGGCCTCTCCCGACTGTTGGAAAGACATGATGACCTCTACCAATCGTTAGGTAGGTTATTTGGTAGTCAACTAACTGTCGTACAAGTAAGCAAGTATGATCATAGATATAGCAATCAGTTCACATTCAGACAAGCATGCACACAGATGTTATGATATTACTTGAATTTTATTACTTGAAAATAAAATGTCAATACATGGAATTAAAGAGAAAAATAGACATCATTCAGATGGTAGAGTTTGCTGTTAAGTAGCTGGAGGGTCTCAAGTGGGTTATTTGGAGCAGCAAGGGTGTTTGTAGCAGGAATTCGGCAAGCGTCCGCAAGATGTCCATACCTTTGACAATTGGTACACTGACGGCAGGGCACTTGGGTTGGATGGTGATACCGGCAGGTGTCACACTTAGGTAGTTTCCCGCGGTATTGTTTCTTGTTGGGTGGGGTAGTGGTGTCTTTTGCAAAATTCCTGGCCTTGCGCTTTCCGTTGGTTGAGGCCTCAGTTTTGATTTTAACGGCAGGTTGGGGAGTATCTTTTGCAACAGTTTTCTTCTCCCCTTTCCGGGTTAGGGTTCCTGCCTTTACATGGTTATCTGTTAAGGTGGTAGCCAAACGTTTTGCTTCCTCCAAAGTAGCAGGGTTGGTGGGTTGATTAGGGTTTGGGGTCTCGCGACATGTGTTGACAAGATGGCCATACCTACCACAATTGGTGCACAAGCGACACGCTGAAACAATGGGATGATGTCGATTGCATGTGTTACACAATGGAAAGTTTCTTGTATAAGGCTTCTTGTTAGAAACTTGGGTAGTGAGGTTTACATCAGGATCCCTGGTCTTACGTTTCTGATTCTTGGTAGTTAATGCGGCCACAATACTTGTTTTCTTGCCTAAGGTCCTGTTCCTTTCATGATTTCCAACGCCCTTTCCATTGCCATTCCCATCCATTTGGATGTCTTGAGTCAACAAGTTAGAAACCAGAGTTGTGATTTGTTGCGCCAATTGTTGGGAAATAATCGCAGCTAGTTGGGCATCACCTCCATTGTTGTGGTTAGTGTTGTGGTTGGGGTTGTGGTTGCTGCTCCCTTCCTTAAGATTGTCACCACTGTTAATGCGAGTGTTGTGACGTGGAGACATGATCTGTAGGAGACACAATGAAATGAATGAGGTTATATAAGGAGTGTAATCATTTATTCATTAATTAAAACGAATAAACGAAAACGTTGACTTATCAAAGATTCTAAATTCTAATAACATATGAAGACATGCTTTAGCCTATAAGTGAACACTCATCCCGAGAATTCCCAGGTAGGCATCCGGGTCCCTCGTCTGATTGGGATATATGCGCAATGCCAGCCTAGACAGAAGACTCAGAATACAGGCGTTCACCCTTCCAGATTGCACGTGTTCGTTATTAAAATCTAGAACTTCGACGAGATCTCAAGGGGGTTCAGGTTAAACCTGAGGATTTTGTCCTATTAGTCTAAGAGTAGTTCCAGTGATGTAGAGTAGCCTTCTTGTAAGGATGAAAGTAGGGATAAGAAGTAGGAGGGAGATAGAGAATAGCAAGTAAAAGAAGCAAGTACTGGTTAAATCCTATGGTTATAGACTAGATTATTTTTCTAATAACCTAATTCCCTATAACCATGGCTCTGATACCAATCTGTAACACCCCAACTGATGGCGGAAACATCGGGATGTCACGTATTGATGATTGTTCAGTAGCTCATGGTGAATAATAAATTCCATTAAATAATTTAAATGAATTACATACAATTGTTCTAGAATTTGTACATCAAATTGAATAAAACTATACACATATCTTCAACCATCAATTCAAATTTTCAAGCAAATAGAACCTGAAACATGTTAAGTTGAAAATGTTTTGGGTCAACAAAAGTTGGTGAGAATTACATAGGTTTTTGATAATTGAATAAAAATGTTGAGCAATTCATGTGTCATGTCAATCTAGTCCATATGTGAGAACATACTAGAAATAAATCGAGTGCATAACCAACCCTGATGACTGTTATAATATGATACATCCCATACGCTCATGGTTCACTTGAATATGTTATACGATAACAAACACCCACGCTACCTTTGTAGGAGGCACGTATCCAGGTGGGATTGTCAGTCCAATAGATCTATCAATGTTTACCGCCGGCTTGTACGGAGTTAATGATTATGCTAGAATGGTGCTTACTCTAATCATGCTCAAGACATAATGCAACATAGAAAACACATAGACACATTGATGATTGAATTGCATAAAATGATGTTGTAACATGTTTCACCCCAGAAATGGTGATAAATAGAAAAAGGGGCTATGTAAAACTCACCTTGGTAATATGTTATATCTGTTGAAAAATTGGATAATGGTGTTGCCCAAATGTATCAAGTATCACCCTATAATGAGGTAATAAATATGTCTAAGTCTATCAAGTCTACAAATGTATAAGTTTCTAGGGCTTCGAATTTGGGGATAATTGCTCGTTTGATTAATATTAAAATATTCGCCAATTGAGAGAAATTTAGTAAATAAATAACCAAAAATCTCTTTATGAATTTTAAATCCAAGATGGTCACAAGAATAAGTTTAAAGTATAAAAATAATTTTTATAAAATTATTTTTTTTAAAATAGATTATTAAATCTATTTATTACAAATTGTCAAACTTTAACTTTAATAATTAACAATTACTAAAATTAAAGAATTATCATTTTAAAAATCATATTTCTGTTCTAAATGATCAGAAATAATTTGTATAAAATTTTGGTGCAAAAATATTAAAAATTGGATTTATTATGATTTAATTATGATTAAAACTAACAAAAATTGATTAAAAATATTAAATAAATGATTTTTCAGAAATAAAAATCATTTCAGAAAAGTTTATTGTTATATAAACTTAGAATAATTTTTGTGGAAATTAATAAGATCGTTTTGATATTTTTATAGATTTTTATAAATAAAATAGAATAAACTTGATTTAATTATTATAAATATTAAATAAATAAATTTCAGAAAACTAAAAACTGTAAGTTGAACTTTAACATGGGATTAATATAAGGTAATTTTTGTAGAATTTTTAAGAGAGTTTTGGTATTTAAAATGAATTTTAAAAAATAAAGGAAATATATATGTTTGTTAAAGAAAACAAAGCAAATGAAAAAAAAGAAGTTGTGGTTGCAGGGATCGAACCCGCGCCTACTGTGTATCAAACCAACAACACAACCACTTGGTCTAGACCTGTGGTTGTGTTTTGATTCAGTTTGTTTAAATTAAATAGGTTAACTGTTCTTGGTGTTCTTCCCCAATTATAATCAATCGAGCCCTAGTCTTTCAATTGAACAATCCACCCAACACTAACCCAATTAACCATAGGGTTAATGTTGTGCATCGACCGTATAATGAAACCCACAAGAAAAATCGCACTTACAAATACGTTTTTGATACAGAATCGATCGGTCAATGAAAAAGTCAAACTCGAACCAAACTACAAAAGCAGTGGATTGTTAAGAGAGATTGGAGGTTAGGAAAGAATGATTGGCGAGTTTTAATCGTATTCAGAGGCTCAATTTATAGTGAAATGGCTGGGTGTTCGATTTGGAAACGATTGATTAAGGTTTGACCCGCCATTAAGCCTAACGCGTTGATTATGTGATATTTTGGAAAGAAATGGTTGTTAGACGCGTCATTATGGTCGGGTATTATTGTGATTGCATCAAAACGAGTCAAAATCAATAAAGGATTACCAATTATAGTGGTCATGGTGGAAAGGAAAGGATTTGAATGCTGCTGGTCGCTGTTCGCGTGCAGGAAGAAGCAAACAGACAAAGGTTAAAAAGATGTTAAATATATTACGAATTGGGTTTAAACCAATAGTGAGTGGTGGCTCAGGTGGTGGACGTGCGTGTGAGTGGTGCTTCCTGCCCGGGTTCGAGTCCCGGCAGGGGCACTATATTAATTTCTTTTTAAAACAGATTAAAGGGACTAGTGGGCCAAGGCTTGCTGGGCCGGCTGTGTTCTGGGCCTGTTTAGATGGGCCGGACGATCTGGGCTTTATCAAAAGAAACAAAAAAATGAAACAAGATGGTAGTGGGCTTGGTGGGGTTGAGCATTGTTATGAATAACTCTACAAAAAAAAAATTGATTTGTGTTACATTTATTATTTATTATTATTATTATTATTATTATATATACATTTATATATATATATATATATATGAATAAATATCGTTGTATTAGGGTTCAAAATATCACCAAAAAAATAATACTAAGGCTTGTCGTTGTAATCCGTAACGTACGATTTAATGCGAAATGTTACAGGTTCTATGACCGTACACACGACCAGTTAACGCAAACCCTAACCGAAAGATCATCCAACTAGCTAGCAATAGTTCACATGACTTGACACTAACAATTTTTTTTCACTTATGTCGTCACCAGCACGCCCGAGCATGAATACCTTAATCCCAAAGCATTCCAAACCAGTTGGTTCCATTTTCTCCAGGTTTTACCTATCGTCAGTACCACATCCAAGTTCCCTTGACAAACCAATCAACCAACACTCAAAACCGTCTAACATTCCGAATATTACCATCCCGTCTTCAGTTATAACAATAACAAATGAGAACAAATCGGAAACAGTGAACAAACACAGCAATGGCACGGGCCTGAACTTGACGGCTGTTCTATTGAACACTGTCAATCAAAATCGATTTGCTCCTACAAATAACCTTGCAGACAAATCCCACCCAACCCAACTGTTATCACAAAACTCGGTTATACAATCACGGTTGATAATAATAATTGTCAAAACCCAAACTTAGAAAGCAAATCCTATTTAATCCGCAACCCAAACTCGACCAACTACTGAATAAACCTTAATGAGTGACTCCAATCGAATTTAACAAACTAAACATGCGGCTCAAGGATTAAAATAATTGGCACTTACCTTCGTCACCTCGTCTCGCAATCGTTCGTGCAAATCTCAGTGTGTTAACGAGCCAAAGCTCTGATACCACTTGTTAGGTATCAGTCGGCGCAGCGGAATCAAACACACAAACGACACACACGATTATCATGCGATGAACAGAAAATAATAAACACAACACAAGAATTTTACGTGGTTCGGTCCTAGTGGGGGACCTACGTCCACGGGCTGCAACTAGGTTACTTCATTAAGCTCAAGGCACACGGATTACAATACATGACTAGGGTATATATAGAGAACAATTAGGTTAAACAACTTAGGGACCAAGAAAACTAAATCCGGCCTGGCCCATGTCTTCTAATGTCAACCCTAAAGCCTAATAAACCAAGGACTTCACCAACCCAACAATGTTTTTTTTGAACGAAAAAATAGGAAGAATAGAGAGAGAGAAGAAGTATATTTTTTTAGGAAATCATTTATTTTTCATTGATGTAATTATAAATTTCACACAATATTTTTCACAGGTGTAAATTAGATTTCAATATGTAAAATGTTTTACACTGATGTAAACTGTTTGCCCCGATGTAATTGTAATTCTTATACAATATTTTCATAGGTGTAAATTAGATTTTACATATATGTTTTAGATATTCTGTAATTTTTACACAATATTTTCATAGGTGTAAACTAGATTTCTGTAAAAGATATTTTTTTGCATAAGATGTAAAAGTTGTTGTGTGTGTGGGGGGGGTGTGGTTGATAGTCGGCTATGTGTTCAAAGGTGACGATGGAGATCAAGAAAATGAAGAATAATTTGGTTATAAAGTGTTTTTTGTTCATAATAAAATGCAATCGAAGATATTCCATTTGTGCAAATGCAGTTAATAACGGATTATTTCCTATGTTTTTTTAATATTAATCTCAAATTTATAAATATTTTTTGGGTTTTACAGTGGTATAAATAAATTTCATAGATGGGTTTCCTAAACAATAGGTGCACAGATGATTTTGAATATGTTTTATTTTTGTTAAAAAAAGTAAATGAATTAAAAAATAAAATAAGTTAAAAAATATGATATTTTAATAATTGAAAAATACACAGTGAAAGAAATAGGAAGTCGTAGGAAGGGTATCAAACGGACTCCGATTGAACTCATTCAAGCAATATTGGTACAGTCTAATCGAACCCTACAATGTTAATTTTTAGGTCTTCGTTTTTTTGGGGTTTTAGCTTGTAGATTTTAGAATATACGTTATATCATTGTGTCTTTTATGTAGCAATGTGTCTTTTTCTTATTTTCATCATTGTGGCATTTTTTTAGTTCATTGTGTCTTTTTTCTTCAGCATTGTGTTATATTTTTCGGCACTGTGTTATATCTTGTGGCTCATTGTGTCATATTTCATGATCTATTGTGCTTTTTGTATCATTCTCACCCTTCTCATTTTTGTTACACTGTATAAATAACTTGACCCTAAAAAAATAATATGATATTATATTACTTTCTTCTCTCTTATGGAATTTTTACCTAAATACCCCTCATGTACTTTATTTTATAAAAAAATACTAGTAAAAAATTAATTAACATCTTAAGACAAAAAAATCGCATATTTGATCTCAACCATTGGATCATCAAGATCGATGGCTCAAAAGAGTTCCTATGGTTCTCACAACTCAAAGGAGTTCTTAATTTATCCAATCCATATATATATATAGGATTTGGATCATTTAAGAACCACCATTTAGGGAGAGAACCAAAGAACCAAGTGTGAACACAAAAACCCCTTCACCAAAAAATATAAAAAAATTATATAACCTAAAAAAATAAAAAAAGTAAAAACACCAAAATGTTTTTTTAGTGTTAATCTTTCTGAAAAAAAATAAAAAAATACAAAAAAAAACAAAAAAAAACAAAAAAATGGCCTTTTTTACGTCATAATTACGTCAGGTCTTATGCACATGTGCATTTTGCTGTTATATATATACATACATATACCGTATGCACATGTGCATTTCACTATTAGAGTACACTTTTAAATAAATTATCAATTGCCATAATGAAATGATCATTAAATGGACGTGATATGATATATAAGGTGGAAACAAATTTATTCAATGATCTTTAAATAAACGCGAAGTGCATTTCACTATCATAGTTAGGTTTTTTTTTCATGGGTTTAGCTTTAGGGTTTAGTTTTAGGTATGATGGGAATGGGGTTAGGTTTTTTGGGGTTGTTGGTGAATAAACTTAAAAAAACCTCTATATAAAACTATAAAATAAGATAATTGTACTACATGCACATGTGCATTTCAGTATTATAGTTAAGTTTTTTAATGGGTTTAGCTTTAGGGTTTAGTTTTTGGGTATGGTGGAAGAAGGGGTATCTTTTTGGGGGGGATGGGATGGAGCGTTTTGGATTTTGGGGGGTGTGGGGTGTGCTGCACATGTGCATTTGCCAATGGGGGGGGGGGGGGTTGGGGCGGTGTGAGGGATGGGGGGTTTAGGTTTTTAGGGAGTGAGGTGGATGAGTTTAGGTTTTTAGGGGGTGGAGGTGGGGTTTTAAGGTTTTTTTTGTTTGTGTTGACAATGGTTCTCTGGTTCTCTCCCTAAAGTTGGTTCTCGTATGATCCCTACCCTATATATATATATATATATATATATATATATATATATATATATATATATATATATATAGGAAAAGTGTAAAATGAGAACCATCTTGAATTAAGGGAACTTGAGAACTCCATACCATTCGTTAGATCAAAAGCATCAATGGTTCCAATTTGTTTTGATAACGTGATTTTGTCTTTTAGTGAATTATGTATTTTTTTTAATCAATAAAGTAATCAAAGGGGTAATTAGGTCATTTGATATATGCTACAAAAAGGAAAAGGTGACTTATTTTGTTTTTTTTTTTTGTTTTTTTTTTTTGGAAGGCAAACTTTATTAAACACACAAACAAGGGAACATCTCCAAGACGGAGACCCCCAAAACCAAAAAAACGTTACATTACATCAAAAGAAAATCTTTGCCAATCCTTCCAACCCATCCTCCCCTTATCAAATCTACTAGAGAACCAAATATAACCCAACGCTTTAACATCTGAAACAATTTCAACCACACTCCACCGGTCATCCCTAAAAATAGAATCATTCCTAGCCTTCCATATCCTCCAACAAGTCAAGACTAGAATACCATACAAAGCCAAGTTCTTCACCGCAGACCAACCAGAGTTCGGATGCACCTGCATAATATCACTAACAGAGAAAAAATAAAACTTTGGGAGATTGACCCAAGACGCTATACCATTCCAAACTCCGCACGCCAACCCACAAGCCGTGAAAATATGATCTACACATTCGTCTTGCTCATCACAAAACTTACACATGATATCCCCACAATCAGCGTTTCGCCTTAGGAGAGCCGTTTTAGTAGGTAACCTATCCATTAACATTCGCCACATAAATACATTACACTTAATAGGTATCCACTTGCACCACTTATAGTTCGAAACCGACTGTGTTGGACGATCACTTTCCAACCATCTACGGACCTCCTGAACCGAGAACTCTTTACTCGAAGCATTATCCCACACCCAGCGATCTGCATTCTACCCTAAAACAAGGTCTTCTATGAGCTGAACACAATCGGAGAGCTGGTCTTCCTCAGCTTCGGAGCTTGGATCCGTACGTCAATCCCAACTCACCGTCCGAACCATATCCATCAATCCAATTCGATCACCAACCTTGCACCTTTTATGTCTTTCTAGACGAAATAGGTCCGGGAACAAACTCTTTAACGGGATGCGAGACACCCAAGGATCAATCCAAAATCTAATTTCCAAGCCGTTACCAAGGACCCCGCGAATCATACTCATACTATTGAACCCAACCACTTTTAGACGGAAGCCACTATTAACTAACTTCGTCCAAGTACCCGGCAAACTCGAACAACACGGATAAGCATCCCACTTTCTAGAGGAACCATGAATCGCATCCACCACTCTTTTCCATAATGCTTCACTTTCATGACGGTATCTCCAAAGCCACTTAACCAAGAACGCATTGTTACAATCATCAAGCTTGTGAATACCCAATCCTCCTTGTTTAATGGGTCTAGTAACCATCTCCCAACCCACCCAATGTAGTTTTTTCACATCTACGTTACCTCGCCATAAAAACCGTTTATCAAACCTTCAAACTTGTTTATGATACCAACCGGTGCCTTAAACAATGAAAAATAATAAGAAGGAAGGCTCTCCAATACCAACTTGATGAGTGTTACTCTACCACCAATCGAGAGAGTCTTAGACTTCCAAGAAGACAATCTCGTTTTAAAGACCTTGACAACCGGTTCCCAATTATTTATTCTAGTCATATTAGCACCAACCTGAATACCCAGATATGTAAACGGAGTCTCCCCCGCTCTACACCCCATCGCTTGAGCCTTACTACTCACGTCCACCATACTTTTCCCAATACCATATAAAGTAGACTTTTGTATGTTTATCTTTAGACCCGAACACATGTGAAAAATACGAAGCAACCTTCTTAGACAAAGAAATTTATTATCCTCCCATTCCCCCATCACCAAGGCATCATCCGCATAAAGTAAATGCGTAATAACCGGTTCGTCATTCGGAAGATTAACCCCCCGGAAAAGGCCGATATCCCTCGCTTTCTTAATCAAACCCGAGAACGCTTCCATAACCATAATAAATAAGAACGGCGAAATTGGATCCCCTTGCCAAATACCCTTCTGACAAGAGAACTAAAAAGTCAGAGATCCGTTTACCAAAACAGAAGACCGAGCCGAACGCAAAACACCATCTATCCACATACACCATTTATCCGGAAAATTCATTTGCCTCATCACCGATATCAAAAACGCCCAATTAACGTTATCATAGGCCTTTTCAAAATCTATTTTAAACGTAAACAACTCCTTCCCTCTCCGTTGCGCCCAAGACATAACCTCACTAATAATTATCGGACTATCCAAGATATACCTACCCGCCACAAAAGCCGATTGAGTCTCATTAATAACACTGTCCATGAGCAACTTCAATCTATTGGCCAGAACCTTCGAAATGACTTTATTAACCACCCCAATCAAATTAATAGGATGATACTCCCCAAGACTAACCGGGTCTTTCACCTTAGGAACCAAAGTAATGAAACTTGAAGCCGCTCCACGACTAATTTCTCCCGTATCTGCAAATTTACTAATAATATCAACAAAATCATTAGCAAATAAATCCCAATACCTATTAACGAACCAGAAATTGAACCCGTCTGGACCTGGAGCTTTATCACTACCACACTGAAAGACCGCCTCTTTAATTTCCTTCTCCGGAAAGGGGGCCGTAAGTAATACTGCCTCTTCACCGCTAATACTTTTCAAACCGTAACAAGACAAACGAGGCCGAACAGAAACCTCTTCAACAAACTTTCTACTGAAGAAACGTAATACCTCTTTCTTAATTTCCTTGGGCTTAGAAACCCAAACCCCTTCTACCATCAACCCTGAGATCGCATTAGACACCCTTATATTATTAATCGTTCCATGAAAAAATCTCGAATTCTCATCTCCTTCTTTCGCCCATCGCACTCTAGATTTCTGCTTCAAATATTTAATCTTGAAGAACTCTAACTGTTTCAACCTCCTTCTCCCTTCCTCTAAAATCCACACCTCATCTTCTAATAGATCCCTATCCTCTATAATAATTTCCAAATCTCTAACTTCATTCATAATACACCTTGACTCCTCAACTTCAGCATTCAAAGTAACCTCCTTCCACCTTGTAATATTTGCGCGAAGAACTTTAATCTTCTGCATCAGCTTCAAATCAGGAGCACCTTGAAACACCCTACCATTAATTGCCTCTTTCACAATCTCATCAAACCCATCCTGTTGAAACTAGGAATTAAAAAACTTAAATGGTTTAAGTCTGAAGTTACGGGAATCAATTTTAAGAACCAGAGGGCAATGATCTGACCCACCCCTATCAAGAGCCCTGTACTCCGTAGTTGGCCATTCGTTGAAAAACGACCAATCTACAAATATCCTATCAATCCGGCTTAACTTTTGTCCCGACAAGAACGTAAACTTCCGAACCTTCAAAGTAAACTCATACATATCTATGCTTTACTACAGAGGACATAGAGAAAATCTTCGGGTTCCATAAAGTAAGCAACCCACCCGAACGGCCCGTGGCATCCACCTGAGCAAACTCAAACTCGGACATACCCCAATAGCTACTAATCTCAACATTATCCAAAGATTCAAATTGTGTCTCTTGAATCATTATACAACCAATCTCATTTTCCGCTTTCAACTTCCGGCACCAATTACTTTTGCCATCCGATCCAAGTCCTCTAACATTCCAACATAAAACATTCATTGGGACACCTGTTGAAAGTAGGGGTGTTCAAAATCGGATAATCCAAAATTCGAATCCGAAAAATCCGATAATCCGTATCCGTATTATCCGAAATTTCGGATTATCCGATTTTCGGATATCCGAAAATCAGATAATCCGAAATTTCGGATTCGGATTCGGATCCTGATTTTAAAAAATTTCGGATAATCGGATTATCCGAATCCGAAATATTAAAAAATATATTTAAAATATATATTATATTATATACACTACCTAACTTATTACTTAACCCTAAAGTCCTAAACTTCCTAACCCTAACTCATAACACCCGTCGCTATGCCTTCTTCTTCCCTGAACTCTCTCTAAACTCTGCTGAGCAAAGAGTCTGCTCATAATTTCTTCTTCTCTATTATCCACAAATCGATCGGCCGACTTCGAACCTCCACAAACCTGCACCTCGTGACCTCCTCTCCACAGATCGTGGCCTGCTCGTCTTCGAAACTCCACAAACCTGCACGTCGTGACCTCCTGACTCCTCTCCGGCTCTCTTCGTCTTCGAAGTTCGAACCTCCACAGCCCACAGGTCCAATTGTTTTTGAATTCTGTTTTTTTTTTTAATATTTTGACTTTTTTCTTAGTATTAAATATTTCGATTTGAGTTTTAGTATGACTTTTTTCTTAGTATGACTTTTTTTTTAATGTTTTGTTTCTTACTATGTTTCAGACTTCGAATATTTCTTTGAAATATTTTGGTGTCTTTTTAATTGTTATTTATGTATGTTTTTTATTATTATAACTTATATTATTTAGTTTGTTGTTATGATTATCTATGAAATGTGCAGACTGCAGTTATGATTAGGATTAGGATTTAAATTTGTTATATTGATTCAAATTTCTGTTTTGATTAAGATTTTTAGTTTCTTATGTTAGTTTGGTGTTTGGGTTGTTTTCTTGTAGAGTTAGCTATTTCAATGGAAAAGTCTGATAAAAACAACTCAGATTGTGAACTAGTTTCTGAAAATGAGGTGGTTTCAAAGAAAAAGCAAAAACAGAAAAAAGAAGGAAAGCCCCCATGTCCACCCGTAGCGGCAAGTGAAACTCATTCGGTACGTGTGTCAAAAAAAAGATCTATTTGGTGGAATCATTTTACGGATTGTGATACTCCTGATAGAGCCGAGTGTATATATTGTCATAAACAAATTGGTTGTGCATCAAAAAGTGGGACTACTCCTTTAAAAAACCACATCACTATATATTGCAAAGATTATCCTGCAAATAAAGATAAAAAACAAAAGCTACTTGATCTTGAGTCCAAAACTCGTGTTAGTGATGATGGTTCTGTTGAAACCGTAGCAGTTCCTAAGTTATGGGAGTTTAACCAAGAGTTGATTAGGAAGGCCTTAGTAAAAATGTTGATTCTTGACGAGTTGCCTTTTTCTTTTGTTGAGCGGGCGGGATTTTGGGAGTTTTGTAAAGTCATTAATCCTCATTTTATTGTACCTTCACGTGCGACTGCAACAAGGGATTGTTATGGGTATTTTATTGAGGAAAGAAATCGGTTAGTGAATGTTTTTAAAAATATGTCAACTAGAGTGTGTTTAACAACTGACACTTGGACTTCGGGGCAAAATTTATCTTATATGTGTTTGACTGCACATTTCATAGATAATGATTGGAATCTACATAAGAGAATTATAAATTTTTGTCCAATTGTTGGTCATTCGGGTGTTTTAATAGGAAAAGCCGTTGAAAAATGTTTGATTGAATGGGGTTTGAAAAATATTTTGACTGTGACAGTAGATAATGCTAGTTCCAATGATATAGCTGTTCAACACTTGCGAAAGGTTTTGAATCATTGGGATTGTGGTGTTTTGAAAGGAGCCTTTTTGCATATGAGGTGTGCAGCTCATATTTTGAATTTAGTTGTTAAGGATGGGCTTACTAATTTGACATTATCAATCAAGAAAGTTCGTGCCTTGGTAAGGTATGTGAGATCTTCGCCTGCTAGGCTCCAAAAGTTTCTAGTTTGTGTTGAAGAAGAGAAAATAGAAAGCAAAAGTTTAGTGTGTTTAGATGTTGATACTCGTTGGAACTCCACTTATTTAATGCTAGAATCTGCTGTTAAATTCAAGACAGCATTTTCTAACTTACTTTTAAGAGATTTGAGTTGTGAGAAAGAGATTAAGAAATGTGAGGGTGGTTTAATTCATGAGGATGATTGGATTGATGTTACTAGCTTGTTGCCTTTTTTAAAAATATTTTATGAAGCTACACTAAGATTTTCAGGTTCTCGCTATGTGACATCCAATGCATATGTGCATGAAATATTTGGAATTGGCACTGTGATTGATGGTTACACCAAGCATGATGATCTCTCAATCCGTTCAATGGCGCTTCTAATGAAACAAAAGTACATGAAGTATTGGGGTGATGTACTTAAGCTCAATCAGTTTTTGTTTTTTGCCGTGGTTCTTGACCCAAGATGAAAATGGCAATATATTGAATGGCTTGTTAAGGAAAAGTTTGTAGATGCAAGTATCATCGATACTCTAAAGGTGAACTTGAAGGCTTTGTTTGAACATTATGAGAATTCTATGCCTAAACAAAAGAAGGATACTAAGGTGTCATCATCCGAAAGTTCTGAATCTGGTATGGCATGGAATGAGAATCAAACAACAATGGACATTGAAGAACTTATGACTAAGCGGTTTGAAATGGCAATGGGAAGTTCGGAAACATCTATGAGAAAATCCGAGTTAGACAAATATCTTGGAGAAGATCGGGAACCTATGGACTCACGATTCGACATATTAAAATGGTGGAAAGTTCAACAATGTCGATATCCCGTTCTTGCTAGGATGGCCCGAGATGTTCTTGCAATTCCTGTTTCTACGGTTGCCTCTGAATCGGCATTTAGCACCGGGGGACGTGTGCTTGATAGTTTTCGAACTTCCTTAACCCCAAGAATGGTAGAAGCATTGGTTTGTGCACAAGATTGGTTGCGTGCTTCTAACAATCCGATAATATTTGAAGATACAATTTTTGATATCGAGAGATTAGAAGAAGGTTAGACGAACTAGTAAGTTGTTATTTAGTTTTTTATACATATGCATTTCTAATGTTTTTTTTTTTATGTTGTATCATAGAAATGAAGGAGTTAACATTGCAACAACCCACCATTATCATTGATGAAACGGTTGATGAAAGTCATGAAACGGAGTCGACTTAAGGTATTTTATTTCTATTAAATTATGGTTGTTTTAGAATTATTATTTATGGATTTGAATTCATATATTTGTTACTGCATACTAAATATGCATACTAAATACACAAGTAAATGTGCAATGCAATTGTCTTGGATGTATTTATTAAAATAAAGTAACAGAGTGGTGTTTGACTTGGTATGTTTCATTGTTTTGGATGATAAATTGATAATACAACTTAAATCCAAATAGAAGCAGCCAAAAGGCATCTTTTGGATATATTTAAATAATGTGTGTTGCTATATTGTATATATATAATGTTTATTGCGTATTTGGATAATTGCAGGTTTACAAGGGTCGGATAATGGATGTTTGCAAGTGCTTATGGCTGGATTTGTCGTTTTAAATGTTTCATGAACTACTTTTGGAACTTATCTTTGTAATTTCGTAGTTGCTTTGCTTTGTTTTGTTTGTGGTTGTTTAAACTTGGTATGTTTTGAATGTTTATGTATGTTGGACAACTTTGAATGGTTGGAAACTTTTGATTTTGAATGTTTGGTTTAAACTTTAAACAGGTTCTAGTTTTAGATTAAGCATAAAGGGGAAGGATTTTTTTTTAAAGGTTCGGATTATCCGTTGGATGATCCGAATCCGAATCCGAAATTTCGGATATCCGAATTTCGGATATCCGAAATTTCGGATTCGGATTCGGATCCCAAAATCGATTATCCGATTTTGAACACCCCTAGTTGAAAGCCTTTTTCGTTAACTGCAAGCTGGTGAAGAAGACAAAGAACGTGATGAAGAAGATGTTGATTTCGAATCATCGGAGAATTAAGAAGAAGATGATGAGGAGTTAGATGATGATGCTGGTAAGACTTCTCAGAAAAAAAAAAAAAAAAAAAAGATGATGGTGACGATGATGGTTCGGATGATAATTCTGGTGAAGGTAACAGCTTTGCAAGTTCAGATAGTGATAATGATGATGATGATACTGAGAAGTACAAATGTGAGAAAAGAGGATCTGGAAAAGGTGAAGGAGGATCCAGTTCAAAAACTCCTGGAGGACCTGTTGATGATGATACGGTCTTTTGGAATGAGAAGCTAAGATCGCTATCAAATGAAAATAAGAAGATGTATCGCCAGATGTTAACAGATAGAGTCTGGACGATAGATATGACTAGCAGATTTTCTGAGATCTTTGAATCCAGTGACAGGATGCTTGAATTGGAATATAACAATCCAGATTTGGAGGATGGAGAAGTTTCTGCGGCGATGTCAAAGGAGATTTTAGAAGGTTTGGCGAAACAGGTTGGGAAGACGTTGGAAGAACTATTGGCTGATAATCAGATTCCCAACTTACCTGAAAAAGAAGCAGGTAATCATTCTGATGATCGAGATGCACCTGTATTTGAAGAGGTTGAAATTGAAGATATAACCAGTGAAGAGTATCCAGAATATTTCAAGAAAGATAAAGATTCTGGATTTGCTGAGTTCACTGATGAGTTGCTGAAAGAAGCCGAGAAACTTGCTCATGAAAAGAGTAAGAGATTTATGGAAGAGGTATTTCCAGGGCATGATAAACCGAACATAGAACAATCTGATAGTTTAAAAGAGTTATTGAGGAAACTGAAGGAGAAAGAAGCAAATCGTCCCAAGACAGAGATCCAGGGAAGTTTTTACAAGTTACACAACGAGATGTTTAAAGGAAGAGCGTTGGGATGGAAGTTTGTGAAACAGTTGAAATGTGTAGCTGTTAAGTGGGAGAAAGGGATACTTTACTTTGAAAGATTCCACGATTTGAAGACACTTCCTTACTGGGCGATTCGAGATATATGTAGAAATCAGTTGACTGGATCTGTGAACGATCACATTGCTTATTTTGCTGATCGTATGTCGAGGGAAAGTAGGACGAAATGGAATTTGTTTACTCCTCAGTATCCGAAAAGGATTGTTCATAAGAAAGAGATTGATGAGATAACCATAATGCCCAAGGTGACTTTGAAGTACAAACCACCGAAAGTGTTGAAACACATTCTGTTGTTGCAAATCCCACGACACTTTGCTAAAGATTTTATCTGGTGGTACTATGATTGGAAAACTGCAGAGGATGTGATTGTTTTGAAAGACGGTGTGAAAGATTACAAGAGGATACACATATTTGATCCTATGTGGTTGATTAACTGCTCACATGAGGATATCATTATGTTGTATTATAATCCAATTTACAGTGAAGTGAAAGATTTTGATCAAGCTAGCAAATACCAACGGGTGGTATTCCTGTGTTTTGCTCATGATATAAATGCTGGATGCGATTACGATAAGAAGCTTGGTAAGTTCGTGAAGATTCAAGATGTTCCTGATGTCAAGAAGAAAAAGCCAAAACAAGTTTATGCACCGGTGATGACTTTAGAACAAAAGAAGCAATTACACATAAAGCTTATGAACAAAAGGATGGACCAAGAGCATAAACAATCCAAGCAATTGTCACACCCTCAAATTTCCACTACGGGGTTCATACCGCGAGGCGCATGACAAACCAGGATCCCATAGCCATAAGTCACATGAACGAACTCTAAATGCCCAAACCATTTAGTTCGTTTTCAAAAACCAAGTTTTGTTAAGCTGCGGAAGCGTAAACCAAATTTAAACCTTTTTTAAAAACCATGCGCAAAACAACGCGCCCAAATTAAAACCATATGAGAGAAAAGGTAAAAGCATAATATGTAATTTATGTGTATGCCCAAGACCCCAAATGCAGTGAAGTGTACAGTGCTTTCTAATCCTGGCACCGGAAGCTAACTACCTGCAAAAGCATGTAATTCGTGTGTCAACATAAAGCTGGTGAGTTCACAAAGTAAAGCAAACATGTATAAAGATGTGCTGGTTTCCAAAACCACGTAACCAATTAATAACGTAGGTCCATCAGACCCAAAAATGTTCAAGAGTTATCAGTTTAAGTGTGTTAGGGGTAGCTAGCCCACTCAATGTAACTAAACAGGATTATTGGGACACCTTCAGTAAAATAGTAATTTGCCTAAATAACTGGTGTCTATCAACACCAGTTCTCAATTGTGGTCAGAAGTTCATGCCCGTGCCTCAAGCACCTCAGACATGAGGTTGCTGCACAACCTAATAGCGCTATCAACTAATACCCCGCTCGCCTCCAGCGATTAACCCAATAATATGCAAGGCCTTTCCAAAATGATAGAGTGTTTAGTTTACAAAGGACCAATAAGTTTTAAACTGATCAAAAACCCGATCCACACAAGGAATCGTAAAACCGACCCACACAAGGAGTCAATACCTGAGTAGTCCCAAACTGGACTAGAAAAATGTTAAGTAAGTCGTCTCAACCCGAGACTCATGCTTTTGAGTAAAAGAGTAGTGAAACTCACCTTAGTGTGCAAGCAAAAGAAATCCAAACCGCAAGTAAAGTATGCTACCGACACCCTAATATAAGTGTCACTAAGTAAGTATAGGCGTAATATCATTACACCATATAACTCGTTTGTCCAAGGCGTTTAAACGTTCAAAAGTGTGTATGTGACACCTAGTGACTCTACATGCAATAGTAAACCCTACGGACTCGTTGGTGAATATGTTGGTTATAATTAGTTTTCACATTCCATATGCGTCTCATACAAGTACCCGTTCAGTTACACATCAATTACATAACACCTATGACTTCAATTAATCACATAAGCATGTAATACACAATCTGTGTTTTTAGGACAGATTGTGCGTCATCAAAATTAATTTATTTAAAATAGTAAATCAGTGATTTAACCTCCGAAATATTTACTGAATATTATTTGGGATTCACTTAACAACCCCTATTTTTTCTTTGTCTTAAATCCAAACACAAAAATAATTAAAATTCGTTCAACACAGCTATAATCAGAAAACTTTCATAACAGGTCAGTTTGGTAGAAAAATTCCCAAAAATTGTGTATTCATCCAAACGGGATGAATCCACTGAGTTATGATGATTCAAAGTCGACTCAGTTTATTAACCCGAAATTCGGATATGACCTATTTTCAAAGAAAATTCCAAAAACGACTCAACCGACGTCCAAATCACTTGATTTTACCCATTATGAAAAGCTAAGACCAGTTGTGATTTAACCATGCAAAGAAAATACCAAAATCATCATGTTAAAGTCGTGTTACAGCCCCTATAAGTTCATCTAATCATTCTGTCCAGATTTTAGTTATGCCTGAATCTTTCTTTAAACGACTACCGTGTGCATGCAAACAATCAACAATCATCAATAACCTTTACCAAACATTCCTAATGCCTATTGCGATCAGATTCTATCATTATACATGCAAAGATTACAACTTTAGTGATCAAAACTACAACGACTTGCGCAACAAGTATCCTGTGATATTACTAATCGCCTATCATCATGTTTAATCTGTTTAATCTTCAAAAACCTCAAGTTTTAATAATTATCAAAACCTTTCAGACCTGGACAAACCTTGTTATATGATTTTTATAACATAAGAATAAGATTAAAGCGTAAAGGATTAAGGATTATACCCCAAGCTCTTCGATACAATCAACCGAACGCCTTTGGAGCTTCCCAATCGATGTTCTTAAGCCTTAGCAGGTTGTTTGGGGTTAATATTTCGTAGGTAGGGCAGTAGGGGCGATTAGGGTTTGAGTTTAGGTGATACAAGAGGCTTAGGGTTGCTTAAATAGCTGTTTAAGGCGGTTTAGAAACGTCAGGTACCGGCGAGCGGGCGCTCGCTCCCTGTGAGCGGCCGCTCATAGGGCCTTGGCCCGCGTGGGTGGCCCGTTTTGTCACCCGACGTGTTTTCCTTTGACGTTTTCGCTATTTTGGACCGTAATAAGTGTAACCCCATGTGTTAAGACCCCAATCATCCTAATGGTCCACCTTTAACGATTCTTATTAACGTATTCGGTTTGAGTTCACATAATCACATATGGTTTGCACATAGTTTCACCGAGTATCACAGAAGCACGTAATCGCAATCAATCCAAATCAGTTAACACACAATTATTAAACTTCATTATTCACCAATGTCCGAGGTTCACTAATCATGTATACAGTCTGGTACTTCCTCGAATTACCACCTTATGCAGTTATTAACATACAACTATGTAACGTGTGTCCTCTCTAGCTAACCCTAGTTAAGTATAATGCAAGGAACGTAGCTAGAGTTTACTTAAAGTGAGAACCTGAAATTGCGGGGTATCACATCATCCCCAAGTTGAAAAGAATTTCGTCCCGAAATTCAGCAAGTAAACAATAAAGCCATCTAGAAAAGTGTGCGCTTGGTTCCCGGATGTCACATCATCCCCAAGTTGAAAGGAATTTCGCCCTGAAATTCACTTTGAAAGAGCCAAAATCCTGCGGCCCTGATTTCGATAGTTTGAGGCCTGCCTCGACTGATCATCGAGGGACAAAAAGATCAAATTGTGCTTGATCTATGCACAAGTTCAGGTTTGGAAATGAGGTGTGGATATTTGAGCCGCATTCGATCTCTGCGCTCCCACGTATATTCCGGTCATAGACGGGAATTCCATCGTACCTTAACAATAGGCATAGTGTTTTGTTTGAGTTTCTTGACGCCCCGCTCAAGAATCTGCACTGGTTCATCCATGAACCGTAGCCGTCCGTCCACCTGGATCTCCTCCAGTGGCACCATTAGTGTTGTATCCAACAGGCATTTCTTTATACTTGATACGTGGAGTACATCGTGTACCCCATTAAGTTCATTAGGCAGGTTTAACCTGTAAGCTACCGGACCGATCCTTTTGGCAATCCCGAATGGTCCAACGTATCGTGGGTTCAAGTTTCCCCGTTTTCCAAAGCGTATCACCCCTTCCAAGGTGACACCTTCAATAGAATCTTGTCCCCAACCTGGAACTCCAAAGGTTTCCTATGCTTATTAGCGTAGCTTTTCTGTCGATCACGAGCAGCAGCCATCCGGTATCTGATTTGTACTATCTTCTCAGAAGTTTCGTGCACGAGTTCGGGATCTGTTAGTTGGCTATCCCCAACCTCAGTCCAACAGATGGGAGACCTACACTTGCGCCCATAAAGTGCCTCAAAAGGTGCACACTGTATCGAAGTGTGATAGCTGTTGTTATAAGAGAATTCGATCAAAGGCAAGTGCTTATCCCAACTGTTGCCAAAATCCACCACGCACGCTCGTAACAGATCCTCCAACGTTTGGATGGTACGTTCACTTTGTCCATCCGTCTGTGGGTGATAGGCTGTGCTCATATCTAAGCGAGTCCCCAAAGCGTTTTGGAGAGTAGTCCAAAAATGAGAAGTGAATAGCGCATCGCGATCAGATATAATAGAAGTAGGCACCCCATGTCTAGAGACTACCTCCTTGACGTAGAGATTTTCTAGTTTCTCCAGCGAGTTCGTTTCCTTTATTGCCAGAAAGTGTGCCGATTTGGTTAACCGATCCATGAAAACCCAAATCATGGTATGGCCAGTTGACGTTCTAGGGAGCTTTGTGATGAAGTCCATAGGGATTTCTGGTTGCTGGAGTAGGCCTGAAGGTTTCTGATATTCAATCTTAACCTTCGCGCAAGTCAAGCACTTACTAACATAAGTGACTATCTCAGCTTTCATGTTTGGCCACCGGTAAGGAGTTTTGAGATCTTGGTATATCTTGTCCGAGCCAGGATGTACCGAATATCGAGAGGTGTGTGCTTCATCGAGCACCAGTTGTTTGAGATCCCCAAAACGTGGTATCCAGACTCCATCCATAAAGTACTAAAGACCATCTGTCTTTAGTTCCAAGTGCTTATCAGCACCATGTAATGTTTCAAGCCCGATGTTTTCTTCTTTTAAGTCTCGCCCTAGGCTTCACATACCTTATCAGGAAGATTAGAATGCATAGTGGGTTGTAAAGCTCGCACCCGTTTAGGTTTCGTTTCCTTACGATTGAGGGCATCAGCTACTACATTAGCTTTCCCTGGATGAAATTTAATGGCATGGTCATAATCATTCAGAAGCCCGACCCATCGACGATGTCGCATGTTCAGCTCCTTCTGATCGAATATGTGTTGGAGGCTCTTGTGGTCAGTGTAGATCGTACACTTTGTCCTATAGAGATAATGCCTCCAGATCTTTAGAGCAAAGACCACTGCTCCCAGTTCCGAGTCATGGGTGGTGTAATTCTTCTCATGAACCTTCAATTGACGTGAAGCACACGCGATCACCTTATCACGCTGCATTAGCACACATCCTAACCCTTGGATAGACGCATCACAGTACACCACAAAGTCCTCTGTTCCCTCAGGTAGCGATAGTATCAGTGCACTGCAAAGTTTTGACTAGATTCTTGGGCATCTCCCCACTTATAGGTAATGCGTTTCTGCGTTAGGGCGGTGAGAGGTTGAGCAATCTTAGAGAATCCCTCAATGAATCTATGATAGAATCCCTCAATGAATCTATGATAGTATCCCGCGAGACCAAGAAATTGGCGCACCTCAGTAGGGGTCCTAGGAACCTCCCACTTTTTAATAGCGTCAATCTTGGCGGGGTCAACATGTATTCCTGCCTCGTTGACCACATGTCCAAGAAATTGGACTTCTCAAACCCAAAAGTCGCATTTAGAGAATCTTGCATACAACTGCTCATTTCTCAATAGTTCCAAGATTAACCGCAGGTGTTGCTCGTGCTCTTCCCTACTCTTGGAATAAATCAATATGTCATCTATGAACACTATGACGAATTTGTCCAAATAGGGCTTGTACACACGGTTCATTAGGTCCATGAACACAGCCGGTGCATTAGTTAGCCCAAATGGCATCACTAAAAACTCATAATGTCCATAACGAGTTCGAAAGGCTGTCTTTGCCACATCCTCCTCTCGGACCCTCAGCTGATGGTATCCTGACCTCAAGTCAATCTTAGAGTAGAAACTCGACCCTTGCAGTTGGTAAAACAAGTCATCAATACGAGGCAGAGGGTAACAATTCTTAACCGTCACTTTGTTCATCTCCCGATAATCAATACACATGCGGAAACTCCCATCTTTATTCTTAACAATCAGAACTGGAGCTCCCCATGGTGAAGAACTAGGTCTAATAAAGCCCCTATCCAATAGGTCTTGGAGTTGGGTAGATAGTTCTTGAAGTTCGCCTGGTGCTAGGCGATATGGTGCGCGTGCAACTGGAGCTGCTCCAGGTACAAGATCAATTTGAAACTCCACTTGATAAACAGGTGGAAGTCCAGGTAGTTCCTCTGGGAAAACATCTGGGAAATCTCGGACTACTGGGATGTCCTCAATCTTGGTTTCAGTTTCAGCTCGAGTGTTAGATATGTTAGCCAAAATGGCTGGACAGCCCTTACGAATACATTTCTGGGCTTTCAAAAAGGAGATGATGCCCACCATGGCACCACCATGATCACCCTAGGTAGATAAAAGCTCTCCACTTGGGAGGGGGAATACGAACAATCTTTCCCTGACATAGAATTTCAGTGTGTTGCTTGGACAACCAGTCCATGCCAACCACGAGATCAAAGCTTCCAAGGGTGATAGGTAGAATGTTGATGGCAAACGATTGCCCATCCAACTCGAGCTTACAGTCACGATGAATATGGGTTGCCTCAACAGGCTTTCCATCAGTTAACTCTACGGTGTACGGGGTATCAAGAAGAGTAGGAACCATCCCTAGTTTTTTGCTAAGTTTTGATGACACAAAACTATAGTCCGCACCAGTATCATATATAATAGAAGCAAGAGTGTCGTACCCGTCACGACATTGTTATCAGTCCTAGCTTCCCCAGAGCCAATCACAATTGCTATTCCACGAGCCCCGTTGTTGTTGTTGCCGTTGTTGTTGTTGTTGTTGTTGAAGGACTTACACCTCACACTATCCCACATTCTCTTGCTATCACTAAAAGTAGAAGATGAAGCACCATGCTTCGGAAAAGTACCATGCTCAACAGCCTCGTCAGTGAGTTTGCAAACCATGTGAAAGATTTGTTCGATTTCTGGGTAGGTGAGCTGCGGGGGCCATGCCACGAATCTGAGGGACAAACCCTTTTGGTATGAAGTTCGATCCGTTGGTAAGGTAGGTTAAATAGATTTTTAGCATATAGTAGCTATCTCTTGTTGCTTGGTAGTGTAGGCGTCGATCTCAGACCCAACCGTCTTTAGATAACCATTTTTCTAGATTTCACCACAGGGTGTTACGTTCTCCATCCAAGTATTTGTAACTCATCGAGTGTGCATGTAGCATACATTACCCCATCCTGCCTGGGGCAAATGCACATGGCAAAGACTTATACGATCGAAGCAATCAGACGGTCTCCTTCAGTTTTGTTGGAGTTATCGAGGTTTACGATCAATAAAAGGCTTGAAAATATGATGGCAGGTTGTTATTGTGGCATGTGCGTTCAAGGAATAAGAAAGTTCAAATGTGGAAGTCAGTGGAAACGAACGATTTAACAAAATGGATCTTTATTAGCTTGGAAAGATGCGAGGGCCTCCACCACCCTATCGTTGGTCATAAGAACTCAGTCTTTTCTAAGTTAACAAAGGCAAATGAAAGAAAAGATAGGTAAGAAAAGGTAAGATCCAATCGTCGCCATGCTCTGTCCAGATAGTAGAGCCTTCATCCTCACTTTCAATGTGCTCGTCCTGCTCAGGTTCCCCTTCCATCCCCTCTTCTTCCTCTTCCTCGGTATCAGTGTTATATGGTTCTCATCACGTACAGTCTCCTTCTCTAGTCCTATGTAAGCCAGTTTGGTGGTAAGTTGTACCACTCGTTCCTCCAATCGTGGCTATCAGCCATTAGTAGGTTTCATCTTCCCTTGTAATGTTGCACTACGTCGCAGGCTTTACATAACTCCCCAAGAGTGTGTGTAACAGGCCCCGATCTAATGTGTTCCCATGAATCTACCATATACTTATGAGTAATAGGGATATGCAGTCATACGTCTGCCCGCTCATACTAGGCGTAAGGTACTAAGGTAAGAAATAAGTTCTATATGCGTAACCCAGTCCCGTCTGCGTTTCGAATGGGAGTAAGAGAGATCAAGTAACAAGGAACAAAACTAATTGTCTCCTTGCTCAGTGAAAAAGGATAAGTCTCAGTATTTGAGTTTCTTCACAGTTGATTCGATTTAATGGTATCACGTCATGCGCATCGTGCAGCCTCCTGTGTACATGCGCCATAACGCTCGCAAGGGCTCCCTCCCTTGTACTATTGTTGTTTCCTCATCCATGAGGTTTGTTAGGATGCTACTCCCAGTAATGCGTCACCTGGTGTAACCCTAGGTTCCCACCATTGACGTGTTCAGAATTAGATCTAGAACTAGAAGATAACATACCTCTTGAAATCATAGGTTGTAGGTATGTGTAGCTAAAAGCTAGTTGTGCACTTAAGTTGTGAGTGTACTTATGCTATGATGATTATAGACTAGACTCAACATGCAGTCCTAGTTCACTATAACCAATGGCTCTGATACCAATCTGTCACACCCTCAAATTTCCACTACGGGGTTCATACCGCGAGGCGCATGACAAACCAGGATCCCATAGCCATAAGTCACATGAACGAACTCTAAATGCCCAAACCATTTAGTTCGTTTTCAAAAACCAAGTTTTGTTAAGTTGCGGAAGCGTAAACCAAATTTAAACCTTTTTTAAAAACCATGCGCAAAACAACGCGCCCAAATTAAAACCATATGAGAGAAAAGGTAAAAGCATAATATGTAATTTATGTGTATGCCCAAGACCCCAAATGCAGTGAAGTGTACAGTGCTTTCTAATCCTGGCACCGGAAGCTAACTACCTGCAAAAGCATGTAAATCGTGTGTCAACATAAAGCTGGTGAGTTCACAAAGTAAAGCAAACATGTATAAAGATGTGCTGGTTTCCAAAACCACGTAACCAATTAATAACGTAGGTCCTCCAGACCCGAAAATGTTCAAGAGTTATCAGTTTAAGTGTGTCAGGGGTAGCTAGCCCACTCAATGTAACTAAACAGGATTATTGGGACACCTTCAGTAAAATAGTAATTTGCCTCAATAACTGGTGTCTATCAACACCAGTTCTCAATTGTGGTCAGAAGTTCATGTCCGTGCCTCAAGCACCTCAGACATGAGGTTGCTGCACAACCTAATAGCGCTATCAACTAATACCCCGCTCGCCTCCAGCGATTAACCCAATAATATGCAAGGCCTTTCCAAAATGATAGAGTGTTTATTTTACAAAGGACCAATAAGTTTTAAACTGATCAAAAACCCGATCCACACAAGGAATCGTAAAACCGACCCACACAAGGAGTCAATACCTGAGTAGTCCCAAACTGGACTAGAAAAATGTTAAGTCGTCTCAACCCGAGACGCATGCTTTTGAGAAAAAGAGTAGTGAAACTCACCTTAGTGTGCAAGCAAAAGAAATCCAAACCGCAAGTAAAGTATGCTACCGACACCCTAATATAAGTGTCACTAAGTAAGTATAGGCGTAATATCATTACACAATATAACTCGTTTGTCCAAGGCGTTTAAACGTTCAAAAGTGTGTATGTGACACCTAGTGACTCTACATGCAATAGTAAACCCTACGGACTCGTTGGTGAATATGTTGGTTATAATTAGTTTTCACATTCCATATGCGTCTCATACAAGTACCCGTTCAGTTACACATCAATTACATAACACCTATGACTTCAATTAATCACATAAGCACGTAATACACAATCTGTGTTTTTAGGACAGATTGTGAGTCATCAAAATTAATTTATTTAAAATAGTAAATCAGTGATTTAACCTCCGAAATATTTACTGAATATTATTTGGGATTCACTTAACAACCCCTATTTTTTCTTTGTCTTAAATCCAAACACAAAAATAATTAAAATGCGTTCAACACAGCTATAATCATAAAACTTTCATAACAGGTCAGTTTGGTAGAAAAATTCCCAAAAATTGTGTATTCATCCAAACCCATTTTTCTAAATGTAGTAGTAATAATTTAGTTAGCATAGATTAAATCATTCCATTAAACCAAAAACATAATTTACTTCAAGACGAATTCAATATATAACTCGATACAATAGTTAGCATAGATTAAATCAATCCAGTGAATTCCTTTTTGACCCAAGTCCTTAGGAAAGAATCACATGTAATAATTTCTTCTTTTGGGCATTAAGCTAAATACATTGTATGCTGACTTAACTTTAACAAGTACCTATTTAATTGGGGCAACTTTGTTAACAACAATCCTTTTATTAATTTAAATTAAGACTACAATGTAAACATTTTGTCAAACACTTGATGTGCATGCAAAACCATCAAGTATAAAAACTTACATTCTATTCATCTATTCTAAACAAAACTCATATTTAACTCATCCACTTTAGTTAAACTTTTCAAAACCCTAACATGCTTTATCATCCCTTTTATCAATTATTGACACTCTTGTTTACTGAACATAATTTTACCATCAATAAAGTATAAATAATCCATTTTACCAATATAGAAGATTTATAGTTTCAACACATCCTTGAACCCAGCCCTTCCTAATTAGATAGGTTTTTAGATGCAATGAAAGTATCTAACATTTGTTTTTGTTCCATTTTAAATTAATTATTCAAATTGGCAAAAGGATTTTGGAATGTACCAGATTTATTTCTCTGAATAACAATAATTAAATAGGCGATTCAAACACGGATGAAGGAACCACTCCTAATCGGCAATTGAACACGAACAACTTCAGGTTATTGAACCGCTGACATCACCCGAAATTAGGTCTCATATGCGATTTGGGGGTGGATTGATTATGAAGTTCCGAGAGTGATAGAGGAAAACTAGGCCCATAATCTTAGATGATTGAGGGTGAATGGAGGGAAGCTAAAATTTTCAAACATGTAATTGCCGCTAATCTATATGTGAATTTGACCTATTTTAAGGGTGATCAAATCCATAAAAAAGGTTTCACATGATTAACCTCTTTGAAGCAGTTGATATTTTATTTTAATATAAAATAGTAGGGAAAAGATCTGGTACAAATAGTTTTTTTGGTAAGGACTGTGAGAATCAAAGGAGGGTATGTTTTTTTATTTTTTTTTCAAAATTTTTTTTTCCCATATTGTTAAACATGTATTATAGTATTGAAAACTAAAAAAAAAAATAAAAAATTTGGTGTAGAGTAATTACATAATTACTCTAGTGTAAACTAATGTATTTACCTTAATGACCTAATTACACTAAAAAAAATTTTTTTTTTAATTTTTTTTTGTATTATTCATCTAGAAAGAATGTTTAAGCACATGGGAAAAAAAAATTCTAAAAAAAAAATAAATTTTTTTTACCCCCTTTGATTCTCACAGTTCTTACAAAAAAACTATATGTATTTGATCTTTACTCTAAAATAGTATATGTATGTTTTATTATTTTTTTTTACTAGAAAAAATATGAAAATAATCACATAACTTAAACACAGTACATTCTAGTTTCTACTAGGGGTGCAAATGAGCCGAGCCGCTCGCCAGCTACTCGAGCTCGGCTTGATAAAAAGCTCGAAACGAGCCGAGCCTTATCGAGCTCGAGTCGAGCTTGAGCCTAAAACAAAGCTCGTTTATTTATCGAGCCCAAGCTCGAGCCTGGCATTTGGAGCTCGTTAGGCTCATCGAGCCAAGTGTAATATTAGTTTTTTAATATTTAATAATATTTACCGCTCATTTAAATTTTTAGTAAACGAGCCCCGAGCTTGAGCTTCACTTATCGAGCTCACGAGCCTAAACGAACTATTATTTATATTATTTTTATTCAATGTATTAACTAATTGATAATAAACGAGTCGGGCTCGAGCTTGACAAATTGTCAACGAGCCGAGCTCGAGCTCGAGCTCGGCTCAGCTCGTTTGCACCCTTAGTTTCTACCCACATTTCCCTCCAGTTCCCTATATTCCTATTGGATTTCATTACAAAGACAAAACAAGTTACATTTAGATGGTGGGTAAGCGAACAACAAGTTGCGTCGCTATCCCTTTTTGAATCGCAAAGCATATTCTGCTAAACACAAACCCTTGGTTCTTATTCATTAGAATAGTCCTACATCAATAAATAGTACCATGCATAGTTTACATATTCATTAGTATTTTCCCACATTTTCTATATCAAGCTAATTTACATATTCAGGTCCATATCTAAAAAAACTAAACCCAGGTTTTTGTTGTGTTCCCGGCTTAATAAGTGGTTCCAGTCCTATTTGTTCCTAGTTTATTAAGGTGTTTTACATATTCGGGTTCAAATGCCTTTATCTTCAAACAATGCAACCTTTTAAATTAAGTGTTGCATTTAAATTTTCTTAATGCAACCTTTCAAGTAAAAAAAGTTGCAAATTCAAACTAAATTTGCAACTTTTTATGAAAAAGGTTGCATTAGATTTTCTAATGCAACCTTTATATTCAACAAAGTTGCATTAGAGTCAAATGCAACTCATTTGAAAAGGGTTGCTTCTAAAAAGTTGCATTAGGCCTATTTTCTAGTAGTGAATAGATAAGAAGCAATTCCGGTTCGGGTGAAGATTAGACTATGTTTGAAGACTTATTTCGTTTAAGACTATGTTTTCTATTATGTTTCATGTTATCTTCAGATTCCCTTATGTTTCGATGTTTTTAATCGTATTTTTTAAGTTACTTTGTGTTGATAATAATTTGTAGTGTTTAAATTGTTCAAAAAACAAAAAAAAAATATGCAGAAAAACAGCAGCAGTGTGCAGCCCAGCAGATTAAAAAAACCGGTTTTTTCCAGCAGTTGACCGATTTTTTTTAAACCGGTTATCAACCCGGTTCCAATCGGTTTGAATTGTTGGTGGATTTTGTCTCTAAAAACCGGTTTGGGAACCGGACCGGTTCTAAAAAAATGATTTTTTTAGAAGCCTAAAACCCGGACCGGTTTTTAAACCGGACCGGTTTTTAAATAAAAACCGGTTTGTCCATGTCTACCTTAGACCCTAGATACCTTAGACTTTTTAGACATTTCCTTATTATAGTACTCTTATACATTATAGGTTGAATTCCTCAGAATTCTCATTTCTTAACTCACGTCAGCTTAAGTTGGATTTTGACCGCTTTTGCAAACTGTGAGTATATCTTTCCCCTTTTTCATGTTTTACACTTTTGGGGTGACTCATGTAAGCTTATTACTTCACTCACTTAATCATGCTTTAGTCTATATTCACAATTGCAATTCTTATATGTGTTTTACTTGTTGATCGCTGATGGTGTGTACTTATGACCTTAATCATTAACCCGGTGTGGGCCTAGCATAGCAATAAATAGTACTTGACTATTGTTATATGTAAACTACTTGCTTTGTCGCATACTATTTATAATCATACTATTGGGAGACTACTATATATATATATATATATATATATACTATCCCATTATTCTCGGATATCATTTCTACTCTAAGGCTTGATATTTGGTGACATTTGTACATACTAGATATCCCATTGAACACTAAATTGTAGACAGTATAACACGTGAATTGCGAAACTCTTTTCCTACTATATTTATTCAAACAGGGTATGCTCACCAATACATTTTGTATTGACAAAATTATTTTCGTACATGTTTCAGGTTGTTCTGATATCACTTTTAAGCTGTTGGAACTTAGACTTAGACTTGAGATTTACTATATTTCATTTTAGATTGTTAGTTCTTAAACGTTGTACTCTTGTAATTTCTTTCAGTGTAATAAACTATTAAAGTATGTATTCAAATTTACACTTTAGTGCTATGAGCTATTGAGCAATCGTCACTATGTGACACCTCGATGTTTCCGCCATCGGTTGGGGTGTTACATATATTTTGAATGACATAAATTACATAATCTGTTCTTCCTAATTACGTAATGCTTTCATGAACAAACAAAAACATTCATGAACAAATAAAAAACATTACATAATTATCATTACGTAATTATCATGTACTTCGCACGTTTTGAAGACTTTGTATTTGAACTGGTGTATATATATATATATATATATATATATAGGGCAATTATAAAATGAAAACCCTCTTGAGTTGAGAAAACCTTGGAAACCCATGTAAAAAATCATTATTTTTTTTTGAAAAAAATAACCAATGTAAAATACATGTTTTTAAGTGTTTTGGGCCAAAAAAATAAAAAAAGCGCCGAAGGGATTTTTTTAAAAAAAATAAACAAAGCTGCGAAAACACATGTTTACACCTGATAAAAAAACAGCAAATAGCTGAAAACATATGTTTTTTTAGCAACTTTGTTTATTTTTTTTTAAAAAATCCCTTCGGCGCTTTTTATATTTTTTTGGCTCAAAATGCTTAAAAACATGTATTTTACATTGGTTATTTTTTTCAAAAAAAAAAATTGATTTTTTACATGGGTTTCCGAGGTTTTCTCAACTCAAGAGGGTTTTCAATTTATCCTTCCCCTATATATATATATATATATATATATATAGGTAAGAGTTCCCATACAAAAAGTTAATATTGTGAGAAGGGTAAGAAAGACTCTCATCATGACAAGTGTCCCTATGGTAAAGGATACAAAGGTAATTATACTCAAATAATTAAATTATTAAATTTTAATCTTTTTTAATTACGGAGTGATTTTAGGAGATTAAGTTTAATATTGCCGATATTTTCTTTTTTGTTTTTACGGATTTCATGAATGTTTACTTTAATAATGGAGTAATTATAGGAAAAAAAATTCAAAATATCATCCAAATATACACATGTGTTGCTTCTATAATTCGGAGGACTATATTTTTATCTAGAAGCAGTTTACATTTATAATATACTAATTACCAAAGCTTTTATGCATTGGGTATTTGTACATTGTGAGATAATAAGACAAGAGTTTTGTGTTTTATTTATCATTTGTAAAATTCTCCATGTTTGGTTGCATATAAGTCATAGCTTGTGGTAACATGAAATCATGGTCCCCATTGTCAAACTGTGGTAAAAGTCAACATGTTTCACTAAGTTCACAACCTGTCTAAACAACAGTTTAAAACAATCCAATAAATCAACCTAAACCAAAATCCTAACACATCTGTTTTCAAAACACCAGTACAAAAAAAAAACACATCTTTTAAAATAAAATTATTAAAAAACCCTTATACAAAACACATTGTTTACTAACGCATCTGGAAAACACAAACTTTTGTTAAAACACATTTGTTGTTTATAACTGGTAAAACACAAAATTTTAAACAACCCAAACGCCAAAACACATAATTCTGGTAAAACACATCTGTTCAAAATAGACAAAATTTTAAACAACCCAAATGCCAAAACACATAATTCTGGTAAAACACATCTGTTCAACATATCTTGAAAATCCGAAATAACCAAAATGTTAAACAACCAAAACACCAAAACACATAATACTGGTAAAACACATAGGCGACATGTTTAAAACTCATCTGTATGTGTTATTGATATGTGGATTAAATTGGTTGAATTGTTTCCTTTTTTTTCGGTGAAGAAGGCTCTCATAGTTATCCGATACACAATTATTGATATGTGGATTAAATGGGTTTGATTAATTAAGATGTGTAATATTACACATCTACCCTTCCAGCCTTAATTTATCTAATTTAATTATAACACATATTACAAAATTTCCACTACTATCATCTCATCCCTCCATCAAGTTAATTCAATGGTCAACTTTCCTTCTTACCCTTCTTACAAAACACCTTTTTTGTATGCTAACCCCACCCTATATATATATATAGGATAGGGTTCAAATAAGAACTCCACTAGGTTGTGAGAACTAGAGAACTCCTTTGAACCATTCACCAAGTGACACTTCACCACCTTTATAATTTTTTGTATTTTTTTAATTAGGGGCAATAAAGACTTTTACACAAAATCAGATATGGGGTTTTTGGTAATTTTGCACATGTAATGATTACTCCCTAATAATAATAATAATAATAATAATAATAATAATAATAATAATAATAATAATAATAATAATAATAATAATAATAATAATAATAATAATAATATTAATAGATTAAACCCCCTCTCTCTCTCAAAAATCAGATTCAAACTCTCTCTCTTCTACTCTCTCTCTCTCGTCCCCTCTCTCTCTCTCTCTCTCACATCGGTCTCTTTCTCACTCTCTCTCTCTCTCACTCACAGTTCTCTCTCTCTCTCTCTAAAAAACACACAAATCCGGCTCTCTCTCTCTCTCTCTTTACCTCTCTCTCTCTCTCTAACTGTCTCTCTCTCTATAAAATCACACAGATCTGGTGGGTTCAGAGGTGATGGTGGTGGTCGATGGCGGTGGTTTTAGGATGGTTTGTTTGGGTGGGTTTCAGGGGTGGTTCGAATGGGTGGAGGAGACGGGTAGGGGGCCGAGGGGGGTGGAGGAGACGGTGGAGGAGATGGCGGAGGGGAGGGGAAACGGAGATGGTGACCCAGTATAAACAGATCTGAAACAGATATGAAACATCGTGTATGGTTATCTGGGCTGAGATGGGGGTGAAGGGGAAACGGAGAGGGGGTGAAGGGGAAACGGAGGGGGTGGAGGGGGGTGGAGGAGATGGCGGAGGGGAGGCAGAGGACGGTGGTGGGGGTTTTCCGGTGGTGTTTTCCGATCAGGTATCCCATTTATTATTATTATTATTCTGTTATTAACCCTCTGTTATTATTATTATTATTATTATTATTATTAGTATTATTATTTTTGTTATTATTTTTATTATTATTATTTATGTTATTATTTATTAATATTATTATTATTTTTGTTATTACTATTATTATTATTTTTCTGTTATTATTATTATTATTATTATTTCTGTTATTGTTATTATTATTATTATTATTATTATTATTATTATTATTATTATTATTTTGTGTATCACTCTGAAATTTGTAAAGGTTTTGATGTGTATATGTTGTTTTTGGGGTTTTTTACACTAATGTAAATAATTACCCCCGGTGTAATATCGAATGTATAGATTATAGGTGTTGTTTTTTGGGGTTTACACTAGTGTTTTTGTGTAGCAGGGTTTTTGTGTAGCAGGGGTTTTGGCAGGGAGTTGATGTGAAGGAGATGATAGGGGTCCGATCATGGTTATTGGGCGGTGGTCGGAGGTGAACAGAGGTAAGGGTGGTTCGAGGGGTGTTTTTTGAAACTGACATGGTTCGATGACGGGGGGATACATTTATCTCAACTGGCCTACGTCTATCCTATTATGATGTTTGATGGATGATGATGCTTATTCGAAGATGCAGCAGGTTTTTTTTTTAAATAATGTGTAGTATGTTTTTTTTTATAAATGTTTGGTTATTACATTGATGTAATGTACATTTTTTATAAATTTTTTGGTTTGCATTTGTTGGAGTAGTTTGTGTATGGTAGATTTACATTGGGGTTTTTTTTGTCAGGAGATGATGCCGCGACGAAGAGCCGTTGCTGTGAAGACGACAATGAATGGTGCAGTATGTTTTGTAAGAAAACACTGGTGTAAACATCAGTTTACACCAGCGTAAATATGAATGTATAATATATAGTCATTGTTGATGTAAGAAAAACACTGGTGTAAAACATCAGTTACACCAGTGTAAATATAAATGTAAAGCATACTATCTAGTTTTGGTTTTTTACACTAGTGTTTTTATTTTATTTTTTTTTTGTAAAAGTTGTGTATGGCTGATTTACATTGGTGTAAATCAACCTCCTCATTATATGTTTTGTTTGGTTTTACACGGGTGTAATTGTTAGTAAATGTTTGTGTATGGCAGATTTACACTGGTATAAAAAATTACACCAGTGTAAAAATGGGGGATAGAGGACTTGACGTTTTTTTTGTTTTTAAAATATTTAAAAAAACAGTAAATTATTTTAATTAAAATAATAAAATAAAGTTTAATAAATAAGATTGTTTTTAATAATGAAATAAAAAATAACATAATATTATATTAATTCTTCTCTCTCATGAGGTTTTACCTAAATACCCTTAATTGTACTTTAACATATTAAAAAAATACTCATTAATCAAGTAAAGACAAAATACATAACTTTTAATCTTAACCATTGGATCATCAAGATCAATGGTCCATAAGGGTTCTCTAGTTCTCACAACTCAATGGAGTTCTCATTTTAACCCAACCCTATATATATATATATATATATATACTAGGTTATCTCCCGTGTTATACACGGGTTGAACAATTTGATTTGTATAAGAAATAAAAATATAACACAAATAAATAATCAAGAAAATTGCATATTACACAATCATAATTTTCAAAATATCTCCCGTGTACACTACATTTATTAAGTAATTGAGCGCTTACATTTGTTGCAGCCATCATAATACCATGGCTTGTCGGTTAAAATACCCTTAACGGTACCCAGGGTCACCACCAGTTTCTCCTTGTTATATAATATAAGACATAAATGTAAATGTATTATATAACCACAACTATGAATTAACTAAACATCTATTCTATACCAGTAACATGAGCAATGGGGAAAACTCAATATTGTTAAGAAATTAATCTTCAATATATGTGATCATGCACCCTTAATGATTCAATAATGTTGCAGATGATGATTTTTAGAAATATAATAATAGAAAAAATATAAAATATAATTAGATATATTATACAGTACAAATATATATGTGTGTGTGACAATAAAACAAAAGATAATGCATTGTTTCTTAAATGACAAAACTATCAATAAAAAACTTGGTTGCATCAAATGAGTAAGAAACGTTTTGTTTCCCTGCAGTAAAATCACAGTTGTATGTCAATACTCAATAGAGTCAAATATAAAGACAATAGATGTCAATTTTTTTGAATGTATTAACATATCTAAAAGTAAATTATATTCAAAACCTTGGTATAACTTCATTTGACCAAACCGAATCGCTAAAACCACATGAATTTTTTTTCGTGACATGTATGCATGCATCTCCTCTGCTAACTATCCTACCCTAAGAATCCAGATAAGAATCCAGATATACACCATCTAAGAAGTGGTGCTCTATTAATAAAAAAAAACTTTCACATGTGCCCCTTGTTAAGCATTTGTTGGGGTGTTGGTGATCAAACAAATATTCTACAAAAGATTGAAAAAATGAATATAACAATTACTAAATATAACAAAAAGAAATGTTTGATATCAACCTAAATGCTAAAATTCTAAATTTCTTCCCTTGGATTCACAATATCATCAGGGTGCAATTCATGATCGGTATCCCCATTGTCTGCGATAAAAACTAAGTACCTAAATGAGTTTTTCCATCTTTAATCCAAACCTCAAAGTCAATAATACATTAGAAATTAGTTAACACTTTATTAAAAAAAATTGCTTAATCGGGTAAAAAAACTAACAAAATTTATTTAACATAAGATTAGCTATATTAATCACATAGATTAGATTCCTTCTCCATTCCATGGCTAATAAATAAAAATTAAAAACAATCTTTAATTATGAAAATATCACCTAAGTGTAACTAAAATACAACTTCATAGAATAAACAAAAAAATAAATAAAAGCAAAATGTTACCTTATAAACCTGTTACAACCTTTAAGCTCATCAAGGATGTGATTCATTAAATTATGTATATATCTTGGTCTACGCACATTATTAACTGTTAAGCAAAAGAACCAATTAAAAGTAATTCAAACTAAGATGATGTTACTGTACTTAAAAATCTTAATACTATTGAACTTTTTAAAGGAAAAAAAAAAGATACCGACTAATATTACAATAATATTAATTGAAGAAAAAATTTCTAGCGCCACAAACCTTGGCCAGTAGAGATAATTACCTAAAAAACCTAGTGAGATGCTAAGCGACTATTTGGTTGAGATGGGGTTTCGTCAATTTTAACCCGATTGCTCAGACCACTCTTACTGTTATTCAAACTCTGTCTCAACTTCAGCATATTTAACCCTAAATAAAAAATAAAAAAACATCCATTAAGATTACAAGTAAAATATTGCAAATAAAAAAAATACAAAATCGTTTGATTTATAAGAAAAAGAGGGCTACCTTCTTCGATGAGATCGAAGCAGCATATGTCGAGCAGAAGGTCAGAAAATCCAATAGACGCAGGCAGAGAGGAGATGGGGAAGAATTGTGTTTCTGATTAAAGAGGACCCATATGTTATCTTATTAGGGTCAACAGGTAGTGGGCTGGAAAATGAAAGTGAAGGAAATAGAGCATCGATTGAGAAAGAAGATCTGTTATTTGATTAGGGTTTGTTAGAAAAATGAGGAGGAAAGTAGAGTGTAAAGGAAGTTTGCTAAGAGTATTCAAAAGAAAGACGGGTTATAACAAAAATGGAGCACCGCATTTTGACCCAAAATAAATGAGCGGGAAAAAAAGTCCAAGAAGCCCCCAACATGTGCCAAGTGTCCCACAATAGCTTTTATTTATATATTATAGTAGATATATATATATATATATATATATATATATATATATATATATATATGGGATGGTTCATTTCAGAAGAGGGTTTAGTGTGAGAAGTGCGAGAAGAAGATAAATAATTCATTTTTATTATTTAAAAAAAATAAAAATGTAAGAAAATTGTTGAAATATGTTGTTTATTCATATATCTTGAAAATAAAACAAATATATGAAACAAATTCATTAATTTATGTAACCTACACATGTACAAATTTTGTGTAGGAACATTTTCTACGCATAATATAACACAAGTGTAGGAAAGAGTTTAAACCTAAAAAAAGCATTTGATTGCATTAATTTAGTGGGTTTTTGTATATATAACATAAACAATGATATGTAAAAAGTAAACACTTCAAAAATATATGAATAATTACTAATAAAAAGTACGATTTAGGTTTCTTCTCGTACTTCTCACACTAAAAACCTCTTATGAAATTAACCTAACCATATATATATATATATATATATATATATATATATATATATAGGGTTCATGTAAAAAAATCAGTTTGTGTGCATATTTTTTGGACGTATTCATGATGTTTTGGATTATTTTGCTTAAAAAAACACCATACATAACAATTAATAACCGAAAACAATGTATTTTAGGCTTAAAACTTAAAACACTATGTCAAGAACATTTAAGCAGAGTGTTTTAAGTAATTACTAGGGTGTTTTATCTGTAATTTAAATTTAATGACTATAATATATTGGATTGTGTTTTAAATTTTTGTATATTGTTGTGTTAAGTGTTTTCAAGCCAAAACAACCCAAAACACCATTCCAAAGTAGAAAACATGATGGCTACATGTCAATTTTTAATCATTCTCATACTTTTCGTATAAACAGGTTTTCCTACAGGATCCTCTACATGTATATATGAGAAGTATCAATTGAGAAAAATTTTATTATGAGAAGAAAAAAAAAGATACAATGGAAAACACTTAATAAAATATCTTTCCTTCCATTAATTGTTCCTTTTTACTACTTAATTAGTCAAACGTATTTTAACTTATACATATCAGAACTTATCCTACACCTACCAAAATTTATTCGACGTATGTCCTACACATATCAAAATTTATTTTACATTTACATCGTAAATTAGGTTTGAAAACAATATATTAGTTTAGTTTATTTAGCAAATTTAAGAAAATACAATAATTTAATAAAATATGTAAATCTACCTCAATTCCCTTACAATACCATTAAATATGAATATTAAATGCAACATAATTATTGATTTAAACTTATTCATTTTTATTTTTATTATAACATATTTTCTTTTCGTTTAAACCCTATATATATATATATATATATATATATATATATATAGGTTTAGGATCCTGTACAAAGTATATTTTTCGTGAGAAGTGTGAGAAGGACTAAGAATTGACATGTAGACATCATTTTTTGGATTTAGGAATGATGTTTTAGGTTGTTTAAACTTGAAAAACACCAAACACAACAATCTAATACACAATACAATGTATTATAGTCATTAAATTTAAAAAACAGCAAAAACACACTACTTAACACTTAAAACACACTGATAATGTTCTTAGCATGGTGTTTTAAGTTTTAAGCCTAAAATACCTTGTTTTCGGTTTTTAATTGTTATGTTTGGTGTTTTTATAGGCAAAACAATTCAAAACATCACGACTAAGTTCAAAAATGATGCCTAAGTATCAATTTTTAATACTTCTCACACTTTTCACAAAAAAACACTTTGTACACGATCTTGACCCTATATATATATATATATATATATATATATATATATATATATATATATATATATATATATATAGGGTAGGGTTCAATTGAGAACCAACCCTTAGTTAGGAACTTTAGGAACCAATCTCATCCATCCATCTTCAATGGCATGATGGTAAATATGTTAAACATTAATTAACTTTTTAATTAAATCAAGGGGTAATATTGTCTTTTGGTATGTGAGTATTAATAGGTTATTTAGTATACATTGTAACTGACAAAAACCACAACTAATATCATTTATGCGTACAAAAAAATTATACTGTACGATAAACATTAAACAACTATACGTCAGTGTATATTCATATTCCAATAATTATACATCAGTGTATATTCCAATCATTGCTACAAAAACATTATACTGTACGATAACATTAAAACAACTATACGTCAGTGTATATTCATATTCCAACAATTATACATCTGTGTATATTCCAATCATTGCTACAAAAAACATTATACTGTACGATAAACATTAAACAACTATACGTCAGTGTATATTCATATTCCAACAATTATACATCAGTGTATATTCCAATCATTGCTACAAAAACATTATACTGTACGATAACATTAAAACAACTATACGTCAGTGTATATTCATATTCCATGCACTCACACGAACTGATAGGTTGGTCTTATCAAGAGTAACCTGAAACAAAGAAAAAGGTTGTTTAGCATATACATCAGTGTATACATACAATATACATCAGACCCCAATAAAATTGATGCTATAGAACAGTGTTTAGTATCGTCATATTCAAACAATTATACATCGGTGTATAGTCCAATCATTGCTACAAAAAACATTTTACTGTACGATAACACTAAACAACTATACGTCAGTGTATATTCATATTCCAACAATTATACATCAGTGTATAGTCCAATTAGTACTACAAAAACATTGTACTGTACCATAATATTCAACAAATATACGTCAGTGTATATTCATATTCCAACAATTATACATCAGTGTATAGATGAATGTTAGTGTATCTGTACGCTTCAACATGATCTGAATTATACATCGGTGTATACTTCCAAAAACTAAACTAATATACGACAGTGAATAATTGTATAACTCTTTGTACGTATGAAAACTGCTATAACGCAACATGATCTGAATTATACATCGGTGTATAATTCCAAAACTTTGTACGTACGAAAAATTTTTGCACGTAAAAAAAACTGCTCTGCAAACTGAAACCCTAATTGCGAACAAAAAAAAATTAAAAAACTAAAAAAACATTACACAAATACCTTGATTCTCAACACTATTTTGCAAAAAAGGTTGTGATTGTGTATCATGATCCTCAATATCGTGAGAAACTAATTGAATGATTTCATGTATATGATTATTATCCATCACTTGTTTATCTTAATCGATTGAAGCCGGGTCTAATGAATCGTACGTGATGTTGATATTTTGGAGGAAGGCAATTGAGTAATATTAGGAGGAAGTTATGAGTGATATTAGGAAGGCATTGATGGTGATAAACATTCCATCTTTAAAACTTTTTTTTTAATTAAAATATAAAACATAATTGTTCAATTACCATCCTACCCTTAGATCAAGATTAAAAGATGAATGGCTCAGATTGGTTCCTAAGTTCCTAACTAGTACCTTGGTTCCTAAATGATCTTTTTCCTATATATATATATATATATATATATATATATATATATATATATATATATATATATATATATATATATAGTGGAAGTATAGGGAGAAAACCCTTCAAAATGAGAAAACTCTAGAAAACCCTAAAAAAACCTACTTCCCGAGCTTTTTTTTTAAAAAAAAAATTAGGGCATGTAATATACATGTTTTTAAGTGTTTTGAGCCAAAAAAAATCAAAAAAGCGCCGAAGGGTTTTTTTTTTTTAAAAAAAAAAAATAAGTTTTGCATCATAACATATGTTAGCTTATTTTTGCACTGGTAACATATGTTATGATGCAAAACTTATTATTTTTTTTTTAAAAAAAACCCTTCGGCGCTTTTTTGATTTTTTTGGCTCAAAACACTCAAAAACATGTATATTACATGCCCTAATTTTTTTTAAAAAAAAAGCTCGGGAAGTAGGTTTTTTTGAGGAATTTCTAGAGTTTTCTCATTATTTAGGGTTTCCGTATTATCCATCCCCCATATATATATATATATATCACATATTTAACAAGTCTAATATAATAATTTGTTACGCCTTAGTTCGGTTTTATATGGTTGGATTTGGTATAAACCATAAACTAAATCGTGCGATATGGTTTAACAATATTGAAACATATTGATTGAAAGTTAAGTAAAAAGTCGATCGTAAAACTAAACTGATAATCGATTAGAGCGGGTTCACAGTTTGAAACCGAACCGTGAATACCCATAGTTAGAGTTAGGAGGTGCAAACTAGACAAGCCGAGCCCAAGCTCAACCAGGCTCGAGCTCGGCTCAGTTTAAGCATTATTTTCAAAGCTCGAGATCAACTTGTTGGTAGTTTCTAAAGCTTGAGCTCGGCCCGGGCTCTGGCTCGAGTCATTTATTATTTCTTGTTACTAAATTAAATGAATATAATATAAATAATAAGTCCGTTTAGGCTTGCAAGCTCAATAAGAAAGCCCGGATTCGTTTACCAAACAAACTTATCATTAGGAGTGCTTGACTCGTTAACAAATTTAAACTAGTCAGGTACCCGCGCGTTGCGGCGGGAAACAACATTTAGTTAACATGTGCATTGTGTGTTATACTTTAAGCAATTATATTATAAAACTTAAATTTAAGACGTCAATAAGAAATTTATTATTATAATATAGTATAGATGATTTCGGTTCATTTTTGTTTCGATTATTACTTAACCATAACATGTCATTTTTAAATTAATAAAAATATAGCAATACTATAGTCAAATTAAAGAGAAAAAAATGTTTGTTTATACGATATAATAATATTAGAAAAATGTTAACGTATAAAAAATTATAGACGTTTAAAAATCTTGGTGGTAGTTGGTTAAAATAAGGGTGAAAAGTGTAATCTATGCATATAATAATAAACCAAAGTCATTTTAATGACATGACACTCAAAGAGACATTCTCTTCCTTTAGTGTGACATGTGTCATCCCATGTGGCATTGAGATATTTTAGAAAAAAAATAATTTAAAAACAAAATTGGATTTTTCACCCTCATGTTTACTCCCATAGTTTTTAAACGTTAATATCTTTAATATACGGGATTTTTTAAAGAAAAAAATTACACCAAATTAACGAGCGTTTTATTATCTTTCCAACGAGTACCATAGTGCTATATAAAAAAACGGAGAAATTTTTTTGTGGGGTTTTATTCATACAGGAAAAAAAACACAAAGTGTTCAGGTAAATCATTAATCATGTATAGGCAAGTCACTAATTATATTCAAATCAGTAAATATGAATTTTTATTTCAACCAGAGCCGCATAGGTTAATAGGGTTATATGTTGTTTTAAGTTAGGTATCAATATTAGTATGTTAGAGTTGTATATTTGTTTAGTTTTTAGGATAGGTGTTAATATTAGAGTTACATTAAAATTCTATATTCTTTTAGGTTAGGTGTTAGCATTGGAGTTGTACATTGTTAATTTGTTTTAGATTAGATATTAATATTAGAATTATACATCAGTCTATTTCATATGTAAAATTGATGTATTATATTAAATTTCTCAACCCGGGACGCTCCCGGGGTATAATCTAGTTGTTATTTAAATAGAAAAAGTTAAGTAAAGTTGAAAGAAAAAAATGTGGAAGTATTGTATAAAATACACATTTGCCCTTAAAAAGTAGTTAGCATATGCATTGTGTGTTTTACTTTAAGGAATTATGCTTGTAAAACTTAAATTTTAAGAGGTCTTTGTGAAATGTTTTATAAGATAGTATAAGCTCGACTCGTTTACTAAACAAGTTTAAATGATGGGCAAGTATTATTCAGTATTAATAAAACTAATATTACATTAAGGTTTGATAAGTCGCAACAACCACATGTTAGGCTCGAGTTTGAGCTCGATAAATAAAAAAGCTCTATTTTAGGCTCAAGTTTGACTCAAACTCGATAAAGGTCACCCATTTCAGGTTTTTTATCAAATCGATCTCGAATAGCTTGCAAACGGCTAGCTTTTATATGCACCCAGGTTAAAGTCATGAAACTTAATGAAATATCAATAAGAAAAACCTTCTCTTCACTCTCTTCAATTATCTCGGCCCATTTCTCATTGCCCTACTTCTCTCCCATCTTCAATCTTCTCACAAGAAAATATCCCAAAAAAAAGATATAAATAATACATACATACATACAACACATACTTATATTTATGCACAAAGTTTGGATTTTTAACTGATCTACAGATCTAATCCGTTCAAACCCACATGGGTTTTTCAGATCTTAATCTTTTTTCACTTCCTATGATTCATTAGCTTACCAGAAACCATACTCTGTAAGTCTTCAATCTTTTTTCTTTAGGATTTGTTTAATCTTCATTTCTTTAATGTTTTTTCAACAAAGTGTTAGTCTTTTTTTAAAAGTTTATTAAGATTTTGAATGTGAATTTGTATGTTTGACTTTCTTTGACCATAATTTTGCATACCCTTTTAAAGATTTAGTATAATTAGGTCATATACTGATATTAAAGCTTTAAGCTTTGTGTAATTATTATTTTTTGCTGTTTTTTCAAGAAAGTTTTAGTCCTTTTTTTTTTTTTTTAAGATTGTTATGTTAAGATGTTAAATGTGAATTTGTATGTTTGACTTTCTTTGAACATAATTATGCAAACCCTTTAAAGTTTTAAGCTTTGTGTTCTTATTATTTGACTATAGGAATTTGTGAACCAAAAGAAGAGATTTAGTGTTTTGTAGTGTTTTTCACATCCAGTTTTGGATGTTGAGAAAATGGTGGTAAGTTGTGGTGAGAATTGAGATGAGGGATGTTATCAAAGTTGATAAACTTTTTAAAGGCCTGTTGGCGACCATCGGACCGTTATACGGGTTCGGATGCAACGGGCCGGCAAGATGGGCTTCTTTGGTATAAAGACATTGGTCAGCATTTGACTGGTGAGTTCTCGATGGCGGTGGTTCAGGCCAATATGTTACTAGAGGATCAGAGCCAGATTGAATCGGGCTCGTTGAGTTTTCAAGATTCTGGCCCGTTTGGAACGTTTATTGGAGTTTATGATGGTCATGGTGGGCCCGAAACTTCGCGTTATGTTAATGATCACCTTTTTCCGAATCTCAAAAGTGAGTCACACCGTCAAATAAATCGAAGTCAACATGATATTTGATCTTAATGAACTGATTTGAGTTTTTGTTTTTTGTAGGGTTGACTTCAGAACAACAGTCGATGTCGGTGGATGTTATACGAAGAGCATTTAGGGCGACGGAAGAAGGGTTTTTGTCGATTGTTGCTAGACAATGGACGGTGAAGCCGCAATTGGCTGCTGTTGGATCTTGTTGTCTGGTTGGTCTAGTTTCTAATGGAACACTATACATTGCAAATGCTGGTGATTCGCGTGCTGTTTTAGGGAGAGCTGTTAAGGCTACTGGGGAGGTTATTGCAATCCAATTGTCGACCGAACACAATGCAAGCATAGAGTCTGTTAGACAAGAACTTCATAGTTTGCATCCTGATGATCCTCAAATTGTTGTTTTGAAACATAACGTGTGGCGTGTGAAGGGCCTTATTCAGGTAAGTTCTTGCTTTCTTCATGTATATTGGGAAATTTATCTTTTCATTAATTTGGTTTGATTTTAACTAATTTTTTAGAAAACATTGTCTGCTTCGGTTATTTATTTTTTTATTTTTATTTTTATTGAAAGCCATTGGGATTGACAAACCGTATCCTAGGGATAAAAACTTATTATTGAGAAGGCAAGATGGCAGATCCATAGTTGTTAATAGAGACCATAGCGCCCGCTATAGCGAATAGCGTAGCGTAGCGTAGCGCTCATGTGTCGCTATATGGTTGATAGCGACAAATAGCGAGGAAATAGCTAGATTTTTCTATTTTTTTTTTTTTATTTTTTTTTTTTAAGTTTTTGGTTGAATATTCATATAAAACATCTCTAAAAACTTCTTCTAGTGTATCGCTAAATATGAAATAGCGCCCGCTATTTGATCGCTATCGCTACGTAGCGTATCGGTAGCTTGTCGCTATCGTCCACTATTCGCTATTAACAACTATGGGCAGCTCAGGTGATGGGTTAAAAAGGGTTCGGGTTGGAACGACAAAATTTTATAACTGGTCAAAATAGCCAGGGTTGGGCTGACTTGCAAGTTGCAAGCACTTTTTCCTCTGTTTTAGTGTTGTTTTAGCTAAATAGTTAATGCATTATTTATTACAAAAAGGCAAATATTATTACATAACAATTAAAATGGTTGACTAAAATGATGCATGTGATATAAATTATGAATGAACTTTGGCTGACTTGAAGCCCTTTTGACCCATGTGACTACACATTGCAGTTGACTTTTCAATTGTTTTTTACATTTAAATTATCAAAAATCAAAACAACAATATAAAATTGTTTTCTATGAGAATTTAGTTTATAACACAGGTTTGTGTTTCTGAAATCGTCTTGCAGATATCTAGATCTATTGGCGATGTATACCTCAAAAAAGCAGAGTTCAACAGGGAACCACTGTATGCGAAATTTCGGCTTCGTGACCCTATTCGGAGGCCGATATTGAGCGCGGACCCATCAATCTCGATGCATGAAATTCAGCCAGAAGACCGGTTTGTCATATTTGCATCTGATGGTCTTTGGGAGCACCTTAGCAATCAGGAAGCCGTTGATATAGTGCAAAGTCACCCTAACAATGTAAGCATCATTCTTCACTAGATATATATCTTTGTATTTTAGACATTTGCTTGTACCCACTTCCTAATGACGCCTAGAGTTTTTTTCCTGAGTTTGAACCTCGAAGGTCTAGCCTTTGCAGAGTCACATAGTTTTGGTGCACCAGGTGTTAGCAATTGTATAGTCAAACATGTAATCAAACACTCGGTCAAGTCTAGTCAAACACCCGGTCAAGTCTAGTCGAACACCCTGTCAAGACTTGAGCGGGTGTTTGACTAGACTTGACCGCTATAAATAATATAAGAGTTACATGAATAATAGGAAACAAGCTAATCTAGTGGCAAGACTTGACAGGGTGTTTGACTAGACTTGACCGGGTGTTTGACTAGACTTGACCGACTGTTTGATTACATGTTTGACTATACAATTGCTAACAATTAATGAAACCATTAAATGTGTATATACCTCTTCGTTTTGGCACCCAGTTGGTTGCTTCTTGGATTCTCCATCTCTAAGGTTTTACTGCTACCTTGTTTTTCCAATGCCAGTTATGTGAATGGACCATAAATAATTCCCCCTTACCTATGAAACTTCCATCGCACATTAGGTAGCATAATTGAATATGTTACGATACAAACATAATTGCAGGAGTTGATGGTTTTGCACTATTCTTGTAGTACATAGTTAGGTTCCCTAAGGGTGAGTTGTAGAAGAAGTCCATATACTGTGTACGAAGTGTTAGGTTACACTGAATATTGATCACATATGGATATGCGGTCCACAAATTATAGCAATGCACATATAAAAAATGAAGAGGTAAAGTACAAATGAATTTTGATCACGGCCGCACTAAATAGATTTCTTATTGATCAAGAATTCTTGGTTTATAGATTAGAGTTATATCGAAAAGCTGCAAACTGGCCCTAAAATTTCATATGGTCCGAGCACATAGTTTTGGGATACAAAGACAGTATTTGTTAGACGTAGATCTTCTCAAGCTTAGCCCCTATCATTGATGATAGAATAATAGATCAAGTAAAATCTCCCTATAATCCTACAAAACATATTAACGGGTTAACGGTTAACCTGACCCATTTTTTTACCTAGAATTTTATCTGTTTTGACTCGTTACCCAATCTCTCAAATTTTGCCACATATATGAAAGATATTAGAACCAATATATAGGCTTTAGTGTTTTACAACGGACTGATGGAGGTTACGTGTCTAGGCTGATAACTGTCAAAAACCCGCAAACACTATTTGTCATTATTCTTGGAATTTTGTACATTCTTATGTGTTGAATAAGAATAAGAAAGGCATATTTTATAACACCAATACGACTTGGATGGCTTTAAGTTTAGCTTTATGCATTTGAATCCTCTTTGGATGGCTTTGACCTGTTTGACTTGTTTTCTTTATAGTTAAATCTTCTAGCTTAAACATGTTTTGACCCGCTTGACTTTAGTTAAATTTTCTAGCTTAAAACCATTTGACTTGTTTTTTAGTTAATCTTCTAGCTTAAATACATATCGACCCGTTTGTTTTCTTTTTTGTAAAATCTTCTTGCTTAAACCAATTTTGACCCGTCGACTTGTTTTCTTCTTAGTTAAATCTTCTACTTTAAACCCATTTTGACTTGTATTCTCGTTAGTTAAATCTTTGAGCTGAAAACCCATTTTGACCAGTTTGACTGTTAGTTAAATCTTCTAGCTTAAACCCATTGCGACTTATTTTGACTTGTTTTCTTTTTAGTCAAATCTTCTAGCACAAACCCATTTTGACCCGTTTGACTTGTTTCCACAATACAGGGAAGTGCTAGAAGACTAGTGAAAGCGGCATTACAAGAGGCAGCAAAGAAAAGAGAGATGAGGTATTCAGATTTAAAGAAAATCGAGAGGGGAGTAAGGCGCCATTTTCATGATGACATTACAGTCGTAGTCCTATATCTGGACTCGAATCTAGCGAGTAAAGCGAGCTCATGGAGGGGCCCCACTTTGTCTTTAAGAGGTGCCTGTGTCAACCTACCGGCTAAAACATTGGCACCACTATCAACCACCACCGCCTGAGTTGTGAGTCGGTTTTTATCAGTCTAATTTTAATTCTTTGATGTACAAGGTAACACTTTAACGCGAACCCTTCTGTTATTTGGTTTCTTGGAAGATAAAAAGAACAAAAAAAGGTAGAATCATGAAAAAGTTAGAATCTTGAGTTTTATTATGTCATCATATTGTAAATGCTGTAAAACATTGTTAGAAATTCATATTTGTTTTTTCAGTTGGTTTTGTGAGGCTTGTCATTTGTGTGAAGTGTTTTGTGAAAGATGTGATACTTGCTTGTAGGGAGTTATTTCTGATGTTTGGCTTGAGATTAGGGCTGCAAACGAACCGAACTTTCAGCGAACAGTTCATGAAACGTTCGGCGGGAAGTTCGTTTGTGTTCGTTCGTTTAATAAATGAACAAACACGAACAATTTTTGTTCGTTTAGTTAAACGAACGAACACGAACAGAGGCCGCGTTTGTTCGTTTATGTTCGTGAACGTTTGGTAACGTGTTCGTTTGTGTTCAATAGTTTAATAGAGTTTTTAATTTTTATAATTTTTTATATTCTTTTATTTTTATTTATTTTACCCAAATAAATAAATAAACAAATAATTTATGTAGGTAAATATATGACTATATGAGATCAATAACCCTACGTTTAGTCTTCACGGTCACTGCTAATTATATGTTTCGTTCTTATCGAAAGTTAATACAGATTTGTTTATGTTTGCTTACGTTCATGAACACTTCTTTGTGTTCGTTTGTGTTCATAAACACTTGTTTGTTTTCATTTACGTTCGTGTGCGTTCGTGAACAAACTTAACAAACGAACGCGAACACGAGTATTCTCTTAACAAACGAACACGGACAAAAAAACTTGTTCGGTAAGTGTTCATGAACTGTTCGTGAACACACAATTTCCTTAACGAACGAACACGAACAAGGCCTTGTTCGTGTTCGTTCGGTTTGTTTGCAGCCCTACTTGAGATGTAATGGCGGATGACTGGATGTGATTTGCGGCTTGGTGGCGGTGGAAGGTGACCATGGAGGGCGTTTGAACACGCCGGGTTAAAACCATCATATGCAATCAAAAAACCCAAGATCTTTGTACAAACCTTCTATTTCTTTGTTAATAACCATTTTATTTAGAGTTAATTGCAGTTTTCGTCCATGTGGTTTGCCTAAACTAACAGGTTCAGCCTATGCTTAACACCCTGAGTACCTGCGCTTTCATTTTCTAACAGTTTACATCCCTGAGACTAACGGCCGTTAGGCTTGTCTGTTAATTTGTAGAGAAATAACTATTATACCCTTCAATTTGTGGGTGAACTGACATTTATACCCTCCCCATCTTCTCCAACCAACCCACCCACCACCACCTGCAACACCACCACCACCATCACCGCTGCCACCCTCCCTCTCCTCTCTCCTCCACCACCATCACCTGCAATACCACCACCACCTCTTTCCAAAGCAGTACCATTACCCCTGTTAATCAGATTCATCCCAACATTATTAACCATTGTATAACCTAGTACCCTCACTTTACACTACCGGACCCCTCATCGGAACCATTCTTCTATTGTTACTAAAACCCATAACCATCAAATACCACTAATCTTCATTTGTCCATTTATCTTCCAGAACCTGTTGTAATCATCCTCCACACACCACAACCATCTCTTTTACAACGATCACTTTAACCATCTCTTTCTTAACCCTTGAATCAATAATTCTGATAAGAATGAAAAGAAACTAAAGAGAAGAAATCAATCAAACCAAGCTAATTATTATTGATCACAAGCTTGATTATTTATACAAGTAGTTTCCGCCTAATCATAAGCTATAACTACCAGTCTTAGGCCCTGTTTGGAAAGCCTCTTAATTATCTCATTCAGAGGCAACCTCTGATTCGGTCAGAGGTGATGTTGTTTGGTAGCTTAAAACCCAACCTCTTAACTGAACCATTAAGACTGAATGGTTCAGTTCTAAGAAGATGCTGAATGAAAAAATGGACAAAAAATGCCCTCATCTCTGAACAGCCCATTCACCTCCTTGCAGCCACCTCCTCTCCATCTTCTTCCTCATCTGCCACCACATCTCCGCCGGCTTCCACTTCAAAGGCTTCGATGCCGACGACGATCCCAAATCGCAACCACTCTCTCCACATCCGATCCCGGATCCCGAATCCCTCATCTGCAACCACTCTCTCTTCTGCTTTGTAGTTGTGAAGATACAAAAGAAAAAGGTGAAGTGTGTGATTTTTGTGAAAAGGACAAAAAGATGCTTCTGTGATGTGTGATGTTACGAGAGAAAAGAGAAAGAATATGGGGTGGGTGGGGTGGGAAGGAGTGCAACTAAAAAAAGATGAAGAAAAGAGAGTAGGTGGGTGGGTGGGGGTGTGGGTAAAATAGTCATTTTACATATCTATTCAGATGTTTAACCAAACAACAGTTTACGGGTTCATCACTTACTGGTTCAGAGCCTCTTACCCATTCAGACCTCTTATTGGTTCAGCACTTACTGGTTCAGCACTTGCCAAACAGCCCCTTAACTAACATTTGAACTATCACAACATTACAAGTTTAGTCCCTGAACTATTATAAACTCTATTTTGACTACTACAACTTTACTATCGTAACAATACTTCCCCCCTATTGAAATTCTTGTCCTCAAGAATTAAATTGAGGAAATCTCAACTGAAATTCATCCAAAAACTCCCAGGTTGCTTCTGTAACTGGCAGATCCTTCCAATGAACCAATACAGCAGCAGCCAATTTGTTTCCCCTCTTGACCAGTTTCTTGTCAATTATTGCTCTTGGTTGGAACTTAAATCTGGGCTCCTCGGGCAATGGTGTGACTTCTTGGTGAGGACCATGTGCAGCTTTGAGAAGAGAAACATGAAAAGTAGAATGCAACTGTGAAGAAGCTGGTAAATCCAACTTATAGGCCACCTGTCCCACCTTATCAATGATTAAAAAGGGACCATAATACTTTGGTCCCAACTTGTGATGTCTATGCCCTTTCAAAGTATTCTGCACATATGAGTGCAGTTTGACATGCACCCAATCTCCGATGGCAAATTGCCTTTCAGTTCTCTTCTTGTCAGCACTTTGCTTCATTTGATTTTTGGCACGATCCAATGAGTTCTTCAAATTAACAATCTTTAATTCCCTGTCCCTGAATAACTGTTCTAAAGATTCAAGTTTGGTTTCATTGGGAATATAGGGAATGTGTATAGGAGGTGGTATACCATATAGAGCCTCAAAAGGAGTCATTTTGATGGCAGAATGCCATGATGTATTATACCACCATTCGGCCAAAGTTAACCATTTTGGCCACTGCTCTGGAGTATCCATGATCATGCACCTCAAATATGATTCCAGACATCTATTGAGGACTTCAGTCTGCCCATCTGATTGTGGGTGATAAGCGGATGAATAGGCTAGATCAATACCCTGCAGCTTCATAAAATCTTTCCAAAAATGGCTTAGGAACATAGGATCTCTATCTGATACAATTGTAGTAGGACACCTATGCAGCTTGAATACATTATCAAAGACCAACTGAGCTACCTGACTGGCAGTGAAGGGATGCTTTAAACTGATGAAATGGCCAAACTTAGTGAATCTATCCACCACCACTAAGATAGTATCTTTGCCAAAAGCAACTGGCAATCCACTGATAAAATCTAGGGATATGTCAGAGAAAATTGATTTAGGAATAGGCAGTGGTTGAAGTAACCCAGGGGAAGCAACTCTCTCATACTTAGCTCTTTGACAAGTTACACATTTCTTAATAAAGTCTTTCACATCATTGTCATACTTCTTCCAATAAAACATTCCCTTTAACTTCTTCACAGTTGGAACATACCCTGAATGACCTCCAACAGCTGAAGAGTGACAGATCTCTAATATTTGTTGCCTCAGTTCTGCATTGTCAGAAATGACTATTTTGCCCTTCCTTCTTAAAATCTGATTGGACCATGTCTAATGTTTAATCTCTTTTCCTTGTTCCAACTGCTCAATAATGTCTTTGGTTTTAGGGTCTCTTAACCACTCCTCCTGTATCTTTGGCCATAACACAGGATCTATGGAACTCATACTCATCTGGAATAAAGCAATACCATCCATTCTTGACAAAGCATCTGCCACAGAGTTTTCAGACCCCTTTTTGTATTCTATAACATAATCATATCCAATTAACTTGGATAACCACTTCTGCTGCAATGGGGTATTAATTTTCTGTTCCAACAAGTATTTAAGACTTCTCTGGTCTGTCCTGATAATAAAGCTCTTAACTATAAGGTAATGGTGCCATGTTTTGACAGCCATTAAAATAGCTAGTAACTCTTTCTCATAGACAGACATATGAGCTTGTTTTCCAGAAATGCCCTTGCTAATGAAAGCCAAGGGATGGCCATCCTGCATCAACACAGCCCCCAACCCTTTGTTTGAAGCATCAGTTTCTAATACAAATGGTTTAGAAAAGTTGGGAAGTGCCAAAACAGGAGAAGAGGATAATGCTTGTTTCAGCTTGTCAAAAGCATCTTGAGCTTCTGCATTCCACTTAAAAGCTTCCTTCTTCAACAGATTAGTGAGTGGCTTTGCAATTCCACCAAAAGATTGGATAAATCTCCTGTAATAACCAACCAATCCTAAAAATCCCCTTAATTGTTTGACTGTTGTAGGGATGGGCCAATCCTTAATGGCCTGAATCTTTGAAGGGTCAGTAGCAACCCCTGCTGCATCAATGATATGACCAAGGTATTCCACCCTTGGACCAGCAAAAGAGCATTTAGATCTCTTTGCTACCAAAGTGTTTTCCCTCAACAACTTCAGAACCATTTCTAAGTCTTTAACATGCTGTTCAAGTGTAGAGCTATACACAAGAATGTCATCAAAGAACACCAAAACACATTTCCTAAGCAATGGTTTGAATGTGGTGTTCATTAAAGACTGAAAAGTGGCTGGTGCATTTGTTAATCCAAAAGGAAGTACTAAGAACTCATAGTGACCTTGATGTGTTCTAAAAGCAGTTTTGAACACATCATCAGGGTGCATTCTTATTTGATGGTATCCTGATCTCAGGTCCAACTTGGAAAAGACAGAACTACCCCCCAATTCATCAAGTAACTCATCTATTAAAGGGATAGGGAAACTGTTTTTAATTGTTGCCTCATTTAACCTCCTGTAGTCCACACACATCCTATAAGTGCCATCCTTCTTTTTAACTAATACCACAGGAGCAGCAAATGTACTAACACTTTCTCTAATAACCCCAGAATTCAGTAATTCTTGTGTCATTTCCTCAATGACATTCTTTTGAGCAGCAGGATACCTGTATGGTTTAAGGGTAATAGGTTGTGTACCTTCTTTTAACATGATCTTATGATCACAACTTCTTTTGGGAGGCAAGGTGGTAGGAATAGCAAAGACATCCTGGTACTTAATCAATAATTTATCCACTGCTGGATTGTTGCCTTTCACTTCAACTTGAGGGTTGTGCTGACCTATGTCATTTGTCCCCAACTGCAAACTGAACAAGTGAGCTTGGGCCAACTGATCTTTTACTGCCAATAATTCTTCCATCTTCTCACTAGTACACAATGTTACTCGCCTTGTTCTTTTCACCTTTTAACTCAATAGCCTGACCATTCATCAAGAACTTCATGGTCAACTCTCTAAAATTCCATGTAATGTCATTGAGATTATGAAGCCATTGAATACCTAAAACCATGTCATAATTGGACAATGGAATCAAGTATACATCAGCTATAAACCAATGCCCTTGCATGGACCATTGTAACCCCTCTATCATCATGGAACACTGCATCTGATCTCCATCAGCAATGATAATATCCATGGGCTTAATCATTTTCATGGGCAAACCCAACTTAATAGCCAATTTCAAATCCAAGAAATTATGTGTTGAACCTGAGTCAGTCAAGATTTGCAGAATTCTTGACCCAATAATTCCCCTTATCCTCATAGTGGAATAGGAAGGAATTCCCATAATTGCATGCAGAGAGATCTGAGGTTCTTGAACCATTATCTCTTCTTCCACTTCATAAACAGGTTCTGCATTATCTTCATCCTCACCATCAACTATTTCAATTGAAAATAGTTGTTTGTTCTTACATTGGTGAGTGGGAGTGAACTTCTCTTTGCAGCCAAAACACTCCCCTTTTGCTCTCTTCTCAGCTATTTCTTTAGGGCTTAACCATCTAGTTGAATTCAAAGGTTTAGGTTTCACATTAGGAGCAGGCAATAAGGGTAGGTTAGAAGAGTGGGATTGAGTCACAGTTTTAGGTGTAAAAGAGGTGGATCTTGGAAAAGAATTAGTATTGGTTCTGTTGTATTTGGCAGTTGAAGCAGCCTGAATAGCTTTGTTAGAGTCATTCTGCATTCTAGCAAGCATGTAAGCCTCAGGAATAGTTCTTGGTCTCAAGACCCTCACAGGATAACCAATATCAGGGTTAACTGCCCTCAAGAACAGGCTAACAGCATACTCTTCAGGTATATTCACCTTGGTTAATCCCAGATCAAATTCATTACAAACATCTTCTAAAGAACCAGTTTGTCGAATTGCAGCCAGAGCCCCCATAGCATCTTGGACTAAGACATCTGCAAACCTGGTTGAAATGAAATTCTTGTATTCATTCCATGGCATACCTTCAATTGACCCATTTCTGGGTTTGACAAACGATTGATGCCAAAGAAGGGCTGCTCCTTCCAAATGAACCACTGCATACTTGACTTTAAGTCTATCAGGGGTATCATCAATGGCAAAATAATGTTCAGCTCGGCATAACCACCCTTCAACATTAGTCCCATCAAATTTTGGAAAATCCAACTTAGTCAATCGTTGACTGTTTTTGTATGAAGATTGTTCTTCATCACCTCCACTACCCGTACTTGTTCTAAATTGGTTGAAAGAGGGACCGTCTTCATTATTGGGTTTCAAGAATTTGAGAAGCTCAGACATTTGAGATCTGATCTCATTCACTGCTTCAGTTGTTTTGACTAATTCAGTCATGTTTTGACCTGTGACTTTCTCAAGACGAGCCAAGGTCGAATCATGCTCTTGAATTTTTTGTTCCATGGATTGATTTCTGGTAGACATCAGTGTTACAAAAAAACAGAGTGTTCAAGATAAAAGAAAAAAAATCAGGCTCAAATGGGTGATTGAAACTACGTAATGGTTTAAAAGGCTCAAGATTGGTGAAAGAAATGAAGAGATATGTTTTTCAGGCTCAAAAAATGGAAAAAACTGATGAATTGAGGTTGTGGTAATGGCGGATTGTAATGGTGGTTATGGCAGAGTATGGTAGTTGAATGACAGTTATGGTAGTTATGGTGGTTGACGGTTATTATGATCACAGCTGTCCAAGGAGGGAACAACTCTGATACCACTTGATAAGAATGAAAAGAAACTAAAGAGAAGAAATCAATCAAACCAAGCTAATTATTATTGATCACAAGCTTGATTATTTATACAAGTAGTTTCCGCCTAATCATAAGCTATAACTACCAGTCTTAACTAACATTTGAACTATCACAACATTACAAGTTTAGTCCCTGAACTATTATAAACTCTATTTTGACTACTACAACTTTACTATCGTAACAAATTCCAACATTAATCCCTTTTAGATCTGAAACATAGATGGATGTTAAAGATTTTGATACCCAAATGGATCTTACTAAACAAGATTCATATGCTCCGCCGTCAATGCCGCCGGTGCCAGAAGTTGTATCTCATCCTCCACCGCCGCCAGTTACAGTATATCCACTGCCACAGCCGGCAAAAGAAACTGAGTCGCCGGAAAATCAAGAAACCGATCGAAGAACAGAAACTGTGATGAGAAGGAAGGGAAAAAGAGAACGGAGAAGGGCAACAAGCTCAGAACCCAGAAAAAAATGGTGATGGAAAGTAACGATCTTGGCCGGAGGGATTGCCGGCTTCATCCTGGTTTACAGGGGAAGACGATGAACAGATTATTATTATTATTGTTATTTCTAGGGTTGCAGGTGGTGGTGGTGATTGGTGTTGCAGGTGGTGGTGGTGGTGGTGATTGGTGTTGCAGGTGGTGTTGTAGGTGATGGGGATATATTAGTCAATTTACCCAAAAACTAACGGAATAATTAACGGCGTTAGTCTCAGGGATGTAAACTGTTAGAAAATGAAAGCACAGGTACTCAGGGTGTTAAGCCTGGGCTAAACCTGTTAGTTTAGGCAAACCACAGGGACGAAAACTGCAATTAACTCTTTTATTTATTTTAATTATTTATTTAATTTTTAGTATTTACATAGTAAAGTGAGCACACATCTTGCCCTTGTTTCTCAACTTGTTTTAGATGTCCGTCTTGACTGATAACTTGTTTTATTGCACTATTTAATATTTAGATGTCCGTCTTAACTGATCAACTTGTTTCTCAAAAGCCACTACATATGAGTCGCACATTTGGCCGCATGTGACCACTTCCGTCCGGCCGTCCGTCGTTGACATGTCACCGTCCATAGGCTGAAAAATCATTGCGTTACGACGACTATAGATACGTATCTATGTTGAAATTTCAATTCGTTGAAAAATAAAAAATAAAACAATAAAGACGGTGTTGTGCAAACACAATAAATGAGATGACTACCCTTATCCCAACTGATATCTCAAGATCCAGAACAACAACGCTTTAGGAACTTGTAAATTGTGCAATAAAACTGATACATTGTTTAGAAGCAGGTGATATTAAACCTACAAAAAGGGTGAGGAATAATTTAATGAAACTCAACATCCAAACAGGCCTCCCATTGCAGTTGTCAGTGCTCCACAAAGTCCCATCTGGATCTGTTTCCAGAAATGGAGAAATCTGACCACCACCCAATGCTGGAACATATGTGGCAACCAATCCCATGTCATACAAGGGGACCGGGCGCTACCAGTAAAGGTAACGGGTATCTGAATTCTCACAAGGTAACACTGCGATTATTTGTACTGACTAGTCGGTTGAATTCCACCGACACATTGTGTCAAAATGAATTCCTCCATGAATGACGACAACGATGTTTTTGACATTTTTGTATACCGTCACTAACGCGATCTCCTCCTCTTCATTCCACCGGGCCATTTATTTGAGATGATTACAAGATGATTTTGGTTTTGGTATTAGAAATTATGTGGTTTTATAGGGTAAAAAAGTGGGGTTTAAAATGGGGTTTAAAATTCTAACCGTTAGACAACGGTAATGTTACCGTTGGCATAAATTAAATTCATTACTTATATTAAATTTTAATGAAAATAAACAAAAGAATAAGTGAAGTGTTGCCTCCAAAACTTACGACGAATCTGTTTAAGTTTGTTAGATATCTTACAGTAAAATGGAGACGAAGATGATTCTGAAATGAAACAAACAGGAAGAAAAAACTGAACATATTGGTGAAAAAAGAACCGGGCTTGTGGTTGACACAATTCCCTTAAACAGATTCGTCGTCTGTTCCCAGGGTACACCGGTTCAATGGCGACGGTGCACTGCGGACTATCCCACTTGCCTGAAAAGAAATCGAAATGATGCCGCCGCTGTGTTTGCGAGTTTGTTTTTCCATGAATGTGTTTCTGTTCTATGTGTATTCTGCACAAGAGAATGCAGCCTTTTATAGTCTCAACACACCAAGAGCCAAGGGATGAAATTGTTGCTGCACATTAAGCCAATTAAAGGCGTTGGTTAATTGGCTATTAATCTCCTAATTACTGCAGCTAAAGACTAGGGAAGGCTGAAGACTAGGAGACTTGAAACAACTTTCTTTAAGTCACAAAAATTTAAACGGGTAGCAAAAACCGACTTCACCCATACCCGAATTTTTTGAGCTGCATTCGTGTCCGCAGGTCGTGCGGACGTCGCGTTGGTTCAAGAATTTACTCGAGCTGGAACCCATTTTTGCACCCCCCCCACGCGCGGGTAGGTACCAGAGTATAATGTGACTTAACATTTTAATTCTTCCAACTTAGTTTCACCTTATAAACTCATCAATTTTCCATCCCACAACCAATGTGGGACAACTCACATTCACACAACTCCAACACATTGAAGTGACATGGCAGTGCATGAATGGTAGAAATCAGTGAAGTTGAAAAAAAGTTAGTGAAGCTCGTTGTGCATGCTCTAACAAACAATGTAATCCCATGCAAAATTATACTAGCAGGGTGCCCGCTAGATGCAGTAGGGAACACAGACATTTCTAAGGGTGTGTATAGTTCGGTTTAGTTCGGTTATTAGCCTCAACCAAAATTGAAACCGAATTCATCAGTTAGTCAATCTTATAAACCAATTGGTTACTTTGTTCGGTTTATATGATTATATTATCGGCTTTTAGTTCGGTTTAGTTACGTTTGGTCGGTAACAAAAACCAAACCTTGGCTAAATTTTTTTTCTAGAAGTACATGAAATGGAGATATAAATACATGAAATAAAGATATAAAAGCTAAAGATAAATGAATGGTTCGACTTTGTTAAAAGTTGATTTCGGTGAACTAAGTGTACCAAAAACGATACCTGATTGTAAGTCTGGGTTTTTAGTTTTTTCAGTTTTCGATTGATTATGGTTCAACTTCTTCTATTTTTTAGTTTTTTTTGTAAGACCCTAACCCGTAAACACGCGATTAACTTTAAAACTTACGGGCTTTGGTCTTATAGAATAACACTCCCGATTTAAAACTTTGATATCTGCGAAATCCAACCCATTATGATTTCTACATTATAGGTCCCAACAAAATTTTTGTAATTAGGTTTACTAAAAACATGTACTAAATCCTGCGTTTAATCGGGAACTTCAAATGCGGAAGCTTGATGAGTGCTCGAGTGTGTTCGGTTCTTCTAACAAGTCTTGATCATCATCCATCCAGTGCAACTGAGTACCTGTGGGTTAAACACGATTAATTAACCCATTAAACGTTACTAGAATCGAGTAGGATGGAAAGTATAAGAAAAAGAGTTTTGTTACTATAATTTCCAGCATTAATCCCCTTTGAGGTTCTGGATCCCCTTTTAGGTTCTAGATCCTCTTGAGGTTCTGGATCCATTTTAGGTTCTGGATCCCCTTTTTAGGTTATGGATCCTCTTGAGGTTTTGGATCCCCTTTTAGGTCCTGGATCCCCTTTTTAGGTTATGGATCCTCTTGAGGTTCTGGATCCCCTTTTAGGTCCTGGATCCCCCTTTTAGGTTCTGGATCCTCTTGAGGTTCTGGATCATATCCAAAAGGGGAACCACGACTCGTTAAGGCCATAGGTTTTACAAAACCTCATTAGACCATTCAAAAAGCATAATAATCATTTTGTGAACTTATTGAACTCTTGTTTAACTAAAAACATCATCCGGTTTATGTCATTAAGACCCGGTTCCCAATTTTAAATGTTTATGTCGATTTTTACCCAAATCGACCCGTTAAGGCCTTGGACTCTACAAGACACTTTTTAATCACACCAAAGTCATTGAAATCATATTGTCAACTCAATGGACACATGTTCAACTAAAAGCATTTCCGTTTTGTGTCATTATGACTTGGTTATTAGATTTAACCTTTAGTAAATCTTTAAATTCCCAAAATGCCCCTTTATAGCCAAATCCATAAGTTTAGCCATCCATGGTGACACTTTTGATTCAACCCATTGCTTTTGACTCATTGACTTGTTTAAAAACCTCTAAGTCCTTCCGGACTTAGATTTTCACCTTTTCTCAAGTTTTCTCTTATTTAGTAAATTCTAAGCGCATTAGCGCGCATTAGACATGGTGATGGAAATAACTTACTTGGTTGACACCCACACTTTATGTGAGTAGCTTTAGTACCCACATTGCTTCGCCCAAAGGCATTTATTTAGCTATGCACTTACCGGGTGGTGTTGACCCATACCTTGCACCCATATGGATTACTTAGGCAACGAGTGCCCAATTTTCCAAGTGTTCTCCTGCATACACTCTAGATTGACCACATTAGTCTCTTGGGACTCAATGGTATTGCATTTACCATTTGACCCGTTATCCACAAGTTTCTTAAAGCTTAGATAACTGGATTTTAATGTCAGGTTCGAATGGTGAGGGAATCACCCTTCGACCCGTTAAGACTCATGATTACTTAACTTCCTTATTCATGTGATTTTCATCCAAAATCTGAGTTTAGACTCTTGTTTACCATATGGCTTTATTGGTTGACCCAATTGATGATTTCCATCATTTGATCAACACCATATGACTCATTTATGACTATGAATTTTGTTTTGACATGAAATTGCACCAATCACTCGATTAGTAGGTTTCACCCCTTGAGGTCATACCTTTTTTCCCACTTCAAAGTTTAAACACTTATATCAATACAAGAGTTGTATTTGTAGACTAGTAGTGTAAGTATTACTTACCTCATATCTGTTTCACTTCCGTACGCATTGAGCTTGCATCCGTTTGACCCGTTTGCTCCCTAGTCCTTGTACCTAACTTAGGGACATGTCAAACCCTTTTTTTGTTAGAACACATAATATAGATTTCTTTCATAATCCATGGCATCATGTATTCAGTTTTCCCCAAGCTCAACATTTACATTTCTAGTTTTCATGTTCATACATGTTCTACACATTTATTTTCTCATTCAAGCATTTCATCAAACCCCTTATATGCACTAATTTCATCATGTTAATTCTAGGTGTTCAAGACTTTCTAGATTCCACCATGGCTTAGCTAACCATTTGCACATGATCAATTCACCAATTAGCATACATACATGATACAAATCACATATAGTTGCAAGATTGACCACATAGTAGGGTAATTCATGTTTAGGGTAAAAACCCACTACTTATACATAATGAGAATTCACAAATTCATATGAATCAACATCATATAACAATTCATCACGTTTTATAGCTTCCTTGATGTCTACTAACACATAGAAATCCATAGAAGCTAGGAATTCACGTTTTTAATGTGAACCCTAATTTACCATCTTCCACATACAAGTGTTTTAGGTGAAATCAAATGGGTCTTAAAGATACCTTGTGATGTGTAGAACACCAGATAAACAAGAATTTCATCATGCATCAAAAAAACCCCCTTGATTTGAGCAGATTTATGCTTGGTAGATGAGTTAGGGTTGGAGCCCTTCTTGGGGTCTCCTGAATATCATACGAACACACACATTGTGTGTGTTTTATGTTTATTAATAAAACCAACTTTATCATTTTGGCCACTATGGTCCCTCAAGTTCCAATTTCCATGATTATTAGATAACATCACGATCTAGGTTGGTCTCGTGTATTGAGTTTTAGCCTCGTTTTTATCCGTTAACTAAAACATCCATCGCTAAATTCGCTTTAGATACTTTATCAATTACGCCAAATGGCGTATTTAGGCGAAACAAGATTTCGGGGTGTTACATTTTTTTTTTTTGTTAAACATTCAATTATTGCTTACCCTATTTATTGTTAAACATTCAATTATTGCTTACTCAGTTATTGTTAAACATTCAATTTTTGGTTATGTTTAATTAACCTAAATCTGGTTGATCAGAGGGGTAAATTCGTCCATTTATTAACTGTTCCTTCAATCACATTTCAATTAACGTTTCATTCAAACCAACGACTCAATTAATTAGAATAATTCTATTCAGGATTCAATTGATTATAGATTATGTATTTTAGATTGACTATCTAATCAGCTAACGATTCAAATCAAACCCAATTTTAATTTTGATTACAAGGATGCTCTGTTTTTTATCGATCAATGTTTTTTATACGATTTTGATATATCGACTGACTTTAGGCTGATTATCGTATGGATTTTTTTTACTTTTAGGCCTTTGATTATATGTTTTCTTTTTAAAATCAATGACCGTGGATGAAATTACAGACAAAAAAGATGTACAGGTTATGTGATAGGGTTAATATATGATGAAGATGATGATACAAGTGCGTCTATCCAAATATATTGGTGCGTCTGTAATTTTTTTTTTAATAAATGCGTTCAAAGAGAATACAAGTGCGTTTATCCAAACCATACCCGTGAATGATTTTTTGTCACCTTTTGTTATTATTGTGTTCTTTATATTCATATATACAGAATCATTTTTACACCACACACTTCAATCACAACTTATCCTTTCTTTTTTTATTTGTTTTCCAATAATGGCTTTATTTTCCTCATCAAAATGTTAAATGATCAAAAGGATTAAAGAGCAAAATACAAAAGATTATGCTGTTGAGGGTCGTCTAGCCGATAACTTAAGCAGAATAAATGATGGCATGAGCAAGAGAAACGAGATTTCGAAGCTTCTTATGCGTGTGCCTGACTCAAGTCTTCATGAACTTGCTGTTATGTTTATGATTGATGCAAAAAAAAAAGGCGACGTTCATCTTGTCGAACAACTTACAAAATGCATAGCCCTTTTGAGGTGTTCTATTGAATTTAAAAATCAGTTCCTAAAATCTATGTAATCTCCATGGAGAACTGATTATGTACTTTGTTTCTGTAGTTGTTTATTATCTGTTTTATGATGAGTCTTTGTTTTAGTGTAACGTGCGTTTGAACTAATAAAATACATCTACAAGTGCGTTTAAGTAAAATTACAATAATCCATTATATTTTAACAAGTGCGTCCAAAATGTAAACCCATTTTCAAATGAGTGCGTCCAAATCAAAAGATTTAAAACTAAGTTAGTAAGCTGTTCAAGAACCATTAAAACAAGAACCATTAAAACAATGATCCACCCTCTTCTCTAATTTTGCTTTGGCATTCTCCAACATTTTTGTCCTTGCTTTGATTGACCTTTTTGCGAACTTGTTAGCCTCTTCAACTATTTGATCCCTTAGTATGTTGTAAGGGGAGATTATAATCTTTGCTACGTACTTGAAACACAACGCATTCAACTGAGTATTTTGAAATTCTGATTCACTTGCCAAACCACAGTGCCAAAAATTATGCCCTTTGAAGGTTTCTAGGTGTCTCATAGCGAATATGCCACAATCTTCATGGTTTTTTGCAGTCCTCCAGGGCATTTCTCGTCTTATAATCGGATTTATTTGAAGTTTCTCTATCTCCGGGGTTATCGGACATGTTGCCTTTCAGCAAAGGTACAAAGTGTGTCTCTACAAACATTTTTACAAAAACATTAGGTTATGTTAATAATATTTTTTTTCATGTTTTTTGTGAAAGAAGCTGTTACATAAGTACATACCAAGATTTCCGGCACGCCTTTATATCACTTTTGTTGGTCATTCCCCTCTTTAGAGTTGTCAAGCAACTCTGCTTGGCCATTCTTCACATCAAAAGTTAAGACATAGAAATGTTTATCCATCAACACTGGCACAAGAATGATGTCGAACTCATCTAATGATTTTGCGTTGAAATTTCGAAAGATATCTTCCAGATTGCTAGTAAAAACCCTAAGCCTATCATTCCAACCAACATTCTATTTATAGTAGTATGGAGGCTGCATTGTCATTGTCAATAAATAAAAAAAAGTCAACAAATATTGAGTGCGTCTAAATATGTTGTATAAGTGTGTTTAAATTACATTTTCTAAAAGGGTGCGTCCAAATGTTTATACAAGGTGTGTTTTAAAATAACTTGTGTCCCAGTTCAGAAAATACCATTTTTTTCTCAAATGCGTCTAAATTTATAAAGGTGCGTTTAAATTTAAAGAATTAATACCATCATGGTGGAACTCAGAAACAGCCTGTGTACAGACCCTTCTTTCTTTTTTTTCCCTTCCTCATAATTTAGAATGTTTGTCCATGCATCCAATGCATTTGTACAAAGCCATAATCCAGGATGGAAATTTCAAAAATCACCTCCGGGGTCTCAGTTCCAGCTTCATCCCCAAAACATATTTTCCCGTATTCAAATAATTTAAAAAAACAGTAAACATTTAATTATATTTTTACAAACAAATGGATAAAAGACACTTACATTTTTTCTCTAATTGGTGCAAACATGTATTCTGTTAGCCTCACTTCCTCTTTTGTTAGTTTCTCTGCAAGGCACACTGTTTTCCGGTGTATGGTGATCTTAATACCTATGAAGGGTTTTTGTCCCTAACCGGCTTTCCATCATCTGCCACCGCTTTCCCTTTGTCTTTCCCTTTTGCTTTATCTGCTTCTTTTTCTGGTGTTTTTTCCTTGCCAACATGCTTTTCTGCATACACACCTGTTTCAAGTGTTTGCAGCCTCATTATTTGTGTGTTAGTTATTTCTCCTGCTTCTAAAGTGACACCACCATCATCCACTGTTTTTTCTCTATCGTTATCTACTTCTTTTTCACTTTCTGAATCCGATGATTCATTCACATCACTCATCTCATACACACCTGGTTTAACTGTTTGCAGCATCATAATTGTTGTATCAGTTATTTCTTCCTCTTGATTTTGAGTTTCGAGGTTTGCATCCTTAACTAATTTAGCTTTGTTTGATGTAGTGTAACCTTCAGCATCCTGATCATCCTTTTCCACCTCATTCCTTTTTGAAGGCCCAGTCACTTCAACATTCCGATCGCATGTCGTTCTACATTTTTTCAACAGCTTGGTCATCCTTATCCACCTCAACTTCAAGGCCTACTACATTTTATTGTTTAGCTCGGTCATCATTCCCCTCCTCATTCCTATCCGAAGTTTCATTATCTTCAACATATTGTTCATCTTGATCATCACCATGTGGTATCACATTATCCACCTCCTGTTCCTCAACATGTTGGTCAACTTGAAGTCTGACCACACTTTCATCTATGTCCATCAAATCATGTTCAACAACAAATTCAGTTCCACCTTTCGATTGTTTGTTATTAACCTCATCCCACTTTGTACACCTCTCCATAATTTCAGGCACCCAGTTATACTTTTTTCTTGCTTGCTCTACCATTTCTTCCATCTCCTTTGTATTTCTTGATACTTATTTACGTTTTTATCCATTATTTTAACCCAAACCTGATGCACCAGAAGAGAAACATACAATTAAATCTTAGGTGCGTCTAAAATATCATAAGTGCGTTTAAAATATTGAAAGGTGCGTTTAAACTATACATTGGTGCCTCTGAATCACATAACATGTGCCTTTTTACACACGTGCGTCTGAATGAATATAAAGTGCGTCTGAATCATAAATTTTCACAGTGTTTTAAAATTTAAAGTTTTTACCTTCTTGGCCTTCATTGTTGCTTCATATTCTTCCTTTCTAACACCCTGATTATAACTCAGATATGGTTGAGTGTTGCAATTTTCAAACATTTGTTGAGTTTTTGTACTCATTTCATAATCTCTCCAATCTACATTCTCATAGTCATTGTCATCATCATCATCAACTTGGATCCGTCTGGGTGGAGTCGGTCCCATATTCAGACTGTAATCATCACCATCCAATGTTGTGTTATCATCACCCTTTTCTCCTTGCATTCCTATCAACACATTCACAACTTCTTTTTCATTTTGATCTTTGTGTATCGAGTCACTTTCTTCATCCTCTTCAGCATTTTCATTCTTTTCTTCATCATCTCCCACATCATCTCCTTCATCATCATCCTTATCATCATCATCTAGATCATCTGCATCATCTTCTTCCAAATCAGTCAATGCCCCGGTGTTATAAAGATGACTTTGCATCGCTGCAAGCGAACTAGAGGTTATGTAAGAAACAGCGGGTGTGCTAATTTGTATTTCAGATGGATGTCTTTTGTTGTATTCATGTGTGTAGATAACCTACATGTTATAAAACATCACATATATGTTAGAAAAGATAAATGCGTCTAAATAACTATAGGTGCGTCCATATATATATATATTTAAGAAAATACAAGTGCGTTTAAAAGTAATCAAAGGTGCGTTTAAAGTCTTACACTCATCATTACAATTGGACCATTATACTGGTCTTCTTTCCATCCTGCCTTTGTTCTCCTCAGACATTTAATCAGGTAAGCGCACCAATCCATATTAGGAATTTCAGCCTCATCATCCACTCCATGCAAAATGACTTTGTGATCTCCCCGAAAACAGTGTTCCATAACACAAGAAAATTCAGTTTAAACAGCCGCCTACCCCCTCGGGTTCTCCCTAATAACTGGTGTTACCATTGCAACGCTTTCTTTTTATCGAATTTACTCTTGAACTCTTCTATTGTAGAGTCAGAACCCTTCCTTACCTTATTTTTTTTTCTAGAACTGGTTTCTTTCCCATTAGTATGCCTAAAGCTTCGTGTACCAACGATGGTGTGATCTTGATTTTCCAATTCCCTGCGTTTAGTTCATTTATTCCCTCGTTATAATTCACCAACAGCCAGTAACCCAAATCTGTTGATATTGTATCAATCCTAATGTCCAACACAGATCAAAATCCCATTTTTTGAACTTCTTCCCTTTGCTCATCTGTATACTCTTGGATGATTTCAATAAAATCAGAAGGAGAGCATCGTAGTGTTGTTAATACGTGTAGGACCGATACTACATCACCAATCGCTCCTGATTATCTCCACAAGACGTCAAACCGAATATATAAAACAATAAATAATATATGTGTAAAACCAAGAATCTTACTTTCATATATGATAAACAAGTCAGCACAGATTCTTCATACATACACACATACATACGTTGTTGAATGGGACGCCGGCCTGAGGTGAGCTCAACCTCAGGCCAACCTGGACTAGACCACACACAGTAGTCTTCTCCTAGAGACTGTTGCAACTCTCTCCTAGAAACCCTAAACCCTTACACATATATATATAGGCTAACTAATTAACTAAGTTTGGGCTGGGCCTCAGGCACACTTGCCTGGGCTACCACAATCGCCCCGACTCTAGTTCTATTAGACTAAGCCCCATATGAGTTGCATAGCCACAGTCACAAATGCACCAACAAACTCCCCCTTGACCGTTGCTATCAACTCTGACAAACACTGATAATCATCAGTCACAAAACATGCACTAACAAACTCCCCCTTGACTGATGATTTCAGTTCTTCTCTGATAAGACTTGATCTTCGTCTCCCAATCAGCCGTGTCTGACTCTTTCTGATGTCTTTACAAATCCACCGAAAACCCGAAACATTTCGCATCCAATCTCCCCTTCAATGTAAGTATATCTAAATTACTTTTATATCCACCATAATCTGCATCTTTCTTCCTATGAAGAATTTACGCCTGATTAATAAAGGACCCAAGTAACCGGCATATGATAAGGTTCAATCTTCAACTAACCAGTAACGAACATCCAGCTTCATTGCAAAAATACTTCAACAAAATCTCGCACATCTAACTTTTCAGAGAACAATGCTCTAATAATTTTGCCAAAGAAATAATTATCTCCCCCTTTTTCTCTGCAAAAATATTACTGCATTGACGTGTATATTTTTGGTTTCCCCAATTCACAACCCAAAACTCTCGGCCCACGTACAAACAATCCATGATCCAATTTCTAACACTTGGCTCAAACATATCCACGGTCTAATCTTTCATATATGATCAACAAATAAGATAAAAGAGGGGCCGGCCCAATTTCGAACTTAAAACAAATTTTGTCTGCTTTCCTTGACGTCTAATTTTCAAAGGTTTCAAACCACTTCCAAAAAGTCAATCACAGCTAATAATATGCACAATGAATGCTCCAATTATCCCTTATTCAATACCAATCAAAATAATAACTAACTTTCCAAACACTAATGAATAGAATTTAGAAAGTTAATCAATCCACTTTTGACCATCCAAAACATTCGGATCCAACAATAATAACCTCATCCCAATCCAAAAAGATCAAACTTGTTTCCAACACATAATCCTTATGAACCATCGATCAAACAAATTTTATTTTTTTTACTGTTTGAAGAAGAATCAATTTTTTTTTTATCGATAAACATTTTTTGTATACAAACTAACCTGTTGCGAACCACAAATACTACTCGGCATCACGTCTTCTATGAGTTTTAGCGGAAATAAAACCCAAAAATCAAGAGCAATCGTGAATCGAGAGGCGGTTAGACCTTCCGATTCGTAACCATGCTCTGATACCACTGTTAATACGTGTAGGACCGATACTACATCACCAATCGCTCCTGATTATCTCCACAGGACGTCAAACCGAATATATAAAACAATAAATAATATATGTCTAAAACCAAGAATCTTACTTTCATATATGATAAACAAGTCAGCACAGATTCTTCATACATACACACATACATACGTTGTTGAATGGGACGCCGGCCTGAGGTGAGCTCAACCTCAGGCCAACCTGGACTAGACCACACACAGTAGTCTTCTCCTAGAGACTGTTGCAACTCTCTCCTAGAAACCCTAAACCCTTACACAAATATATACAGGCTAACTAATTAACTAAGTTTGGGCTGGGCCTCAGGCACACTTGCCTGGGCTACCACAATCGCCCCGACTCTAGTTCTATTAGACTAAGCCCCATATGAGTTGCATAGCCACGGTCACAAATGCACCAACAAGTGTAATATCGCATATTTTTCCTAAATTTTTAATTAATAAAAATGTGTTTGTTTTAGACAATGTTTGTTTTAAACACCTTATACAAATAATTATTTAATAAAACCCGTTGAATCTAGACATTTTAGTGTGTTTTAAAATTTTTCGTAACATTTCTTTACTAGTATAATCATTGTATATATATATAAATATAGTTTATGTATAAAAAAATGCTTCAAAAAATATAGTGTTGGTGCCAGGACTCGAACCCGAGTCCAACAGATTAATACAAACACAACAAACCAACTGAGCCACAGCTCTTTTAGTGATAATATCCTAACAAAAACAAGCTTAACACCTTCCCTTATTTATCCCAGTCAACAAACAAGAAAGTCAACGCATTGATCCACAATTGGTTCTTAATCACACGTCTAGAATCCTTGTTTATGGAAGGTGATTGACCCCCAGGTCTGTTCGCGCGTGCTACACGCTGGAATCACAATAAAAACATTCCAATTATACATGTAATACGCGTTTTTTTTAAAAGAATGGGTCAAATCTTCCGAATATAGGAATTGTACGTATAAGTATAAACTAGACCTTCATGAACATTCAGACAGTGCCGATTAACACTTCCCCATCTTCAATTTCTATTAATTCCTCGTTTTAATCTAGAAACCTTCGCTGTTTTATTAAAATTGTGGGTTTCGTTTGTTTCGAATCAGGGATCAAAAGCCTTAAGATCAATCTGATTATAAAAATCGAATTGATCTAATGCAGAATCTAGGGTTTCTTATGTTTATTTGGGGAAGAAATTTCATAATCATCATAACATAAAAGAATTCTTTTCTGTTTATAACTCGTTCTCAGGGTCAGTTCAGGTGGTGCTGACTTGTGATTTAAAACCCTTGAACCACTACAAACGCGGGTTCAATCCTCACAACCACCCTTTTTTTAAAAAAAAAAAAAACCTATTTCTATTGAATTTAGACACATGTTTTAATCATAAACTTTCATTATACATTTAAAAATTTCAAAACTATTTTATAAATTCTATAAAGTTTATTTTATGCTATTCAAATGGTAAAGTTTATCATACAATTTTTAGTTTTTCAAAAATAATTTATTTAATATATAAAAAAATATATTATAAGTTTATTCATTAATAAATAAAAAATTCTATAAAAATATATAAACGATTTTATAAAATTTCACAAAAATTATTTTAAACTTATAAATCAATAAATATTCCAGAAATAAATTTTAATTTTAGAAAAACGTTTATTTAATATTTTAAATTAATTTTTGCTATTTTAATCATATATAATTCATAATAAATCTGTTTTTCACTATTTTTACATCAAAATTTTACATAAATTATTTTTGTTCATTTAGAACATAAATATATATTTTAATTTGAAACTTTATGAATTTTAATATTTTTAGACATTAATATTATATTTTGACAAATAAATATTAATATACTATATATTCAATTATTAAGAAAATGATTTTATAAAAATTATTTTCATATCTACAACATTATAATACGACCATCCTTAATAAAAATTTTACAAAAAGTCTGTTATTTAATTATTTTTCATATTTCTTTTATTTATTAAATCATTAATAATTTATCTAATTAACAATTAAACCATTACCTATCCCCAAATTAGGAACCCTAGAAATACTTGTAGACTAGAAAAACTTAGACTTATTTATTGCCTTAAATATAGGGTAATAATTGGCAACGTTTGGACCACACCTATTCCATTACAAAGGACTTGAGACTTTGCTAAGGTGAGTTTACATAGCCCTTTTTTCTATTTTACATTTTGGGGTGAAACATGTTTAAAAATTTTATGCACTATCATTTACTCATTCTTACATTGTTAAAACTTGTTGATTCAATTTGACTGTAACAAAAAGACACAGTACAATCATTAACATTGATCAAACTGCCTGTTTAGATTATAGCGCTATAGGTCTGACAAACCCACCATCCCCCCCCCCCCCCCCCCCCCGCATAAATTCAGGGATGATCGATGACAGTTACACTTTAATAACTTACGAGTTAGGTCTCAGTCGACACAAGGTTTGGTTGTACAAAAGATGCATTGTTACATGTCAGACTCATATTCTTACATTACTCATTATTATACTTCAAACTATGATTGCTATACAACATATTGTTTTCAATTATATGCAAAACCTATGTATTCTCACCAACTATTTATAGTTGACCCCCCACCTTTCCAACTCAACATGTTTCAGGTTTTACTTGCAATTGGAAGTTGTACAAATCTTGGATCACATAGGAGCCTTGGACCTAGTTTATGCAAATCAAGTTTATTTATTTATTAAATTGTATGACAAATTGTAAATTGTTTAGTAATATTCGACTTCCATTTAGTACCATGGGATATTAAACAATCATCACTACGTGACACCTAGATGTTTCCGCCATCGGTTGGTTGTTACAGATTGGTATCAGAGCCATGGTTATAGGGAATTAGGTTATTAGAAAAATAATCTAGTCTATAACCTTAGGATTTTAACCAGTACTTGCTTCTCTTACTTGCAACTCTACTTGTTTCTATTCTCTATCTCCATCCTACTTCTTATCCCTACCTAACCTCTACAAGATGATTACTCTCCATCACTGGATTTACCCTTAGACTAATAGGACAAATTCGCAAGTCCTAACATGAACTACCTTGAAAATATCGTTGATGCTCTATATTCTAATAATGAACACGTGCAGTCTGGAAGGTTGAACGCTTGTATTCTGAGTTTTCTGTCTAGGACTGGCATTGTGCATAAATCCAATCAGACGAGGGACCCGGATGCCTACCTGGGAATTCTCGGGATGAGTGTTCACTTATAGGCTAAAGCATGTCTTCACTATGTTATTAGAATCTAGAAGCTTTGATAAGTCAACGTTTCCGTTTATTCGTTTTAATTAATGAATAAATGATTACACTCCTCATTATATCTCGTTATCCTTGATTTATCCTATGTCTCGTTGAAACCTTCATTGTGTCTCTTACAGATAATGCCTCCTCGTCGCAGCTCTCGTAATAACAACGATCATGATGGCGAAAGCATCAACAACAACAACAACCATGACAACCATGACAACGATGTCCAACTCGCTGCGATCATTTCCCAACAAATGGCTCAACAGATAGTGACGTTAGTTCCCAACTTGGTGGCTCAAGTCATTCAAATGAATGGAAATGGCAATGGCAATGGAAATGGCAACGGGAATGGTAATCACAATGGGAATAGGAATGCTCACCTTGTTTGCACCCTCAAGCACTTCAACTCTTGCAATCCTCCTAAGTTTAGCGGGGACGAAGGAGCCACTGGACTCCTTCAGTGGTTCGAAGGTATCGAAAATACCTTCATTAATAGCGAGTGCCCTAACAATCTCAAAGCTCGCTATGCTATGAGTGTCCTTCACAAGCGGGCACTCACGTGGTGGAACAAAGCGAAGAGAACTCGCGGAGCTGAAGTCGCATTGGCTTTGACTTGGGAGCAAGCTAAAGACATCATGAAGGCGGAATTTTGCCCTCGTAATGAAATCAAGAAGTTAGAGGATGAGTTTCATGTTCTGGTCCAGGACATTGGGGAGAATTTAGCCTACAACACTCGTTTCCATGAACTGAGCCTATTACTACCACATAAGGTCACACCCCTACCTATTGCTATCGAAAAATATATTAGTGGCTTACCCATGCAGATTCAGGACATGGTGTGGGGAAGGAACCCTGCTACCCTCGAAGAGGCAAAGCGTCTAGCAGCTACCTTAACTAACAATCACATAAAGAACGGGACCTTATTTCGGAAAGGCAAGAAAGCAAGTATTGTAGCCGCAGTAACTACTGAAAACCAGAAGCACAAGACCAGGGATCCTGATGCAAACCTCACTACACAAGCTTCTAACAAGAAACCTTATACGGGAAACTTTCCTTTGTGTAACATGTAACATTTCGTATTTAAAACTTGTACGTTACACGTTCGTATTTAATAAAAACGTCAAGTTTCATCTTATATGCTCGCATTTATTATTTTTGTCGCATTTGTGGAACCCTAATACTATATATATATAATATTATATGTGTGTTGTATTGAAATTATATCAAAAAAATAAATATGCTTTGGCCGGGGTTCGAACCCGCGCCAAAGCCCTAGCAAACACAACACTCAACCATCTGGGCTGAACCAACTTTTTGGAATAAACCAGACACGTATTTTATTTAAACGCGTCTTAAATCCCACCAGCTTGACTTTGGAAAGTCAACTGGTGAACGCGATCAACTGATCAATCAAGATTAACTCTTGATTGATCTAATTCTGGCAACCCATTGTGATTACCGGCCTTGTGTAACACGATTACACGTCTATTACAACCAAATCGTTGACCAATTCTATAATTATACGCGTATGATATTAATCGAGGTCAAACTTTTCAATTAACCTTAACCATTGATCCTCAGTATAAATAGATGTGTTTCGAGACTTAACAACTCGCTCACAACTCTCTCTCAACCTCCAATTATCTCTGAATCACTCTGATTATATTCATCTTGTTCGTTGTTTGACTTTGGCTTTGACCGAGCAATCATACATAAAACAACACTGTGAGTTATAGTTCTTTTGTGGGTTTTGTTAGTCGGCAATCAAACAACAAAAGCCCCAACATTAATCGGGCTTAGATTGTCTGAATTGTTTGATTGAAATTTCTAGGGTTCGTTCATGCTTAATTGGGGATAAAACTGAAATTTACATGCGTATTTATTTAATTATAAACGGCTTACATCACAACCACTGGCCTAGGCCAAGTGGTTGTGACCAAGGGTTACATCAACAGTCACCCGGGTTCGAGTCCCGGCTCTGACCTCTTTTTTTGTTCTTTTCTTTTCTTTTTAAAACAACAATTATATATATATATATTATATTTAAAACTTATAAATTCATTTTTAAATACCAAAACTATTTTATAAATTCTAAAAAAATTATATTTGTTTAATCTGAGATAAAAGTTTTATTTACAATTTTTATTTTTCAGAAATTCATTTATTTAATATTTATAATAATTAAATCATTTTTATACTATTATATTTATAAAAATCCAATTATATATCAAAACAATTTTATTAAATTCTCCAAAAATTATCCTGACTTTTTATAAAGTTAAACTTTACTGAAATAATTTTTAATTCAGTAAAATCAATTATTTTATATTTTTAATCAATTGTTGTTAGATTTAATCATAATAAATCCAATTTTCATCATTTTTGCACCAAAATTTTATACAAATTATTTTTAATTATTTAGAACAGAAATATGATTTTTAAAATAGAAATTCTTTAATTTTAGTATTTTTGAATATTAAAGTTAATTGTTGGCAATTTGTAATAAATAGATTTAAAAATCTATTTTAAATAAAATAATTTTATAAAAATTAATTTTATACTTCAAACACTTTATTGTGTCCATCCAAAATTCAAATTTTATAAAAAGACTTTCTTTTATTAATTATCAAATTTTCCTTTATTAATTAACATTTTAATTTAAATTCAACAATTGGATATCCCCAAATCGAAACCCTAGGATACACTTATAAGTTAATTAGACTTAGACTTATTATATATATATATTACCTTATTATAGGGTGATATTTGGAATCATTTTGGGCAACACAATTATTCCAATTTTTCAACAGATATAACATTTTACCAAGGTGAGTTTTACATAGCCCCTTTTATTTATCACCATTTTTGGGGTGAAACATGTTATAACATTATCATTGCAATTCAATCATCAATGTGTCTATGTGTTTTCTATGTTGCATTATGTCTTGAGCATGATTAGAGTAAGCACCATTCTAGCATAATCATTAACTCCGTACAAGCCGACGGTATACATTGATAGATCTATTGGACTGACAATCCCACCCGGATACGTGCCTCCTACAAAGGTTACGTGGGTGTTTGTTATCGCATAACATATTCAATTGGACCATGAGTGTATGGTATGTATCATTTTATAACAGTCATCAGGGTTGATTATGCACTCGATTTATTTCTAGTATGTTCTCACATATGGGCTAGATTGACATGACACATGAATTACACAACATTTTATTCATTTTATTATCAAAAACCTATGTAATTCTCACCAACTTATGTTGACCCAAAATACTTTCAAAATTAACATGTTTCAGGTAACAATGAAGCTGAGGCTTGAGTTAGCATGAGGATTTTACTTGAAGTTTTATTTGAAGTTATTGAAGTTTGTTATTTGATATTATGTATTTGAATTCTTAGACATCATTTCATATTTTGGATATTATGTTTGAATAAATTATTTAAAATTTATATTATACCATGTGCTACTGAAAACAATCATCAATACGTGGCACCTCGATGTTTCCGCCATCGGTTGGGGTGTTACAGATTGGTATCAGAGCCTTGGTTATAGGGAATTAGGTTATTAGAAATAATCTAGACTATAACCTTAGGGACTTAAACAGTACTTGCTTCTCCTACTTGTAACCCTAATTGCTTCCCTAATCCTATCCTTATCCTATGCCTTAATAACCTTAAACCCACATGTGACTACTCTTATTTGTCTGCTGCAATCCTGATCCACCATTAGATTAATAGGACAAAATCCTCAGGTTTAACCTGAACCCCCTTGAGATCTCGTCGAAGTTCTAGATTTTAATAACGAACACATGCAATCTGGAAGGGTGAACGCCTGTATTCTGAGTCTTCTGTCTAGGCTGGCATTGCGCATATATCCCAATCAGACGAGGGACCCGGATGCCTACCTGGGAATTCTCGGGATGAGTGTTCACTTATAGGCTAAAGCATGTCTTCATATGTTATTAGAATTTAGAATCTTTGATAAGTCAACGTTTTCGTTTATTCGTTTTAATTAATGAATAAATGATTACATTCCTTATATAAACTCTCATTCATTTCATTGTGTCTATTACAGATCATGCCTCCTCGTCGCAGCACCCCCAACAACAATGGTGAGAACCACGAAGAAGGTGGTGATAACCATAACCACAACCATGACCAAGTTCCTAACCACAACAACAATGGGGTCGATGCTCAACTGGCTGCGATCATTTCTCAACAAATGGCGCAGCAAATTGCAACTCTGGTTCCCAATTTACTCGCTCAGGTCATCCAATTGAACGGCAACGGGAATGGTCACAACAACGGGAACGGGAACGGCAATGGCAATGGAAATGGACCCCAAGCCTGCACCCTTAAGCATTTAAACTCTTGTAACCCTCCAAAGTTCAGCGGTGAAGAAGGAGCTACTGGACTCCTCCAATGGTTTGAGGGTATTGAGAATACCTTCATCAACAGTGAGTGCCCCAACAACTTCAAGGTTCGTTACGCCATGAGTGTTCTCCATAAACGAGCACTCACATGGTGGAATGAAGAAAAGCGTACTCGTGGGGCCGAGGTTGCTCTTGCTATGACATGGGACCAAGTCAAGGAGGTCATGAAGGAAGAGTTTTGTCCTCACAATGAAGTTAAGAAACTTGAGGATGAGTTCCACACCTTAGCTCAAGATAGTGGGGAAAACCTTTCCTACAACACCCGCTTTCATGAGCTTAGCTTATTGTTGCCTCACAAAGTTACTCCTCTGCCGGTAGCCATCGAGAAGTACATCGGTGGTCTGCCCATGCAAATCCAGGACACCGTTTGGGGTAGAAATCCTGCAACTCTGGAAGAGGCCAAACGTCTAGCGGCCACTCTTACTGATAATCACGTGAAGAACGGTACTCTCGTTCGCAAGGGCACTAAGAAGACTGTTGCCAAAGACACTCCACAGCCTGCAATTGAAGTCAAGCCTGAGACCTCAAGCAACAAAAAGCGCAAGGCTAGAAACTATATGGTTGCTGCTACTCCACCTGCTGCCCAAAACCCAGCCAAGAAACCATACACCGGACCTCACCCTTTGTGCAACACTTGCAAGTACCACCACCCCACGCAGGTGCCATGTCGATTTTGTACTAAGTGTCAAAGATATGGTCACCTGGTGAACGTCTGTCGATCTCCTGCTACCCAAGACAACAACAACCCAGCTCCCAACCAACAAAACAACAGGCCTACTCGTGGTCAATGCTACGAGTGTGGTAACCCTAATCACTACATCAACAATTGCCCTAATCGTAACCGTAACCAAAATCAGAACCAAAACCAAAACCAGAACCGCAACCAGAACCAAGGTGCTCGAGGTCGCGCCTACAATCTCAACGCTAACCAGGCTCGTGACAACAACGAAGTGGTGAATGGTATGTTTCTCATTAATAACCACTATGCATCCATATTATTTGATTCGGGAGCTGATAAATCATTTGTGTCACTGAAGTTTGAACCTTTACTTAACTTACCCCACACTAATCTAGAAGAACCTTTCGTGGTAGAGGTAGCTAACGGGAAGTCTATTTCGATCGACTCTATTATACGTAACTGCTTGTTGAATCTCGACGATCATACCTTCCCTATCGATCTCATCCCCATGCATCTTGGTAGTTTTGATGTTATAGTAGGCATGGACTGGTTGTCAACTCATCGTGCCGAAATTCTGTGCTTCGAGAAAGTCATACGTATTCCTCTCGAATCTGGTGAGATTTTGAAGATCTATGGTGAGAAACCCTGTGGTGAGCTTAAGCTTATGTCTTGTACTACTGCCCAAAAGTACTTACGAAAGGGGTATACAGCCTTCTTAGCTAACGTGATAGAGAAGAAGGACAAAGGCAAAAGTATCCAAGATATTCCTATTATTCGAGACTATCCTGAAGTCTTTCCAGAGGATTTACCTGGTTTGCCTCCTGCTCGACAAGTGGAGTTCCGTATTGATCTTGTTCCTGGTGCTAATCCTATCGCTAAAGCTCCTTATCGTCTTGCACCCTCTGAGATGCAAGAACTCGCTAGTCAATTACAGGAACTTTCGGATAAAGGGTTCATTCGCCCTAGTTCTTCTCCATGGGGAGCCCCTGTCTTATTCGTTAAAAAGAAGGATGGTTCTCTTCGGATGTGTATTGACTACCGTGAACTCAACAAACTCACCATCAAGAATCGTTATCCACTTCCTAGGATTGACGATCTCTTCGATCAACTTCAAGGAGCAACCCACTTCTCGAAGATTGATCTCCGTTCTGGTTATCATCAGCTTAGAGTCCACGATGAAGATATTCCCAAGACGGCTTTTCGCACTCGCTACGGTCACTATGAATTCATGGTTATGCCTTTTGGGTTGACCAATGCTCCCGCAGTATTTATGGATTTGATGAATCGGGTTTGTAGACCCTATCTCGACAAATTCGTGATCGTTTTCATCGATGATATTTTGATTTACTCTAAATCAAAATCCGATCACGAGCAACATCTTCACTCTATCTTGAGTCTCCTAAAGAAAGAACAACTGTACGCCAAGTTCTCAAAATGTGAATTTTGGCTTAAGGAAGTTCAATTTTTGGGACATGTCATTGATATGAACGGAATTCATGTTGATCCTGCAAAGATCGAAGCTGTGAAGAATTGGAGTGTTCCTACCACTCCAACGGAAGTCCGTTCTTTTCTTGGGTTGGCTGGTTATTATCGTCGATTCATCGCCAATTTCTCCAAGATCGCTGTTCCTCTCACTACCTTAACTCACAAGGGTAAACCCTATGAGTGGGGACCTAAGCAAGAGGAAGCATTCGAAACTCTTAAGTTGAAACTTTGTGAAGCTCCTATCTTGTCTCTACCTGATGGTAATGATGATTTCGTGGTCTACTGTGATGCATCGAACCAAGGTCTTGGTTGTGTTCTCATGCAATGAGGAAAGGTTATTGCTTATGCGTCTCGACAACTCAAGACTCACGAAAAGAATTATACCACCCATGATCTTGAATTGGGCGCTGTTGTCTTTGCACTCAAGATTTGGAGACATTATCTTTATGGGACCAAATGTGTGGTGTTCACGGACCACAAAAGTCTCCAACATGTCTTCGATCAAAAGAATCTTAACATGAGGCAACGACGTTGGGTTGAATTACTTAACGACTATGATTGCGAAATTCGCTACCATCCTGGCAAGGCGAATGTTGTGGCTGACGCACTTAGTCGTAAAGAGCGTATCAAACTCCAATGTGCGAGAGTTCGTACTGATCTTCAAGATCGCATTCTCCAGGCTCAACACACATCAGTCACCCAAGGTAACATGTACGATGAAATGTCTTGTGGTGCTGAGACTCAACTTGAAACCAAACCCAATGGACTCCTTTATTTCCTTAACCGACTGTGGATTCCCGACCGTGATGATCTTCGTACTTTTCTCATGAACGAGGCTCATAAGTCTCATTATTCTATTCATCCTGGAGCTGACAAGATGTACCAAGATCTTCGTTATTCTTATTGGTGGCCTGGTATGAAGAAAGACATTGCTCTATTCGTTGCAAAATGCCTCACTTGTTCCAAGGTTAAGGCTGAACATCAACGACCATCTGGTATGCTTGAACAACCAGAGATCCCTGTCTGGAAATGGGAGAGCATAGCTATGGATTTCATCACCAAACTCCCTCGTACACCCAAAGGTTTCGACAGTATTTGGGTAATCGTCGATCGTTTGACCAAGTCAGCTCACTTTCTACCTATTCGTGAGAAGTATTCTGTGGAAAGATTGGCTAAGATGTACGTAAGTGAAATCGTATGTCGCCACGGTATACCTTTGGACATTATTTCTGATCGCGATGGTCGTTTCACCTCTCACTTTTGGGAATCTCTACAAGATGCTTTGGGTACCAAGTTGAACCTGAGCACTGCTTATCACCCTCAAACGGATGGTCAGACTGAACGAACCATCCAGACACTTGAGGACATGCTCAGGGCATGTGTCATCGATTTTGGTGGCGCATGGGATTCCCATCTTCCTTTGGTTGAGTTTTCATACAACAACAGTTATCACGCCAGCATTAACATGGCTCCTTTTGAGGCACTCTATGGTCGGAAATGTCGTTCACCTGTCTGTTGGACTGAGGTTGGTGAAGCTCGTATTACTGGACCCGAACTAATCCAGGAAACCACAGACAAAATTCAGCTTATTCAGGATAATCTTCTCAAGGCTAGAAGTCGCCAAAAGAGTTATGCTGATAGACGTCGTAAACCCTTGGAATTTCAAGTTGGGGACCTTGTACTACTTAAGGTATCCCCTTGGAAGGGAGTTATTCGTTTCGGTAGAAAGGGAAAACTAGCTCCTCGATACGTAGGCCCCTTCAAAATTCTTGACAGAGTTGGAAAAGTGGCTTACAAACTTGACCTTCCACCTGAGCTAAGCAATGTTCATCCGACCTTCCATGTTTCGAATCTCAAGAAATGCTTAGCAGATGAGAACCTTCATGTTCCTCTTGAGGATGTGCAAATCGATGAAAGCATGCACATTATCGAGAAACCCGTCGAGATTGTTGACACTGGAGTCAAGAAACTCAAGCGCAGTCGTATTCCGATCGTTAAGGTTCGTTGGGAATCTAAACGAGGCCCAGAGTTCACTTGGGAACGTAAAGACCAGATGAAGTCGAAGTATCCACATCTTTTCCCACCAGACTCTCCAACTCCAACTTCGGGACGAAGTTCCTAAAAGTAGGGGAGACTGTAACATTTCGTATTTAAAACTTGTACGTTACACGTTCGTATTTAATAAAAACGTCAAGTTTCATCTTATATGCTCGCATTTATTATTTTTGTCGCATTTGTGGAACCCTAATACTATATATATATAATATTATATGTGTGTTGTATTGAAATTATATCAAAAAAATAAATATGCTTTGGCCGGGGTTCGAACCCGCGCCAAAGCCCTAGCAAACACAACACTCAACCATCTGGGCTGAACCAACTTTTTGGAATAAACCAGACACGTATTTTATTTAAACGCATCTTAAATCCCACCAGCTTGACTTTGGAAAGTCAACTGGTGAACGCGATCAACTGATCAATCAAGATTAACTCTTGATTGATCTAATTCTGGCAACCCATTGTGATTACCGGCCTTGTGTAACACGATTACACGTCTATTACAACCAAATCGTTGACCAATTCTATAATTATACGCGTATGATATTAATCGAGGTCAAACTTTCCAATTAACCTTAACCATTGATCCTCAGTATAAATAGATGTGTTTCGAAGCTTAACAACTCGCTCACAACTCTCTCTCAACCTCCAATTATCTCTGAATCACTCTGATTATATTCATCTTGTTCGTTGTTTGACTTTGGCTTTGACCGAGCAATCATACATAAAACAACACTGTGAGTTATAGTTCTTTTGTGGGTTTTGTTAGTCGGCAATCAAACAACAAAAGCCCCAACATTAATCGGGCTTAGATTGTCTGAATTGTTTGATTGAAATTTCTAGGGTTCGTTCATGCTTAATTGGGGATAAAACTGAAATTTACATGCGTATTTATTTAATTATAAACGGCTTACATCACAACCACTGGCCTAGGCCAAGTGGTTGTGACCAAGGGTTACATCAACAGTCACCCGGGTTCGAGTCCCGGCTCTGACCTCTTTTTTTGTTCTTTTCTTTTCTTTTTAAAACAACAATTATATATATATATATATATATATATATATATATATATTATATTTAAAACTTATAAATTCATTTTTAAATACCAAAACTATTTTATAAATTCTAAAAAAATTATATTTGTTTAATCTGAGATAAAAGTTTTATTAACAATTTTTATTTTTCAGAAATTCATTTTTAATATTTATAATAATTAAATCATTTTTATACTATTATATTTATAAAAATCCAATTATATATCAAAACAATTTTATTAAATTCTCCAAAAATTATCCTGACTTTTTATAAAGTTAAACTTTACTGAAATAATTTTTAATTCAGTAAAATCAATTATTTTATATTTTTAATCAATTGTTGTTAGATTTAATCATAATTAAATCATAATAAATCCAATTTTCATCATTTTTGCACCAAAATTTTATACAAATTATTTTTAATTATTTAGAACAGAAATATGATTTTTAAAATAGAAATTCTTTAATTTTAGTATTTTTGAATATTAAAGTTAATTGTTGGCAATTTGTAATAAATAGATTTAAAAATCTATTTTAAATAAAATAATTTTATAAAAATTATTTTTATACTTCAAACACTTTATTGTGTCCATCCAAAATTCAAATTTTATAAAAAGACTTTCTTTTATTAATTATCAAATTTTCCTTTATTAATTAACATTTTAATTTAAATTCAACAATTGGATATCCCCAAATCGAAACCCTAGGATACACTTATAAGTTAATTAGACTTAGACTTATTATATATATATTACCTTATTATAGGGTGATATTTGGAATCATTTTGGGCAACACAATTATTCCAATTTTTCAACAGATATAACATTTTACCAAGGTGAGTTTTACATAGCCCCTTTTATTTATCACCATTTTTGGGGTGAAACATGTTATAACATTATCATTGCAATTCAATCATCAATGTGTCTATGTGTTTTCTATGTTGCATTATGTCTTGAGCATGATTAGAGTAAGCACCATTCTAGCATAATCATTAACTTCGTACAAGCCGACGGTATACATTGATAGATCTATTGGACTGACAATCCCACCCGGATACGTGCCTCCTACAAAGGTTACGTGGGTGTTTGTTATCGCATAACATATTCAATTGGACCATGAGTGTATGGTATGTATCATTTTATAACAGTCATCAGGGTTGATTATGCACTCGATTTATTTCTAGTATGTTCTCACATATGGGCTAGATTGACATGACACATGATTTGCACAACATTTTATTCATTTTATTATCAAAAACCTATGTAATTCTCACCAACTTATGTTGACCCAAAATACTTTCAAAATTAACATGTTTCAGGTAACTATGAAGCTGAGGCTTGAGTTAGCATGAGGATTTTACTTGAAGTTTTATTTGAAGTTATTGAAGTTTGTTATTTGATATTATGTATTTGAATTCTTAGACATCATTTCATATTTTGGATATTATGTTTGAATAAATTATTTAAAATTTATATTATACCATGTGCTACTGAAAACAATCATCAATACGTGGCACCTCGATGTTTCCGCCATCGGTTGGGGTGTTACATAACACATGCAAACGTCATCATCCCACTGTTTCACCATGTCGCTTGTGCACCAATTGTGGTAAGTATGGCCATCTGGTCAACACATGTCGTGAAGCTCCAAACCCCAATACCAACCAACCAACCCTACCCCGGTTGCTAATCCTAATCGTCCTGGCAGATACAACTATGGTCAGTGCTATGAATGTAGGGACCCAAACCACTTCCGTAACCGGTGCCCTAACTTAAACCGAGATCAAGACCCTCCAGCTGCTTAACAACAAGCTCCACCATTGGAATGTTATTTGCTCTTAAGATTCTATGTATGGATGCATTTTTTTAATTCAAGTAATAAATCCTAGTACTAAAAATTTTGTCTTTTACATGAGGGTTGTTTATCCAGTATGTTCATGACACTTGAATACATGCCTGGTTAAGTGTGAACTAATTGTTATATTAATATCTAAATCTATACTATTTTAACTCACACACTATATTTGTTACACTTATAAACTTGTTTACATGAACATATTATCAATTTGCAATTTATGTGTGAAATGATTGTTACACTTAATCAACAACTGGTGGAGGAGGAAGCACTTGCTCAACAGTTAGTAGAGTACCAAATAACCTACTCAACGATTGGTAGAGGCCCTAACAACCTGCTCAACAATCGGTAGAGGTTCTTACTCACTGATTGGTAGAGGTCCTAACAACCTGCTCAACAAGTCTTTTTCCTGCTCAACAGTTGGACTCATTTTTTGATACGTTGTATACGATTCAAACACAAGGTTATTTGGCACTGTATGTGTGTCTAGAGTTATAGAAGAACACAAAACCCTAATGTAAGGTAAATTGGTGATTACGGTTTGGAACGTAATCATGAATTTACAGGTACGTTAAGGTAGTGTGAAATTCTAATAAGGTTTTGGTAGTTCATTTAGTTTTCCTATAATCACACATATCAAACCTCTTACCCAAATTATTCAAAATAGATTATTCTATTACCTAAAAATTCATGTCGTGCCTTAACCCGAACCACAGCTGCCCTAATTTCTACCTAATCACCCCAACCCTGTGTTTTAATAACTTCGGGAAGAAGTTTCCAAAAGTAGGGGAGATTATAACATCGCATATTTTCCCTAAATTTTTAATTAATAAAAAATGTGTTTGTTTTAGACATTGTATGTTTTAAACACCTTATACAACTAATTATTTAATAAAACTCGTTGAATCTAGACATTTTAGTGTGTTTTAAAATTTTTCGTAACATTTTTTTTACTTGTATAATCATTGTATACATATATATAAATATAGTTTATGTATAAAAAAAATGCTTCAAAAAATATAGTGTTGGTGCCGGGACTCGAACCCGAGTCCAACAGATTAATACAAACACAACAAACCAACTGAGCCACAACTCTTTTGGTGATAATATCCTAACCTAAACAAACTTAACACCTTCCCTTATTTATCCCAGTCAACAAACAAGAAAGTCAACGCATTGATCCACAATTGGTTCTTAATCACGCGTCTAGAATCCTTGTTTATGGAAGGTGATTGACCCACAAGTCTGTTTGCATGTGCTACACGCTGGAATCACAATAAAAACATTCCAATTATACATGTAATACGCATTTTTTTAAAGAATGGGTCAAATCTTCCAAATATAGTAATTATACGTATAAGTATAAACTAGACCTTCATGAACATTCAGACAATGCCGATTAACACTTCCCCATCTTCAATTTTTGTTAATTCCTCGTTTTAATCTAGAAACCTTCGCTGTTTGACCTTTCTGGTTGACCGGTTGTTCCTCATCAAAAGCATTCTGTAAGTTTGATTAAAATTGTGGGTTTTGTTTGTTTCGAATCAGGGATCAAAAGCCCTATGATCAATCTGATTATAAAAATCGAATTTATCTAATGTAGAATCTAGGGTTTCTTATGTTTATTTGGGGAAGAAGGTTCATAATCATCATAACATAAAAGAATTCTTTTATGTTTCTAATTCGTTCTCAGGGTCAGCTCAGGTGGTGCTGAATTGTGATTTAAAACCCTTGAAACGCTACTAACACGGGTTCAATCCTCACAACCACCCTTTTTTTTAAAAACCTATTTCTATTGAATTTAGACACATGTTTTAATCATAAACTTTCATTATACATTTAAAAATTTCAAAACTATTTTATATATTCTATAAAATTTATTTTATGCTATTCAAATGGTAAAGTTTAACATACAATTTTTAGTTTTTCAAAAATAATTTATTTAATATATAAAAAATATATTATAAGTTTATTCATTAATAAATAAAAAATTCTATAAAAATATCTAAACGATTTTATAAAATTTCACGAAAATTATTTTAAACTTATAAATCAATAAATATTCCAGAAATAAATTTTAATTTTAGAAAAACGTGTATTTAATATTTTTAATTAATTTTTTCTATTTTAATCATAAATATTTAATAATAAATCTGTTTTTCACTATTTTTACATCAAAATTTTACATAAATTATTTTTGTTCATTTAGAACAGAAATACAAATTTTAACTTGAAACTTTATGAATTTTAATCTTTTTAGAAATTAATACTATATTTTGACAAATAAATATTAATATACTACATATTTAATTATTAAGAAAATAATTTTATAAAAATTATTTTCATATCTACAACATTATAATACGACCATCCTTAATCAAAATTTTACAAAAAGTCTCTTATTTAATTATTTTTCATATTTCTTTTATCTATTAAATCATTAACAATCTAATTAATTACGTGGTTAGTCCTTGTGGTTTCGTTAAAGTTTCAAGTTTAGGTACTAATAGTTTCAAGTAACGGGTTAGGGTACTAAGGTTTGTTTTTGTAACAATGTTGGGTACTCCACTTCGTCCACATCCCTTGGAGATTGTTTCTTCCTTCTTACGCATTTCTTCCTATGCACGCCTTGTATCAAACTCCTTTTGTTTTTCACTTAGCTTCACATGTATCAACCTACTTTTGACCATGTCTTTCATCATATAGAAGCACCACTCGAATAGGTTAAGATATTTGATGCATATTAGTTTGAGATCGCTTGCATCTTCCAAAACGCGACCAAGCTTTGTTGTAATTAGGTTTTGTATAAAAGAATAACATATCCACTAAAAATAACAAACAGGCGTAACACATATACAGGTCCTAAGGACTCCCCTATGGGACAAAACATTATTTTTATGTTATTCATCCTTCTATTTAATAACTATTATAAATCTATTTTAATTTTTAAAAATAGTAAACTTGGTCGAAAATTTTTATAAAAATTATCCTAGTTTCATAAGACCCTAAAGTTATTTTATAAATTTATTTTTCCAAAAAATAAATATTTATTATTTTTAATATATTTACTTAATTTAAATCATAATTATGTTTACTTTTTTTTTTTTTGTATTAGTGAAAAATAATTTTAAATTTTGTATTAGTGAAAAATAATTTTAACATTTTAAATTTAAACACAAATAAAATGTAAAAATATTACTTTATGAGTTAATTACGTGGTTAGTCCATGTGGTTTCTTTAAAGTTTCAAGTTTAGGTACTAAGAGTTTTACATAAATGACCCCTCTACTTTGTAAAAAGTCAATTTTGTCACTTTACCTAAAGTTAACAGAAAAATTAACGATCGTTAGTCTTAGTACCCAACATTGTTACAAAAACAAACCTTAGTACCCTAACCTGTTACTTGAAACTATTAGTACCTAAACTTGAAACTTTAAAGAAACCACAGGGACTAACCACGTAATTAACTCTTTATCTAATTAACAATTAAACCATTGCCTATCCCCAAATTCGGAACCCTAGAAATACTTGTAGACTAGAAAAACTTAGACTTATTTATTGCCTTAAACATATGGTAATAATTGGAAACGTTTGGACCACACCTATTCCATTACAAAGGACTTGAGACTTTGCTAAGATGAGTTTACATAGCCCCTTTTTCTATTTTACATTTTGGGGTGAAACATGTTTAAACATTTTATACACTATCATTTACTCATTCTTACATTGTTGAAACTTGTTGATTCAATTTGACTGTAACAAAAAGACACAGTACAGTCATTAACATTGATCAAGCCGCCTGTTTAGATTATAGCGCTATAGGTCTGACAACCCCCCCCCCCCCCCCCCCCGCATAAATTCAGGGATGATCGATAACAGTTACACTTTTACTAACTTGCGAGTTAGGTCTCAGTCGACACAAGGTTTGGTTGTACAAAAGACGCATTGTTACATGTCAGACTCATAATCTTACATTATTCATTATTATACTTCAAACTATGATTGCTATACAACATATTGTTTTCAATTATATTCAAAACCTATGTATTATCACCAACTATTTATAGTTGACCCCCCCCCACCTTTCCAACTCAACATGTTTTAGGTTTTACTTGATATTGGAAGTTGTACAAGTCTTGGATCACATAGAAGCTTTGGACCTAATTTATGCAAATCAAGTTTATGTATTTATTAAATTGTTTGACAAATTGTAAATTGTTTAGTAATATTCAACTTCCATTTAGTACCATGGGCTATTGAACAATCATCACTACGTGACACCTCGATGTTTCCGGCGTCGGTTGGGGTGTTACACGTAGTTTTAACCTCTTATCTCTGTATTCCACAAACTCCCTTTCCTTTATCTTATTCACCTTCTTTGGTTCATCCACTTTTACCTTTTTTTCGGCCTCTCGAAATCGTCATCTGATGATTCTGAATTATGCTCAACATTCTGTTTTTGTTTTTTCAATTTTCGCTTCATCCTTTCAACATCAGAATCCAACTTTTTTGCAGCTTCCTTGTTTACTTTTTCAACCCTTTTTTTGAATATTAATCAGGTTTTTTATTGGCTGCTCGAAATCATTATCTTCTTCGTCAACCAACATAGTTTTTCTTGGTTCTGTGTTAATAACAAAACATAGCCAACATTTAGACGCACATACAACACATTTTCAGACGCACTCAATGTATTATCAAACAAAAACAACAGACGCACTCATCAATAAGTTGAGACGCACTTATATATTATCAAACAAAAAACACAGACGCACTCATGAATAAGTTGAGACGCACTTTTATGTATCATTTATACTGCTCCACATTTAAAACACACTTATAAACAAATTTATACAATAACAACAACAATAAACGCACTTTATAATAAAATAAACAACAATACACAGTACAATTAAACATAAAATTAACCTAAAAAGCGTTTTTAAATTAAAATAAGTGCGTTTTTGTTTGTTTAATCAAGTATGATCATATTTTGTTCATACCTTTACTCTATTTTGATGAAGTTTTGTCATGCTTGTGTTTGATTCTTCTCTCCCCTTCGTTACGTTACCTGTTTTCATTTTTGCAAAATTTTGTTTTCAAATGCGTTTGTGTAATCATAATAATAATCAGAATCATTCGAAATGCAATGTTGAAAATGTAAAGCAAAAAACGCACCTGATTTTCGTTTGGAAGCCATGCTCTGTTTATGTTATTCGTGTGTTTTTCGATCGTCTGTGTGTGTGTGTGTTTTATTTTTTTTATTTTTTTGTGAAATAAACCCTAATTGATTGAGGTAGTGAGCTTTTGTTTATGATTTTTGGTAACCGTCGTTTTGATTTTTTTGAATTGGCGGTTCAAATACAAAAAAAATTTTAAACGCGTTTATTTTTGGACTAATTTACCCTTGATTTTGATTTAAACGTGTTTAGTTAGAAGATCTGTTCAGTTTTTGATATAATAGTTCAGATTGCTTCTTACGCTTTATACGTTAAGGAAGCATTGTATAATATCTCTTCCCTTAACATAACTAGTGGGGTGCCCGCGCGTTGCGGCGAGGTGACATATATTGAAGCACATAGTGTCAGAAACCTACGCAATGCAGCGGTGATGATAATGTAGTACCCGATACTCATTTTGTGCTAGTTTACAACCCTCTCATGGTATATTTTATTGTATTTATATTGGTAATCTAAATCAAGAGGTGTGTATATCAAAAATATACTTTGATACTAACAAATCGGTTATCAAACCCATTAACACGAAAGAGTATATACATGAAACTGAACTTTTTCCTTTGAGTGGTTCTACATGAAACTAACCATCTAAAACAACAAAGAGAACATGATCCACTAAATCATTAACAACATTTTAAGCTAGTTGCACGAACTCACAAAAATAATACATTTTTCTTATGTGGTTAAATAAAGAAACCCTTTTGGCAAATTTCGTGTCTATAAAAAAAACTTGTAACTAACACGATTAAGGCCTTATCGTATAATAAATCAATAACAAGTGCATAAAACTTCCAAACTTCCCACTCTCACCGGAAAGTTTCGTCTTTTTGAAAGATCTGAATCCCAAACATGGCCATACATGTCATCTTGGTACCCATTATAACATGTACAAGAAGAACATTCTTCATGAGAATTATATGCAAATCCTCCCCTTCAAAACTCCAATATCCATGAATCAAGTAAAGCAATAAACCTTGATCGATGAAAACGTATGTACCATTAAGTTATATGAGTGAAATTTAAATAAAAAAAGTAAAAAATTATATGAATTACAATAAATTAAAGATTGAGAAAAAAAACATACCTCATTGATTGATTACACTTTGTATAGAGAACAAACTTTTATTAAAGAAAAAAAAAGAGAGAGTAAGGATCAATGGAGTACCAAATGTTATTGCTTTACTTGGTTTATATAATGATATATTTACTTGAGTTAAAAGCAATAATGAGTGGTTTAATTGAAATAATTGAGAGTTAGAAGCAATTAAAGGGTGGTGAATCTTTGGCTTTCATATGATTTTTGTAACTCTTAAGACTTTTGGATTTCTAATTCATTATTAATAATTAGTTAGATTTACATTAAACTCTATTACATAATCAACTTAAATATTCATGTAGAATGACAATTTTACCCTTTTACTAATTTCATTAAGTTGTTATACCATAAGCAAAAGATGTAGTATTTATTTAAATTTTGTTGGTATCCTTCCCTCATGCTTTATAATATATGCTTTATAATATAGTATAGATATAGACCGGGATTGTAATTAAGATATGTCATACTACGTGAGATTTTATTAAATAGCATTGGTTGGTTGTATTAAATGCACACTTTTCACATCACGTGATCTTTAGTGGAGTAATGATATATTCTTTAAAGTGTTTATTTATTTATTTATTTATTTTGTGACTAGCTTATACCCGGAAGTGTTTCGGGTTGAGAAATCTAAGTAAAGTGAATAAAATTAGAAGTAAACTATAAAAATGGCATCTATGTATCAACTTACATTAGATACTTTTAAAAAAAATATACCAAAAGATCCATTTCACCTTAAAATATCAACACCTAGAACAGAATATTAAGATCCCAAGCACTTCAAGGGGACAAAGATTGCTTAGAACCAATACATTCAGTCAAAGGTATTTAACTGCATACAATAAGATTTGAGCTATTTCAGAATATGGTAGAAAAAGAAACCATAGCAATTACCTGTTAGAGAGCGTCCCGGGTTGAAATATTTAATATGACATAATAAAATATCTAATATGATAACATAATTAATGACTTGCCAATATATGATTAATGAATATTATTATTATTATTATTTTAAACAAATCTCTGCTATAAGTTATCATATTCTAATATAAAAAAAGGGTAATTGGGTCGGGTATCACCTAATCCCAGGCCCGACTCAAACTCACAATTTTTTTTTAAACTAATATATCCCGAGAGCGTCCCAGGTTGAGAAATCTAATTTGAAATATCAATTTTACACATGAAATAGACTGATTCGTTTTACAGTTACATACAAGAAAGCTTCGGGTAGCACTTAACCTAAAACAATTAACAATGTATCTTCAATGTTAGTGCATAACCTTAAACACTGTATAACTCTAATATTAAAACCTAACCTAAAACAATGTACGACTCCAATGCTAACACATGTTGTAAATAAAAATCATATTTACTGGTTTGAACATAACTAATGACTTGTCTATACATGATTAATGAATAACCTGGACACTTTGTGTTTTTTTCCTGTATGAACAAAACCACACAAAAAAATAGTCGTTTTTTTCTCCGTTTTTTATATAGCACTATGGTACTCGTTGAAAAGATAATAAAACGCTTGTTAATTTGGTGTATTTTAACGTTTAAAAGTTAAGGGAGAAAACATTAGAGATAGAAATCGAATTTTGTTTTTAAATTTTAAATTATTATTTTCCTAAAATAAAGTCCTTGCCACATGGGATGACACATGGCACACTCAATGAAGAGAATACCCTCTTTAAATGCCATGTCATTAAAATGGTTTTGGTTTATTATATGTATAGATTATCCTTCTATCCAATATTTAATAAACTTTCATGCGATTATTAATAGTATATAATTTATTACCTTATATTATTTTGAAAACCGAACGGAAATAAATAAAATTTTGTTTGTGTTCGTTTATTAAGAAAATATAGGTGTTTGTAAATTGTGTATAAACACTTACCAAATAAGATTTTTTTGTTCATATTCGTTCATTAAGGAAAAGCAAACAAACATTCATGTAGGGGTGTGATAGGTTGGTTTGGTTCGGTTTTTACCATTAACCGTAACCAGAACCGCTAGTTCGGTTATAGGATTTCTTTAACCATAACCAAACTTCGATTATGGTTACTCGATTGTGAATTTCGTTATGGTTCTGGTTATTTCGGTTATTAACCAAAAATATCAGCTGAAATTAACTTTTGGCTAAAGTATAAAAATTAAAAGCCAACGAGTCTAAAAAAGATAGAACCTACCATGTTGTATTTAGCTTGAGCTATTTTTATAAGACAACCAAGACTTTAATTAAACTACCAATGTTGGATTCCCTTAATAAGATATTAACCAGAAAAAACTTACTTAAGCGTTCAATTCTTTATAAAAAGAGTGCTACATCAGGATCATTGGGTCAAGTTATTCTACACAGTGTAACAAAAATGAGAATGGTGAGAAGTATACAAAAAACATAATAGATCACGAAATATGACACAATGAGCCTCAAAATATAACACAATGCCAAAAAATATAACACAATGCTCAAGAAAAAAGACACAACAAATTGCAAAAATGACACATGATGAGAATAAGAAAAAGACACAATGCAACATAAAAGACACAAAAAAAAGGGTATGTGGAGGAGACCCTCTGGCCCCTGGTATCCATATTGGATACCGATCATCCCACCCCACAAGGGTTATGATCCCGGCAAAATACCTCAAAGTGCTGCCCACAAGATTCGAACTTGTCTCCTCTCATGCCCAACACTTATCATTAGTAGTGGGTACCACAATGGTATAACGTATATTCTAAAAACTACAAGCTAAAAACCCAAAAAAGCGAAGACCTAAAAACTAACATCGTAGGGTTCGATGAGACGGTTACAATGCCTTTTGAATGAGTTCAATCGGAGTCCGTTTGATAACCCTTCATACGACTTACTATTTTTCTTTCACTGTGTATTTGGTCTTAACCCCAGGATGATTTTATTAATAATATACTTTTATCTTAGTAAAAAAAACCTCTACATGGTTAGCGTAAAATATAAATCTATTACATAGACTTAGCTTTACAAGTTCGGTTCGGTATCGTACCCACTTTTATTGATTTCAGTATTCGCTACTTTCGGTATCGGTACAGGTACAGGTAAAAAATGGTACTTGTATCGAATTCTATATATTAATGAATTTGATAGTATGTTTAATTCATATTATGGTATTTATGGTATTCGTATCAATTTTACCTATTTGATACATGTGTCATATTGGTACTCGTACCAATTTTATAAATTTGGTACCCGTATAATGTTGATACTTGTAATGGTTTGCCTACTTGGTACCTGTATAAGTGCTCAAAAAAAAAATAACAAAATGGTATCAATATGGGTACCGTACTGAAATACCGGTAGCGATACCCGTACCATACCTATATATTCGGTACGGTACTCGGTACCCACTTTTGTTCATATTCGGTACCGGTATTTTCGGTACGGGTAGAGGTACGAGTACGGTACCGATCTTATCCCTACTTTTAACTTTAACTTTGGTGTCAATCATCATCCACTCCCTTTGAACTCATCCACATTCTCTCAAGATCAAATGCGGTAATAAAAAATTTGTTAGAAATCGAAGTTCTTACACTATTATTCCTAGCGGTCCAACCATCCAATTAGCTAGTTCTAGCACAATCAATCGGTTTAAGACACTATGTATGCTTTTTGAACTAGTGAAATGGTGAATAAGGCTAGTTCTTGGTTTGATCAGTCCAGTCTAGATTTCAAAACCATGTTTGAAAACATAGCGTGCGCGGTGCGTGCACCCAAAGCTTGACTACACTTCTAGAGATTATTAGTTTCATTAGCGCGTCTCAGGCCAACATGAGTATGTTACGGGTCGACGGTCAACCCGGGAAGTCCATAAGTATTTGAATGAAGCCAACGTATTTTTTTTATTTTGAATTAGTCTTGATTGGTTGCTTAAATAAAGGGAATAATGGGTATGCCCACATTTCCACTTAACGTTTATTTCCTAGTTGTTAGGAGTAGTTTTGAAATTTTCTAGTTGTTTCCCTTTATATTGTTATCTTTGGTTTTGGAATTAATCATCAGAAAATTTGCTCCAACTATCCTCTCTATTTTCTTCTATATTCCTTCTATTTTCTTTGGCTATTGAATCTATTGTTCGACCCATTTAACAGTGGTATCAGAGCAGTGCTGATCCAATGGAAACCCGTAAAAAATCCAACGAAGTTTTTCAACAAGAACTGCAAGAAACTCTTGATCGTTTTAACGCGCAATTTCAGCGATTCGCGTCCGATATTCAAACCCTCCAAACAACAGTACAAGCAATTCAGCATCCACATGATAACCCATTTGGTAGAGCTCCTGTTGTCGTGAATGGTGGTAACAATAAACCTTACTTTAAATTACACTTTCCTCGATTTAATGGGGATGACCCAACTGGCTGGATATACCAATCAGAACAGTTTTTTGAATTCCAAGGCGTCGCGGCGAAAGATCAGGTTCAATTGGCATCCTTCCATTTAGACGGTATCGCGCTTCAATGGCACCGTTGGTTCACTAAAACCCGGGGTCCAGTAACATGGACGGAATTTTCAAGAGCGTTGCTTACTCGTTTTGGACCGACAGAGTACGACAACCCCTCTGAATCCCTTCATCGTCTCAAGCAGACCACAACGGTTGCTGCATATCAAGAGTCCTTCGAGCGGTTATCAAACCGGATCGATGGATTGCCCGAGTCTTTCCTTGTCGGATGTTTTGTCGGTGGCCTCAAGGAAGATATCCGTCTTGAGGTTAAACTCAAGAATCCACACACGTTGACAGAAGCAATTGGATTTGCAAGAGCTGTGGAAGAAAAACTGGACTTTCAGCGTCGGGGTTTCCCTCTTCAGCGATCGCAGGGTTATAATGCTTCTACGAGAAACACTTCCAGCCCAAGTATATTAGGCCCAGGCCCCACCCAACGGTTGGCCCTTCCAGCTCCAAACCCAATCCGCAAGATTTCCGGAGCAGAGGCTCGGGAACGCCGCGAAAAAGGGCTCTGCTACTATTGTGATGAGAAATATGTTTTTGGTCACAAGTGTAGCCGACCTCAACTTTTCATGATTAGCGAGGTAGGCGATGTAGAGGAAGAAGATAACCACGTTGAAGATACGCCTCCCGTAGATGTTCACGCTGAAATTTCGTTCCATGCAATCTCGGGGACCATCTTGCCTCAAACTCTACGCCTCCCAGGTAAGATTCATAACAAAGATGTTGTAGTTTTGATAGACGGGGGAAGTACCCACAATTTTATTGAACAAACTATGGTCGATCGGTTCGGCCTTTCCATTGATACGAGCATCAAGCTGGAAGTTGTGGTTGCTAATCGTGAGAAGTTGGCTTGTGTGGGTAGAATCCGAAATCTCACAATTGTTATACAAGGCTATACGATAACCACTGATTTTTTTGTTTTACCGATTGCCGCGTGCCCAATTGTCTTGGGAGTCCAATGGTTAAAAACATTGGGACCCATCGAGTTTGACTTTCAAAATCTCACTCTTGGGTTTAATCTTGCGGGGTCATCACATAAGCTACAAGGTCTAAAGGGTTCTGACTTATCCGCCTTAAAGGAAAATGAATTGATGGGGATTAATGGAATAGCTCTACTACTTCAGATCACTCCTGTCATGATTGAGACTAATGTTACTTCGAGTCCTTGCACGGCAATCCAAGGAGTTTTGGCCGAATTCACACGAGTATTTCAAGAGCCTGCTGATCTACCCCCTAAACGCTTCCACGACCATGATATACCCTTAATTCCGGGGGCCAAACCTGTGAGTTCTCGTCCGTATCGCCAACCGTATTTGCAGAAGACAGAAATCGAAAAACAAGTTAAGGAGTTGCTGCGAGACGGGTTGATTCGCCCGAGCCATAGCCCGTTTTCATCACCGGTATTATTAGTAAAAAAATCCGACGGCGCGTGGCGATTCTGTGTCGACTATAGGGCGCTTAATGACATCACTGTCAAGGATAAGTACCCGATTCCAATGATAGATGAGCTCTTAGATGAATTATATGGCGCTAATATTTTTTCTAAGCTAGACCTTCGCTCCGGTTATCACCAAATACGGGTTCGGGAGACTGACATTCCTAAAACGGCGTTCCGAACGCATGATGGGCATTATGAGTTTGTTGTTATGCCTTTTGGACTCACCAACGCGCCGGCTACTTTTCAATGTTTGATGAACGACATTTTTCGGCCATATTTACGTAAGTTTATTTTGGTATTTTTTGATGATATCCTTATTTACTCAAGGTCTTTAAAGGATCACCTTGGTCACTTACGTACTGTTTTGGGATTGTTACTTACTAATCAACTTTTTGCCAAGCTTTCTAAGTGTTGTTTTGGTGTTACTCAAGTTAACTATTTGGGTCATGTTATTTCATCGGGTGGCGTGGCGGTTGAAACCGCTAAGGTCCAAGCCGTTCTTTCATGGCCTACTCCGACTAATGCAAAAGGGGTCCGTGGGTTCTTGGGGTTGGCCGGATATTACCGAAAATTTATCAAGGGGTTCGGAAGTATTGCAGCCCCCTTGCATAAACTAGTGGGCAAAAGTCCTTTTATTTGGGATGAGAAGACAGAGGCGGCGTTCCAGGCGTTAAAGGTTGCCTTGACAACCACTCCTACTTTGGCTTTACCTGATTGGTCTCACCCGTTTACCGTGGAGTGTGACGCGAGTGGGGTGGGTATTGGGGCCGTTCTCACTCAGCGTGGGAGACCCTTGGCTTACTTTAGTGCTCCTTTAAAGGGAACCATGTTATCTTGGTCCACATATGAGAAGGAGATGTTAGCTATTGTGAAGGCTGTTCGTAAATGGCGTCACTATTTGTTGGGTCGGCCTTTTGTGGTGAAAACGGACCATGTTAGTCTCAAGTATTTAATGGAGCAACGAATCACTACACCTGCTCAATCTAGATGGTTACCAAAGCTTTTGGGATTTGATTATAAAATTGAATATAAGAGTGGGAGTTTGAACCGGGGCGCGGACGCACTCTCGCGTAAACCTGAGTGCATTTTTCTAGGAGTTTCACATCCTTGTTCCACCATATGGGCTGCCATTAAAGAGGAGGTACATTCTGATCCTTTTTATTTGAAATTGCCTTCATCATTACCTGTTACAGTTAAGGGGAACCTTGTGAAACGGGATGGGGTATGGTTTAGAGATGATGCTATCCTATTGAGTTCTAAGTCTCCTCTTTTATCTATCGTGTTGGATATGTGTCACTCGTCTTTCGAAGGAGGCCATTTTGGTTTCCACAAAACAATTGCTAAGGTAAAACAAAATTTTTGGTGGGTCGGGATGAAAGATTTTGTGAAGAAATATATCCGAGAATGCCATACTTGTCAACGAGCTAAGACGGATAGCATGCAACCAGCCGGGTTATTGCAACCCCTTCCGGTTCCGGAAAAAATTTGGGAAGACATTAGCATGGATTTTGTTGAAGGGTTACCGACGTCTAACGGGTTCACAGTGGTGATGGTGGTAGTGGATCGACTCTCGAAGTATGCTCACTTCGTGCCTATGCGACACCCGTTTACCGCTTCAACCGTTGCTCGGGAATTTATAGCCAACATTGTCCGTTTGCATGGAATTCCTTCAACCATTGTAAGTGATCGTGATAAAATCTTTGTAAGTTCCTTCTGGCAAGCTTTATTTAAGTTACAAGGTTCGGTTTTATGCATGAGCTCTAGTTACCATCCGCAATCGGATGGGCAAACAGAGGTTGTTAATCGGATCCTAGAACAATACCTGCGTTGCTTTGTGTTTGACAAACCTAAGAAGTGGGCGGATTGGTTACCTTGGGCAGAATACAGTTACAATACTTCTGTTCACTCGTCCACCAAGCTAACACCCTTCCAGGTTGTTTACGGGCGGTTACCCCCTAAGCTCTTGCCCTATGTTCCGGGAACAACTAAGGTACAAGCTGTTGAAGACCACCTTCAAGACCGTGATCTGATGCTTAAAGCCCTGCGAGCCAACCTTTTGGAAGCCCAAAACCGTATGAAGCTTTTTGCCGATCGGCATCGGCGTGAGTTGGAGTTTGAGGTGGGGGATCATGTTTATGTGAAATTACAACCATATCGTCAGTCGAGTGTGGTTGCTAGAGCTTCGGCTAAGTTAAGTCCAAGGTTTTTTGGTCCTTACCAAATTCTTGCCAAGGTGGGGAAGGTCGCGTATCGAGTTGAATTACCTCCTGGGTCTTTAATTCATGATGTGTTTCATGTGAGTTTATTGAGAAAAGTGAAGGTCCTGTTCCAGAATCAATTCCGCCTCCCGTCGATGAACCTGTTCAATTACAAACGGCACCCCAACCAGAGCTAATCCTGGAGGAACGGATCGTGCAAAAAGGGAAATATCGACCAAAGACGGAGATTCTAGTTAAATGGGTTGGTCAGCCGCGGGAGGATGCAACATGGGAGAATAAATGGCGTTTTTCACGTACTTATCCAGAGTTTCACCTTGAGGACAAGGTGGTTTCGAGTGGGGTGGATTGTTACGGGTCGACGGTCAACCCGGGAAGTCCATAAGTATTTGAATGAAGCCAACGTATTTTTTTTATTTTGAATTAGTCTTGATTGGTTGCTTAAATAAAGGGAATAATGGGTATGCCCACATTTCCACTTAACGTTTATTTCCTAGTTGTTAGGAGTAGTTTTGAAATTTTCTAGTTGTTTCCCTTTATATTGTTATCTTTGGTTTTGGAATTAATCATCAGAAAATTTGCTCCAACTATCCTCTCTATTTTCTTCTATATTCCTTCTATTTTCTTTGGCTATTGAATCTATTGTTCGACCCACTTAACAGAGTAGTTACCGTGGATGTGCCATGGAGACTTGCCCATGATGCATGCCCTAGAGTTTTCCCACTAAACACATGTATGAGATGCTTACCACTGATAAACTAATCATTTGATATGTATCTCATTTTATGGACATTTCTACGTGATATTCCTTACCATAGGAATAGGGTTGACATATCGTGTCAGACACGACCTATTAAGACATGAATTTGATAAGACACGAACACGATACATGATACATGTAAACACGAATACGACACGATAACTTATCGTGTCATTTTTTCTAAACACAAACTTGTTTATACCAGGTTAACACGATAAGATCTGCTTAGAAACACTAAAAATATCAAACACGGACCTGTTTAGAAACACGACAATACACGAACCTAAGGGATTTAGGGATGGTCTTCGTCGGTTGATGGAGGTGGTTAAGGGTTTTAGGATTTTTTTTTTTTTTTGAAATAGGAAGAAGACGTATCTAATCATCAATTCCACATCCTATTTTTTATTTAATAACAAATCCTATCATGTACTAACAAGTAAACAAGTATTTAATTTATTTAGACACAAAAATTAACATGCGTATACGTGTCTACTTGTTTAGGACACGAACATAGCTAAATTAACATGCGTGTAGGTTTGTGTTTTGTAATCTGTCTCCGTGTCTAAAAATTGTCAAACCTACCTCAAAAGAATCTCACACCTTTACAGGCCTCCTGAAAGTACTTCCCCTAGAGCATTTCTTTCGGGGGTATATTGACTCATGTCATACTCTTGTATTACACTCACAATATATTGTGGTTGAACCTACTGAATTATTTTTATAAGTAACTTTTGGTTATTTAATCTTTTTGTATAAGTGTGTAACACAAAGGCTCATTTATTCTCATAAGTTACGCAAGTATGGCGTGTCAAGCACATGCTACAACCAAATTTCTTCTCTCATATAGGTCCACCATATATTATGAAAAGTTTTTTTTATTTATTTATTTATTTTTTTTATATAAATGTCAAAATCAAAATCGACCATTTACCGACTTTTAACCGAACTATGAATTTAAAACCGCATTGCTAAGAAGGAAAATAAAATTCTTGTATCTCGACTCAACACGACCCAATATCCCGTAGCAAGACCTCAAATGCAAAGAAAAAAGTTCAATTTCCAACTCAATAAGACGAACGAATATTACAAACGTTACAAGTCAAACCGAGAGAAGGTGAAAATTTGAAGTGGGAATATACAGAAAATTAAATAGAAAAAAAAGAAAAAGATTTATTAAAGATCTCTTCTACATAGTGGACAAGACCCATGTCTCACCAGCCATTCATCAATGCAAGGTAGGTGAAAAATGTGATGACATTGTGGCAAACTCCTCACTATTTCTCCAACTTGAAAATCCTGTATAAATAATAATAAGTATACATCACTATATCATCAAAATTCAAAGTGGGGTCTACTAGTATTAAATTCTATTGAAAAAATAATCAATCATATTGGACCCAATACTAAATATAAAAGTTAAAGCTAGGCGATCGGTTTAGCTGATTTTGCTAAAAAGTCTGAATTGAATTGCTAACTACGGTTTTAAAAATGACAAACCAAACTGCTAAAATAATCAATCAAGCTTGTTTGTTTGAATTGTTTTTTTTTTTAATTGTTAGTTTGTTTTAAACTTTTCAAAATTGCAAAGGTATATTCCAAAAGTGAGAAAAAAAGTAATAACGGTAAAAGGCCAATTTGATTTATACAAAAAGTTCAAAGTTCTAAACCGTGAACTGGACTATGTAACCGAGATTCAAACTATGAACCGAAGCGTATAAACATCAGAGCACACAAACTAGATAGTTTGCTTCAGCTTGAGTGACTTGGGTCATTTCAACGGTTTATAGACACCCTAGAACCTTTATGTTGATCCAATGGAGTTTGACACTTCTATTAGTAAATAATTTATATGAGATACTTGTTTGCAAGTTGTGTGTTATTAATGATTTTATATGCATTGAATATACACTTTTGACATAACCCTCTTTTGTTTAAACCTTTTTGATTTGATCTGTTTAAAAATAACCTGAATCAACCTATTAATAAGAAAACGACGTTATAACAACGAAAAATAAGTATATTACCTGAAGGCACACGGAACAAGAAACGCGCTCTCCCGATTCATCAACATCATTATCACAAGTAATGGCGATTTTAGGTATTTTTTCAAGAGAATACTCGGTCAAGCCTTTGGATCCCCCAATGTCAAATATGTTTTGCACCTCATCAAAGCTTGTTTCAACAGCTCCCATCTAATGTCCAAAGAGAAAGCTAGCATCTTTTACAATTCTCTTTCTTATTACCCACAAAAAAAAAAAAAAAAAAAAAAAAAAAAAAAAAAAAAAAACACCTTTACCTGACTCTGAACTGCACTCAACATAGCCGGACCAATCCGTTCGCGTACAAGCCTTCCGTTTAACAAGCTTACAATTACATCAATCTGGTGTAACAAGTGTAAAATAGTTTTAGGGGTGTTTGGATCTATGTTTTAAAATTGACAATTCTTCAAGAATTGAAGTTAAGTACTCTATAAGCAGTTGGTTAAAAGCAAGAATTAACGGCCGGTTTTAAACCATTTTTAAGACGGTCATTTGCCATTTTGGTCAGGACACGTTTTGACCCATTAACCAACCAGTCCCACCCGTTTTAGGCTTATTTAGGATATATATTCAAGATAAATTTCTTAGAACTTATTATAATTCAATCCAAATCAAAATATTTTAACCATAAATAATCAGATTTAAAGTCACTTTTTTAACCATGAGAATCTATTACCAGAACCTATACAATTAATTCTAAGTCACCTTTTTTGGTAACTATGAGAATCCGCTATCGGAAAACTCACGTGACCCATCAATACCATGCTAACCAACCAAGCAAGATTCGATCCTGAGACCATTGCCAAGAGAAATCATGTGCTTACCACTAAACCACCCCTCTAACGTTATTCAACGTCACTTTATACATCGGATTAACGGGTGTTCTAATAAAAAAACACCATAAAACATGACGAAGATCGAACTGCTTACCAGATAAAGCAAACAACCGATCCCGGATTCTTCAGATTTCCACAAAACAAGTGAAGATTCAAAGACTTCAATCGAAAACACCGCTCCCGAAATGGCTCCAATTGCAGCCCCTCTAACAAAACCACTTTCTGTTTCTTGGCCTATTATAGCTCCTGTCATTGCTCCAAGTAAAGTTCCTACTGCACCACATTAACAAACAACATCACCACTTTAATTTCTCTATGTACATTTTACATACTACACATTTTACATAAAAAGGGGCATATTATATATAAACATGTACTTTCTTAAGCATACAGAAAAAAAGAGGCATATAAATACAATTGCATTATTATATTTATACATGTACTTTTATAATTATCAGGTTGTGATCCATTTATATACATTGTATAGGAAAAAGGTAATACTACAAATATATTTGTACATGATTGCAACATTATACATATATACTTTTATAATTATTTTGTTTTAACATATCTATATAAACTATAGAGAAAAAGAGGACATGTTACAGAAAGCCCACATCAAAAAACCAATAAAGTTCTTTAAATAAAATTCAAACACAAAAAAACAGGGGACAGAAAAACAGAGCACACACCTAAAGCAAAGAAAAAGGTGAAGATTGCAGAGAGAACATTCCCAATAACAATGGAAACTGCAGAGCTGATGAAATCTTTCACTTTAATGACAAGATTTCTGAATGAAATTTGTGAAATAAATGGTGGAATATTGGATGTGTAAGTGTAAACTTCCATTACTGATGGAATGAAACCAGAGTTGTGTGAATTTTTTTTGTTGTTATTATTATTATTTTTGGAAAGTTTTTTGTGATTTTACGGATTGAGTAAGATGGGATGTTTGAATTGCATTTAGTGAAATATATGAATATGAGGGAGGGAGATGAAATCAAAGGACAGGAGAGCAAGAAGCATTTATGAATTATGGCTTTCACAATCTCTTGTGGGTCAAACGGACATTTAGTTGTCTGATACACACTAAATCTTTCTGCACAAAAGAATTAAAATATTTACCTTAATCTATAAATCATTTTTGGGTTAGGTATGGTAGTATGGCAGGCATAAGTTGCTATTACTAGGGAGGTGGAGCACTTCATAAAATGCTTATGGGTAGAGTCTACCCGGTAGACCACTATTTTCATGGCAACACCGTCGCTGATGGCATGGGTAGTGGTTTCGTAAAGCAATCCCGTGTTCTAGTTGATAGAAGTGGTCAAGGGTGGAGAGGAGAGTGGGGAACCAGAAAACTCCACGGATGGTGCTGCCGGTAGGAGGGGTTCACGGATGATGATCTAGGTGGCGGGTTGCGATTAAGGCCGTGGAGGTGCTCCACGGATGACGCCCCTCCTTCCCTTAGTTATAAATTTTGTCCACTGAGAAGTTGTGAGTCTTGTTTATGTGAAGAGTCTAAATAAATACTTGGTAAATAATGAAGAAAATTAATTATTGAGATTCATATATTCAGAATACAAATAAAATCTACAAATACAATTAATTTTTTCAAGATGATGAAATTAAATCCCAAATTTGAGGTGTTGTTTGAGTCATGCCTGAGTCTGATCGATTCCGTCGAGCACACCTAAGTTCAAACTTTGAATGAGTTAACGATTCTTTCTGATTATGCGGATTCATGCCCGAGTTTGACTGAGTCTTACCTGAGTTTGGCCGAGTCTTGCCTACGTTTGATCAATTGCAATTCTTAGTTACCGAGTTGGTGAGAATCGCAAAGGAAGACCTCTGATTCCCGATTCCAAGCCCAAGTCGATTGAGTTTTACAACACTAACTATGGCTAATCTCATATTGATACACAGTTGTAAAATCTTGTCATATGCCCTTGCCCATTACCCATCCTAATGTCATCAAAATATATATTGCAAAAGAAAAGGCTATTTTTATTTTCAAATGATGAAGCTACTAGAAAGATACATTACTAAGCAATAGTTAAGGGAAAGTAAATATAAAACTTAAATTTTTCGGGTATATGTTTTGGGCTATCAGAATGGGTATCACCTAATCTCATACCCGTGAATTTCTTTCGCAATCCCATACCCAGTTTCATACCTGTTAGCTATCAAGCATACCTGTCGGGCTCGGATTTGTTTATCATTAACCATCTATAAATTTGTAAGCTTCTTTGTGTGCAGATTATCACTCCGCTATTTAGCGTGGCAACATATGTTGTAGCCATGGTGGAATTTGAGCCTCAAGGAATTTGATTCATATTATGCTGAGAGTTTATTTTTCAAGGTTTATGCCCGGTCGCAATGTGCGAGTGTCTACAAATACTAGTTTGATTAAAAAGTATATTACTATTTTGTTCGTCTAGTTTGTAGAAAATCTAGTGTAAGCATAACCGAGCTTCAATTAAGGAAGCTTGTTTAACTGTAAACATAACCTACGAAGATACATTAACCGTAGCCATAACATGGATGAAAATTTAGTTTGAAGGATTTCTAATTACAAACTGTAGCTGATTTTTGTAGCAACTGGAAAAAATTTCTTTCTTTTCGTTCCTTCCTTTTGGCTTTGAGCAATTTTCGGGACAAAAATTCTTTCAACAGGGGATGATGTGACACCCAACAAACTCAGGTTAATACTTTTTACAAACATATAAATCTACCTTAGCAAAATATTTATTTAACGTACTTAACTGGGCTAGTTGAGTCGGTTCGATGATTCGCGGAATCATCGGGAGTCGGTTTACACTCACGAAATTTCCATGGTTTAATGATTCGGGGAATCATTGGGGAAAAGCACATACACACACATAAGTCTTAGAGTCCCATTATTAGTGAAATTACATAGTTGGCATAATTTATCAAGTATTATATGTTCTATGAATGTTTAACAACTTGTGAATGCATGTTTATGTGATTAAGTGAGATAACATATGTTAAAATGACAAGATTGTGAGTCAAATGATCGAATAGGAATTCTGGGTTTCCATTCATGCCATCGAAGGCACGAATGGAAAACAAGAACTCCCATTCGTGCCATGAAAGGCACGAATGAATGAAAATGGTTTTCATTCGTACCCAAGAGGGTACGAATGAGAACAGGGTATATATGTCACTTTGCCTCATTTTCATCATTTCACAACCCTAACTCGCCTCCAAGTGCTCTCTCTCAAACCCAAACCTGTAGAAACGAGTTTTGCCCTTATTTCTTAGATTCTAAAGCCAAAACAAGTTCTATACCTAAATTAAGTGAAGATTCAAGGTGTGTTCATCATTTAAACCCTTTTTAACTCGTTTTATAATGTTTTTGATAAACCCTAACTGTCCAGATCTGAAAATAATATGTTTTCACAAATAAAAACTCATCTAACATCTTTCTACACTAAATCTATACTTGTGTCACACCCCAACCGATGGCGGAATACATCGGGGCGAGACTTGGGATAGATTGTTCAAAGACTTCATGACACTAGAATTCGTGACAATATGATTTAAAGATAAAATCTCATTCATAGCATTATTATCGTCTAAAAAGATAGCAGAATACAAATTGTTTTCATGAAAAGAGAAATACGACATCAAAATATAGAACTTAAACTAGCGTGAGTTTCTAGTCCAATCCTAAGTAGATTTCTTGAATATCCTGCATCAAACATTTCCTGCAACATGTATAAAATATCCGTCAACACATAAAGCATTGGTGAGCATACTAGTTTTAGTTTACATACATAGTATTTTAGAATGGTTTACTCAAATCTCATACTATAGCATTGAACATACCTATCATACAAAAGACATAACTCAAACCCGCGAGTACCACAGCGTATACCTAACATATTCATGTTAGGCCGTTAAATCTTAACAATGACCCATAAAGGGGGCGGTGTGCTAGTCCTATAGCGCTATACATGTTAAGTGGGCTAATAATAGTTAATGATTTATGTCTAAGTATCTAAGAATCATAAGCATGGCAAGTAGCATATAAGTATGTTTAATAGATTGAGCATGTGTGTTTATGAAAGCATTAATGTGTTTTGCATATGATACATGTTTACACCCCAAAAGTGATAAAGAGTAAAAAGGGGACAAGTATGAACTCACCTTTGGGTGCGTTTAGTAAGGCTCCAAAGAATGAGTCTTGGGGGATTAGTTCCTTCGCCTTGGTTAACTAGAATAAAAAAAATAAAGGGTCTTAGATTCGAGTTTAGGTTATAGATTCAAGAGAGTCAAGCAAGCCTTTTAGGCGAACCAAAACACAAACCACCATGAAGGTGATTCGGATGGTCATAAGAGTCAAGCAAGCCTTTTAGGCGAACCAAAACACAAACCACCATAGAGGTGATTCGGATGGTTATGAGAGTCAAGCATTGGTAAGGTAGGGATGTATCCACAAACCTTTCCGAGTTATTAAATTAGTAGAGTTTATATAATTTAGTATTTATATAATATAACTTAGAAAGTAGGGTATGGTGACTTAGTTTGGATGAGCCTTGGCCTTCCTTTTGTCAACCATGAACCATAACACAAGTCCCTCCATCATTGAGTTGTTGGTGAACTTGGTTGGTATTATTAACAACCTAGTGCATAAAAGATAATAGGAGATGACCACATTTGAGGCCTCAAACTGGTGCCCTACTCATGTTTATTTGCCATGGCAAATAGGAGAGAGGTCCTAGAGGTTTCCTCAAAGGGTTTGAAGAAGAGGAGAGTGAAGAAAGTAGAAGAGAGGTTGAAGGTGAAGTGAGAAACTCACTTATTCTTGAGAGAATTCTTGAGAGATTTGGAGATTTAGAGAGGATTTAGGATTGAGCAAGTGTTAGAATGGGTAGGGAGTGATGTATTTATAGTTGGAGTGAAGGGGTTGGGTATTTAATGAATTAATTAGGGTGGTTAGAAGTTAATTAATGGTAAATATATATTTAAAAGAAAAAAGAAAAAAAATAAATAAATAAATGACAAAAGAAATGGACGACACTTTTTTTTTACATAACATTTGATGTTATGTTTTTTTTATTATATATATATATATATATGTTTTATTAATAATAAATATATATTAAGATCTTAACTAAATAAGTTTCTTGTTATAACGCCTAAACTGAATATGATAGATTATAATGACGACCCGTCAAGAATTGGTAGGAGTAACCTAAACGAAACGAATAAAGGCGAACTTAGAATTTGTTAAATATAGCATTTATAATACAAGAAAATTAAGAATCACGCGACGTTATATAAAGTTTGCGTCGCGTAGAATTTATAGAATAAATGAAATAGATTAAGATTAAATGTAATTGATAAAATACTTTTCCAATGATCATAAGCTCGGGATTACAAGGGTACAAAATGGAAAGATACAAGAATACAAGGACTAGAATGGAAAATACGAAAAAATACGAATTTTACAGTCTCCCCTACTTTAGGAAATTTCATCTCGGAATTTATTTAAGTGGCTTGACTGAAAAGATGTGGGTACTTTTTCTTCATTTGCTCTTCATGTTCCCAAGTGAATTCGGGTCCATTCTTCGATTCACAACGAACTTTAACTAGCGGAATACGTTTTCGTTTGAGTTGTTTGACTTCACGATCCATTATTTCCACTGGTTTTTCGACGAAATGCATGGTCTCGTCAATTCGTACTTCGTCAAGAGGAATGTGTATGTTCCCTTCGGCTAAGCATTTCTTCAAATTTGAGACATGAAAGGTGGGATGAACATTATTGAGTTCTTGGGGTAATTCAAGCTTGTAAGCTACTTTCCCGATTCGTTCAATGATCTTGAATGGTCCAAAATACCTTGGAGCTAACTTTCCTTTCTTTCCAAATCTGACTACTCCTTTCCAAGGAGAGACCTTGAGGAGTACTTGATCACCATGAATTCAAGGGGTTTTCGCCGCTTGTCAGCATAGCTTTTCTGACGGCTTCGAGCAGCTAAGAGATTATCACGGATCTGGATGATTTTGTTGGTCGTTTCCTGGATGATTTCGGGACCAGTGATTTGTGCTTCACCAATCTCGTGCCAACATATAGGAGAACGACACTTTCGGCCATAAAGAGCTTCGAAAGGAGCCATTTGGATGCTGGTATGATAACTATTATTGTAAGAGAACTCAACCAATGGTAGATGAGCATCCCAGTTTCCACCAAAGTCGATTACACAAGATCGAAGCATGTCCTCAAGAGTCTGGATCGTACGTTCAGTTTGACCATCAGATTGAGGATGAAAAGCTGTACTAAGATTAAGTTGAGTTCCCATGGCAGTCTGAAATGTTTCCCAAAGACGGGAGGTGAATCGACCATCGCGGTCTGAGATGATGTCAAGAGGAATACCATGATGACAAATGATTTCCTTGGTGTAGATATGGGCAAGCTTTTCAACTTTGTAATCTTCACGAATGGGAAGGAAGTGAGCTGACTTGGTTAAACGATCAATGATTACCCAAATACTATCATGACCAGATGATGTTCGAGGAAGCTTGGTAATGAAATCCATAGCAATGCTTTCCCATTTCCACATGGGGACTTCAGGCTGTTCAAGCAAACCCGACGGTCGTTGGTGCTCGGCTTTTACTTTGGAGCAAGTGAGACACTTGGACACAAAGAGAGTAATGTCCTTTTTCATACCGGGCCACCAATAATTGCGACGGAGATCTTGATACATTTTTTCCGCACCGGGATGAATAGAGTATTGGGATTTATGCGCTTCATTCATTATAAGAGTACGAAGGTCATCACGATTGGGAATCCAAATACGATCAAGATAATAAAGAATTCCATTTGCCTTGGACTCCAAGTGTAACTCGGCACCACAAGACATTTCTTCGTATAGAGTATTTTCATTGACCGATGTATGTTGAGCGTCTCGAATACGATTAAATAGATCATTTTGAAATTGAGAGCTATGAAGACGGTCGATTTCTCGGATGTTGCATAGAACTGCATGACTTTTTCGACTAAGAGCATCGGCTACTACATTCGCTTTACCAGGATGATAGCGAATTTCGCAGTCGTAGTCGTTTAACAATTCGACCCATCGTCGTTGTCGTATGTTAAGATCTTTTTGATTGAAAATGTGTTGGAGGCTTTTGTGGTCGGTAAATACAACACATTTTGTACCATAAAGGTAGTGTCTCCAGATTTTTAGGGCAAAAACAACAGCACCAAGTTCGAGATCGTGAGTGGTGTAGTTCCTTTCGTGGATTTTGAGTTGCCTTGATGCATAGGCGATGACTTTGCCTCGTTGCATAAGAACGCAACCAAGACCTTGATTTGATGCATCACAATAAACCACGAAATCATCATTCCCCTCGGGAAGGGCTAGAATAGGAGCATCACAAAGCATGTCCTTCAGGGTTTGAAAGGCTTCTTCTTGTTTAGGACCCTAAATGAAAGGTTGGGATTTTTTAGTCAAAGCGGTGAGTGGTGTAGAAATTTTGGAAAAGTTGGAGATGAACCGACGGTAGTAACCCGCCAATCCTAGAAAGGAACGAACTTCGGTAGGAGATTTTGGTGCAATCCAATTTTTAACGGCTTCAATTTTGGCAGGATCAACATGAATACCCCTATCGTTCACAATATGCCCAAGGAATTGAACTTCTTGTAACCAAAATTCACATTTAGAGAACTTGGCATAAAGTCGTTCGGCACGTAGGAGTTCTAGAATCAAACGGAGATGTCGTTTATGGTCGTCTTCGGATTTGGAATAGATCAAGATGTCATCAATGAAGACAATCACAAAACGACCCAAATAAGGTTTACACACTCGATTCATTAGATCCATGAATACTGCGGGTGCATTGGTTAAACCGAAAGGCATCACCATGAACTCGTAGTGACCATATCTTGTGCGAAAGGCAGTTTTTGGAATATCTTCTTCGTGGATTTGAAGTTGATGGTATCCAGAACGAAGATCGATTTTTGAGAAACAAGTAGCTCCTTGGAGCTGGTCAAAGAGATCATCAATGCGTGGGAGAGGGTATCGGTTTTTGATAGTAAGCTTGTTAAGCTCACGATAATCGATGCACATACGGAAAGATCCGTCTTTCTTTTTAACAAACAAAACAGGAGCACCCCAGGGAGAAGTACTCGGGCGTATGAAGCCTTTTTCGAGCAATTCTTGGAGTTGACTAGCAAGTTCTTGCATTTCGGAAGGTGCAAGACGATAAGGAGCTTTTGCAACAGGTGTAGCACCGGGTATGAGGTCAATGCGAAGTTCAACAGAACTAGCAGGAGGAAGACCGGGTAGATCTTCGGGAAAGACCTCGGGAAAGTCACAAACGACAGGTATGTCTTTTATGCCTTTTTCCTTGTCTTTGGTTGTTACCACATGAGCCAAGAATGCAACATATTCCTTACGGAGATACTTTCGAGCTTTGGTACAAGACATGAGTTTGAGTCCTTTGGAGGCTTTCTCACCATAGATTTGTAAAGTGTCACCGCTAGGAAGCGGTATACGGATAAATTTTTCGAAGCAAACAACTTCGGCACGATGTTTTGCAAGCCAATCCATGCCTACTATGATGTCAAAACTTCCCAATTGCATAGGATTTAGATCTATGGAGAAATCATGGTCATTAAGATTCATGGTGCAGTTTTTGATAATGAAATTAATAGAGATGGGTTCACCATTTGCGACTTCAACGGTGAAAGGTTCCGATAATTTAGATCGTGCACAAGCAAGTAAGGGTTCAAATTCTAGAGACACAAAGCTCTTATCCGCACCAGTATCAAAAAGTATAGAATGATAAGATCCATTAACAAGGAACGTACCGTTCACAACATCATTTTCAGGTTGAGCTTGGGCCGCATTGAGGTTGAAAGCGTAACCCCTTGGTGGTTGATTTTGAGCCGGAGCTTGAACTTGAGCTTGGTTATTGCGGGTACATTGAGGAGCAAAATGATTAGGATCACCACACTTCAAACATGCACGCCCATTGCCGATGGCTAGAGGAGGTTGGTTAGCAGCTCGAGGTTGGTTGACAACTTGAGGTTGGTTATTTTGGGTTCTAGGGCCGGTTTTGAAAGTTTGGACAAGGTGCCCATAGCGGTTACAATTGGTACAGAAACGGCAAGTAGAGGTTGGTGGGTGATGAAAATGGCATGTGTTACATTTTGGGAAAGAGCCGGTGTAGGGTTTCTTGGCAGGCACTTGGTTAAGAGGAGTTGGAGCTTGAGCTTCGGTGGATGGAATGGTAACGGCATAGTTTTGGGTTCGGGACTTGCGTTTGCGGTTATTGCTATGGGTTGATGGGGTTTTGGCTTCCTTTGGTTTGTCGTTGGGAATGGTGGTGGTTTGATTGACGGTTTTGGTGGTGTTTGGGATAGTTAAGGTTCCATCTTTGACTTGGTTATCCGAGATTTTGGAAGCTAAACGAATGGCTTTTTCTAGGGTGGTGGGTTCGGCTCCTTCAACGATATCACGAACACTCGTTGGCAGGCCTTTGAGATACTTAGCTATGATTCTCCTAGTGGTGTTGAATTGGTGAGGTACAAGGACAAGGGGTTGCTTGAAACGATTGGTATAGGAGAGGTTATCACCACTGTTTTGCTTGAGTTTCCAAAACTCTTCTTCAAGTCGCTCAATCTCTTGAGCGGGGCAGAACTCCTCAATCATGAGTTGCTTGAGTTCCTCCCACGGTAGAGTTAAAGCGACTTTGTTTCCACGGGTGACTCTCTCGCTTTTCCACCACTCGAGTGCCCTTGATTTGAAGACACTAGTGGCGTGACGAGTGCGGAGATCGTCAGGGCATTCGCTATTGATGAAGATTAGCTCGATGTGGTCGAACCATTCGAGCATAGCGGTAGCACCATCGTTTCCCGTGAAAGAGTCGGGTCGATGTAGGTTAAATTTCTTAAAGGTGAAGGAGGTAGTTTTGGAGGATTCGGCCTTTGAGTCAACAGAACCATGAGGGCTTACGGAGGCTTGGATTTTGCTAACTACCTCGGGTATGACCTTGGCCATTTGCTTGGCCATGAAGGATAGCATTTTCTTGTTGGTGCTTTGTTTTGAGCTTCTTCGGTTGGACATGGAAGACATCTAAGGGATAAACAAAAAGGGATTATGAGCTTTGATCAATGGTTTATTTGTATAAAGATTTCATTTTGTCTTTGTTTTTAGAAATAAATTAAGCATAACAAGCACATAGTGTCAAATAGTTCAAGTAGCATGTAGTTCCACATTGTTTATAAAGCATAACATATAAGTATAAGCAAGTATAGTGCATTTAGACAATATAAAGGAGCTTTGATTTGTGTTGGTTTGCAATTATTAGTATTGTTTGGAGGTTGCTAGAGTACTAGAGGTGCGACTCTTGAGTGCCTTTGCGAGTAGTAAAAAAATTAAATCGAATATATGTAGTGAAAGCATAGCATGAAAACATCATTGAAAATAATATTAACATGAAATGAGGGGCTTGTTTTAAGCAAGCCATTGGAGTGTTCCGGAACGGAACTAAGACTAACCAAAGTGGTTCGAATTTACCTTTGAGTTTGAAAACATGCTTTGGCCTAATAGGTGGAAATACTCTCGCCGACTTGCGGTTAACGGTATTCACCCTTCCAGTTACTACATGTTTCTTGTCATTAGTAAATTTGAGACTTTGGCGAGATTTTAAAAAAAAATATCAAGGATTGAAACTAGTCTCTAAGTTGTGGATTTCACTCCTATCTTAGCGAGGTCGTTTCTTTGAGTGTGGTTTGTACACTTTGTCCAATGTGGTAAGAAAATTAATTCTAACTTTCAATTGGTAAGTGTCCACTAGAACGAGAATTGTGAAATTTCCACCAAGGTGAAGATATCACTCCTATCTTGGTGTAGTTTCAAAAACATAAAGAATTTACGCGGATTGAAAGTTATCACCAAAGTGAGGGTTTCACGCCTATTTTGGTGATTTCCTTTCGTTTGTGTTATACGAGCGTCTTCGAGTGTAGAGTAATCCACAAATAGGAAGGGAAATTTTTTTAAGTCCAACAGAATGGAGTAGAAGCAAGATAAGGAGAACAAGTATTTTAAGCATGATAAAACGAATGGTCAAAAGGGTTCTTAACTATAGTCTAGGTCAAACATGGCAATTTTTCCTAATTCCCTATAGTCATGGCTCTGATACCAATCTGTCACACCCCAACCGATGGCGGAATACATCGGGGCGAGACTTGGGATAGATTGTTCAAAGACTTCATGACACTAGAATTCGTGACAATATGATTTAAAGATAAAATTTCATTCATAGCATAATTATCGTCTAAAAAGATAACAGAATACAAATTGTTTTCATGAAAAGAGAAATACGACATCAAAATATAGAACTTAAACTAGCGTGAGTTTCTAGTCCAATCCTAAGTAGATTTCTTGAATATCCTGCATCAAACATTTCCTGCAACATGTATAAAATATCCGTCAACACATAAAGCATTGGTGAGCATACTAGTTTTAGTTTACATACATAGTATTTTAGAATGGTTTACTCAAATCTCATACTATAGCATTGCACATACCTATATTATAAAAGACATAACTCAAACCCGCGAGTACCACAGCGTATACCTAACATATTCATGTTAGGCTGTTAAATCTTAACAATGACCCATAAAGGGGGCGGTGTGCTAGTCCTATAGCGCTATACATGTTAAGTGGGCTAATAATAGTTAATGATTTATGTCTAAGTATCTAAGAATCATAAGCATGGCAAGTAGCATATAAGTATGTTTAATAGATTGAGCATGTGTGTTTATGAAAGCATTTATGTGTTTTGCATATGATACATGTTTACACCCCAAAAGTGATAAAGAGTAAAAAGGGGACAAGTATGAACTCACCTTTGGGTGCGTTTAGTAAGGCTCCAAAGAATGAGTCTTGGGGGATTAGTTCCTTCGCCTTGGTTAACTAGAATAAAAAAAAATAAAGGGTCTTAGATTCGAGTTTAGGTTATAGATTCAAGAGAGTCAAGCAAGCCTTTTAGGCGAACCAAAACACAAACCACCATGAAGGTGATTCGGATGGTCATAAGAGTCAAGCAAGCCTTTTAGGCGAACCAAAACACAAACCACCATAGAGGTGATTCGGATGGTTATGAGAGTCAAGCATTGGTAAGGTAGGGATGTATCCACAAACCTTTCCGAGTTATTAAATTAGTAGAGTTTATATAATTTAGTATTTATATAATATAACTTAGAAAGTAGGGTATGGTGACTTAGTTTGGATGAGCCTTGGCCTTCCTTTTGTCAACCATGAACCATAACACAAGTCCCTCCATCATTGAGTTGTTGGTGAACTTGGTTGGTATTATTAACAACCTAGTGCATAAAAGATAATAGGAGATGACCACATTTGAGGCCTCAAACTGGTGCCCTACTCATGTTTATTTGCCATGGCAAATAGGAGAGAGGTCCTAGAGGTTTCCTCAAAGGGTTTGAAGAAGAGGAGAGTGAAGAAAGTAGAAGAGAGGTTGAAGGTGAAGTGAGAAACTCACTTATTCTTGAGAGAATTCTTGAGAGATTTGGAGATTTAGAGAGGATTTAGGATTGAGCAAGTGTTAGAATGGGTAGGGAGTGGTGTATTTATAGTTGGAGTGAAGGGGTTGGGTATTTAATGAATTAATTAGGGTGGTTAGAAGTTAATTAGTGGTAAATATATATTTAAAAGAAAAAAAGAAAAAAAATAAATAAATAAATGACAAAAGAAATGGACGACACTTTTTTTTAGATAACATTTCATGTTATGTTTCTTTTATTATATATATATGTTTTATTAATAATAAATATATATTAAGATCTTAACTAAATAAGTTTCTTGTTATAACGCCTAAACTGAATAGGATAGATTATAATGACGACCCGTCAAGAATTGGTAGGAGTAACCTAAACGAAACGAATAAAGGCGAACTTAGAATTTGTTAAATATAGCATTTATAATACAAGAAAATTAAGAATCACGCGACGTTATATAAAGTTTGCGTCGCGTAGAATTTATAGAATAAATGAAATATATTAAGATTAAATGTAATTGATAAAATACTTTTCCATTGATCATAAGCTCGGGGTTACAAGGGTACAAAATGGAAAGATACAAGAATACAAGGACTAGAATGGAAAATACGAAAAAATACGAATGTTACAACTTGAATATGTAACACCCTGGAAATCCATTTTGATTAATTACGCCATTAGGCGTGATTAGCAAAATAATAAAACAGGACTTAGACAATAAGAATGTGGGTTATGTTCTAATATGAAAATAACCCAGTGGATGTACCAGTTCGGTAGTGACTATAGAGTTATGTCCAACTCTCAAGTAAGTAAGAGTGAGGATGAATTAGTAATTATGTTGTGATGGTGACAACCATGAATGAATGATTACTAAATGCGTATGTTTAAGTTCTAACTTTTATGTAGCGTTTGGAAATATTTAGAAGGAATGATAATATTAGAATATTGTGACAAGCTTGTAATGAATGTGTATGTGACTAATGAAAGAATAAAAGAACAAATGTGGTTTATGAGTCGAATTACGGTAGTGATCGGTTCGGTATGCTTGATAATTGCATGAAGGCATATTGTTAATATTTCAAAACTATTAACAAAACATGTAATTATGATTGTTCACAAATACAACCTTGTATCATCTAAGAGCGGTTCGTGTTATGGTATATGTCACACTCTCAAATTCCACTTGTGGGGTTTTATCGCGAGGCGTGTGGCATACTAGGATCCAAGTCAACGGTCACAATAAACGACAACTATAAAATATGAAAATAACCTAATAAAACCAACCACGTAGTTTAAAAGTTTGCATAATCCGAAAAGACCACAGTGGAAGCAAGTTAAAGTTTACAGACTATATCCAAAAAGTAAATAGTTTAAAACCCAACAAAGTTCCGATTATGCATAATATGATGAGACGTAGTGAGACCCCAATGCGCCTAGACTTCCTGCTACCTTAGCGACCTGAGAAAACATGCAATGTTAGTGATGAACCGGTCGTCACGGGTCATACAAAACCTAATTAACCTAGGTAGATAGGGTAAATAGGGTATCAATCCAAGGAGCGTGTGGTTAGTGAGTATTGTTTAGTCAACTAGAGAATGTTGCTTATGAAGATGCTAGTTTAGTTATGAAGGGTGTAAGTTATCATTTAAAAATTGATTAAAAAGTTGTTGTTGATTATAATGAGAATTTAATTGGATTAGTAAGAATAACGAGAATAATGAAACTTGTAAACAATAGGATTAAAGCGATTACACTAAGGATTCGGCAATTGAATACTAGGGCTTTCAACAATTGGGTGAACAATGATAATGCAATTGGTACTAACGGAGTGATTGTTCAATAGGTTTAGGTATCAAGTTTTGTCAATATCAAGATAGACTAAACTATACTTTATTACCTAGAATATACAATCCTATGATAGTGTTAATGCAAGGAATCATGCTTATCTCACTAGAAATTGGCACAAGATCAATTAACTAAAAATGAGTCTAGCATAAGATTAATCACCAATCAACACAATTAATTCAAGTACACAAAGACATCAACAAAAGTTTAAAAACAATACCCAAATGTGTTGAAACCCTAGATATCAAGAGCCTACATCCCTAGTGTAATACAAATAGATTAGCTAAGCATGGCCATGATGTTCATCTTTAGTTTTGTGTCTTCAATCTTCATCAAAATGCCTCAAGAAGTTGGGAGAATGAATGATGATAATGAGAATGAGTCAATTCCAGCAAAAAAACGTCCCTAGACCTCATAAATTCGACATTAAAAAGTTTTCCACCATCATTGCTTTGAAAAAGAAAAGTTTTGACCAAAATCTGCCTTTGGCATATCCTACGCCAATTTTGGCGTAGGCTACACCAAGTCCTGCTTGCCCGAGCCATTTTCTGCCGCCCTACGCAAGCTTGGTGATGCCTGCCTACGTAAGTGGCGTAGGCTACGCCACTTTTGGCGTATCCTACGCCAATTCACCCTTCAGCCTTGGATTTTGATTTTCCAGCTTGTTTATGCTTTCGTACCTCGCTCGAGCAACTCCAAAACGTCATATTTGCTTCCTTTAGTCATCAAATCCTGAAATAACATAATAATATCAAAGCAACACCATTTGACAACTTAATATTCCTTAAAACTCATTTATATATGCGTTTATACACATCTTTTAACCAACCCATCACATCCCCACACTTATCTTTTGCTTGCCCTCAAGCAAATCACTGAACTTTACTCAATCAATAATTCAAACCAATTCCAACCTTTTTATCGATTCTCAAAAAACGGTCCGTAGTCATACCCTAACTCACAAGACTTACGCCTATCGGTAGATTTATATTCCAAGGTTTTTACATGTTACTAAAAACAAATGCCTAGCCAAATCCAACTAGATCCGACTTCACATTCTTGCACACCCCTCACAATGGTTCACTCCACTTGGTTTACTATCTAGACTAGCATGTGATGCGCTAGTATTTCATACCAATCACTCGAAACCGATTATAGGGCATATTAATATAGGCTTGCAACTCAATCGCCTTTCACCAAACTCTCAAAAGTGAACACAAGTCAAAAGGTCTTTAAGAGGGTTGTAATAGGGCTAGGCGAAGGGTATGGAAGGGGATATTTAAAAGTGACTATAGTGATGAAAATCTGACTTTTATTTACATCAACTCACAACTTAACAACATAAGGCACTATTGCACCTTTTATTCAATGATTACTACAACATTTTTTTTTTCTCATGCTTTTCCAGTTTTTTTTTTTTTTACTATGCAACGAATTACCAATAGAACACAATTTTGAGTTCGGATTTTTATCACTTGGGTTTAATATAGAGAAGGTTAAACGGTTCAAAAGGGTTGAAATGGGTGATCGAAATGAAGGGTTTAGGCTCAAAATGTTCAACTAGGGGAGATTGTTTTCGGGTCAATGATATCAAAATGGTGTAAAATAAAAAGGCCAACCTAATGCCTTCATCATTCTTGTGTCACAATTGATCTAAAGTGGCAAGCGTATCAAAAATTGCAAGTTCTACCTTATGCGACTATAATAGCACACTCAATTCAATTGAACACAAAATGCCAATGGATGTGAAATTTTATAGGGTATTAGCATGTTGTGGTGGCTCAATATTCTCTCTTGAACCTAAAGGAAAAATGGCTGCCGTTGTGCAAAAATGTTATAATCCTCTCTAGTCTTTTCTAACTAGGCAATTCACATTTTTCAAAAATCATTCTTGGAAAAACACATCAAGGAACTTAAAGAGTTTATGACCATGACTAGGGGTCGAGTTTTATGATCCAATAATCTGGCGGAAACGGCTTTCTTAAGATCGAGCTTGTTTCAAAAAAAATCCTGAGGGTCTTAAAAATCTCAAAAACTTTCACATTTAAATGGCTATTCCCCCATCCACACACTTGAGAATGACATTGTCCTCAATGTGTATTTGTCATGAATAAGGAGATCAAGTAGCTAAATAAAAAAAATGTGAGGATCCCCCCCCCCCCCCCCCGTTTTTTTTCGTCCCACTACATACCCCTTCTAAAGCAAAAGCAGACGTTCACTCAAATCCTATTCACACAACATACACATAATTAAAGAATAGGATGCACCTGGTAAGCAGTTGGTGTCTTCGTTCCATGGGTGAGTCTTTGCCTTCCACAATTTACTGCTTCCTTTCCCTTCTTCATCTGAACACTCTAACATTACTGGTGACGTATAATCTGGGCTCATACACAAAACATCAAAACATCCAAACAAACAAAAACAAAATAAAACTGAAAAGCATAAAATACCTAGCACACCAAACGTAAATAAAATGATCATGCCCACGCAATTAATATAAGAAGGGAAAACAAAATACATGGACCTGATCAACAGGTTGCCTCCCGGAAGCGCTAAGTTTAAGGGTCTTCAGCCAGACCGAATACACCACCCTCATGGTGGTCGAGGGGGATGTCTTCCTCCCTCTGCCTCTAAAGATGCAACCCTTCTACGTTCCGGTAAGGCCTTTAAGGTGTACCTAACCGGGTCAACCATCTTTTCCGTTCTTGTTTCATTGTGCAAATCAGGCGGTTTCCTCCATTTTGTTGTCCTTCCTTTCACCGTCCTGTTCTTGACTGCTCCAAACCTGCCAATCACACAAAAATCCTCTTTTGGGCGATCCTCTTTTACAAGAGGGTCACCACTATCAAAAATGTTATTTTTTTGGGACATTTCTCCTCAACAACCGAGTTAGAAAAATTTGGATACACATTTAAACACAACTCACGGTTACCAAATTTCACGCTTACCGCTCCATTAGCTCAATTTATATTAGCATGTACAGTTGCTAAGAACAGCCTACCCAGTATAACGGTGGGTTGTCTGTTTATCGCACTATTTACATAGTCTACCACCAAAAAGTCAACTGGGTAGTAGAAATCCTCTACTTTCACCAACACATCATTCACCATCCCCCTTGGATGCGTGAGAGTCTGATCAGCTAACACCACCGTGGTGTTAATTTCATGTATTGAACCAAAGTCATATTGGTCAAACAGACTCCCAGGCAATATACTCACACATGCTCCAAGATCTAGGAGCGCCCTTTCTATTTTAAGCTCTCCAACCTGAATTGGAATCAATGGGGCTCCTGGATCTTGAAGTTTAGGGGGAAGAGCATCCGACAAAACAGCACGAACATGTGCCCCTAAATGTTTAGGCAACTCGTTGTGCTTGTTTTGGTTGCTCAACTCTTTCACACATTCAACATGAGCAGGAATTTTTTCAATTGCATCATAAGTGGTAAATTTATTTTGACTTGTTTAAAATTTTCCCACCTCTCGTCCTTTGGTGGGCTCCACTTTGACACATTGTTTGGGTCTACTAAAGCTGCAGGATATGGAATGGTATTAGTCTCCATTCCCACACTTGTCTTAGTAGCCATCTCATTTAAACACTTTTCGCAAAAAGATTTTTTTATAATTTTTAACTTCAAAATTGTTTTGCGAAATATTTTCCTCTTCCTGCTCATCATCACTATCAACCTCCTCCACCACATCATCAACAAATTGTTGTGGTGGAGTTGTTTCATTACCCACAACCTTATCATTCAAAATAAAACTCGCCGCATTTATATGCACGCTTTGATTGTTTCTTGAGCGCGATGTTTGATGTTGTGGGTTTATTGTTATGTCACTTGAGCCACATCTTCAGCAAGTTGACCCACTTGTCTCACTAATGCTTCATGAGACTTATCTCTCACCTCATTTGCCCTGTTGTTCTCTTTCATCATGTTCATTAAGGCATCCATCTTTGAACTCAAAGACTCATCACCACCTTGACATCCCGAAGAATTTCCTTGATTGCTTGAGGAGCCGCCTTGGTTGTAACCCCGTTGGTAATTATTGTCACGGTTGTTGTACCCTTGGTTACCACCTTGATTGTAGTTGTTTCTTTGGTAACCACCTTGATTACCACCTTGGCGACCTTGATATTGCCCACCACCGCCTTGATTACCCGATTGAAAATTCGGGTTCACTTGATTAGAAGCATTACCATACCTAAAGTTAGGATGGTTTATCAAGTCCGCATGCTAAGTGCTGGAGTTCATGTCATACTTCCTTTCCCCATACACTTGATTCACCTCCTCGGTAGTTTGACCCAAATTACCGGGGCACTCACTAGCCTTATGCCCCAAATCTCCACAATCATCACAAACCGGGTATTGTACCGCCGACACCTCCCGTTTCTTCATCTTTTCCAACTCTCTTTCTAACAGAGCAATCCGGTCTTTAGAACTTGAATCTGAATCGGGAAGAGATTTAGAGACCGGGTGCTTAGTTCTTCGATCAGCCGACTCTTCCGCTTTCGAATTCCTTGCCATTAGTTCCAAAAAAAATCCCAGTCTTCTTGCTTTGGATTAGATAACAAAGTCCCATTGCTAGTAGACTTTAGGTATTTTCTTTCCTCCTTACTCAATCCATTCACAAAGCTACTAACCAATTCCCATAAGTTGATGTTGTGGTGTGGGAATTTCCGAATTAACTCCTTAAAACGAGTGAAGGCTTCATGAAGTGGTTCCCCTTGTAACTGTTGAAAGGAACGAATCTCTAACCGTACCCCATCCGTTTTAAAACTAGGGAAATATTCATCCAAGAACACCTGTTGCATCTCTCCCCAAGTATAGATGCTGTGTGCGGGCAAAGTAAGGAACCAAGTCTTTGCCTTATCCTTGAGAGAGAACCGGAACAACCTTAGCTGAACTTCATCTAAAGAGAAATTGTGACCTCCCATGGTACCACACATTGCTTTGAATTCAGAAAGGTGGTCGTATGGGTCTTTAGTGGCCATTCCATGGAAATGAGGAAGAATGTTGATATAATTTGGTTTACAATCAAAATTTCTTCTTCCTGGAGGTGGTGGTACAATTGGTGACTCGTTCTCAGAAGCAAGTGGTCTAAACCGACCATTAACCCCTTGCATTGGAACTGGGGGCCTTCTTCGTGGGGCATTAACTTCTCTTGGTGGTCTTCTCCCATGAGGTCTTCTTTCTGTTCGACCCACAAAATTTTCACCCCGATTTTGGTGAATGTTGGTATTCCGATGCCCTCTTGGGTTTTGCCTGGGATGATGATTATTGAAGACATGATTGTAGTAACCGTCATTACCCACATTTCGATTTGCACCCATATCAGAATGATTATCTCTTTGGTACTCTTCCTCATCCTCATGATCATCATTAACATTTCGATAACCCCATTCCTCATCTTCCTCGGTGTAATCCCTTTCTGAATATTCATCTTCCCCCGAATGGTAAGAATGAACACTAACTCTATCCGATGATTGATAACTTGGTACGCTGAATGGGTCATCATCATTAATGTTTGCCCTCAATTCTTCAATATTCTCAACATGATCATCATATTCGGCTTCAATATATCGATTGACCGGATCAAATGTGGGATTGCCACGGTTAGATATTGAAGAACCTTGGTTTACATTTCGGTTGTTAGGATTTCGGTTATGAAGTGGTTGGTGAGGTGGGTGTTGTTGTGAATGTTGGGTTAGGTTTTGATGAGGTGGAGTGGGTGGTCTTCGATTTTCACCTGAACGGCGATTTGGGTTTGAACTTGCCATTTTAACGGTTCCAAAGGACAAAGTTTGACTTGTGGGTGGTGATTGGGTGTTAGAAGGAATCGACTCCTTTAACCGGTGTTGTCGGTTTCTGTTGGATCAGTTTGCTCTTTTTGCTAAGTAAGAACTTGCTATCTTGACACTTAAGTGTTTAGCAAGTCCTTGTAAATCAGATTATATGCACAGCGGAATGTATAAGTTAAAGCAACACTTTTTATACAAAGGCAGAGTTATTACTCCCCCTTGATGTTTGAAACTAATAAATGACAAAGTGTTTATTATGAATCTAAGCTGTAAATGAGAATTAGATACTTAGACAGATTCACAATAAACACAGAAATGGAATAGAACAATGAGAGTGTTTGAAGGATTTTTCTATTAAAATCAATGTCTAAAATAGAAGGTTGAAGCCTCCTATTTATAGACGTTTACATGCATGTATCTTGCCAAAAAGCAAGTACAGAAACAACAGAAACAAGTTGCACAAGTTGCAACATTGAAAGAAACAAATACAGCTAAAAAGTAATAATAAACAATAAACTACTGATGCAAAAGGCGGTGGGAAATATCTGATGCTAAGTGCTGATGAAGGACAAACTACTGAAGAGTAGTTTTGTCTTCAGTACTTCTGAAGTGAACTTGTCTGGTTTGGACTTCAGAACTTCTGCTTCTTCAGCACTTCTCATATCTTCTAATCAGCAGTTTCTTGTCTTCTCTTCAGTACTTCTATACTTAGCCAAAATGACAGAAGTGAATTAGACTAAGGTTTACAAAAGTGGTTTCACCAATCCTCTTTGTCCTAACAATCTCCCCCTGGATTGATGAAGCCAAAACCTTACTAATTCCTTATGTGTTTCTTCTGTCTTGAACAATCTTACATATCTCTTTGTACATGGTGTTCTTGAGCTGGTTTAACTGACCATCAGATAGAGATCCTCTCTGTGGTTCTAGATGTTGAATTGTGAGCAGGTCTTGTGTTGACAGTTTCTTCAGATCACTGATCTTCTTGTAAGCCCTGCTTGAGAGGTCTCTTCTTGTCAACAGTACTGAGTTGTTATCAGTAAGTGACCATCTGATGATAGGGATCTTTGACTTGTTAAAGTCAGAAGAATAGGGAACCAGACTTGTCCCTTGGGTTGATGGTCCTGAGTGCTGGATGTCTTCAGTTTCAGATAGCCTCAGGTGGGATTCTCTTCCTTGTTGTTGTTGCATATCAGGCATCTGAACAGTTGGGAGATGGTGTTCAGTCACTACTCTGGTATGCAGCTTTTCTTTGATGGTCTTTTGTATTTGATAAGCAAAAGTGGAAGGATCCCTGAATTGTGTTAACAGAGGTTTCTCCTCAATGTCAAAATCTGAATGGACTATTGAACTTCCTTCAAGTAGTATCATTTTGAAGTCAGTTTTGACATTGTCCTCTGCCTTCTTCTTCTGAGTAGCAGTTCTTCTAGATACACCAGAAGTTCTAACTACTGATCTTGAAGGATCAGCAGTTTGAAACTTCTCAGGATTTGCAGCCTTGGCAGCCAAGTATTTTCTATAAGTATCCATCAGTCTTTCTTCTTTCCATCTAGATACTGAGGCTTTTGAACCATATCCTTCTGCTACTAACTCTTCTATTATCTGGGCTCTCTTGGCCTTTCCATCTTTGCTTGTGGCCACTTTGTCTGCAAGCAATTGTGCTCTTCTTGTCAGCTCTTGCATAGAGAGTCCTTTGAGTGTAAAGGCTTTAGTCTTGCTGTTCTTGGTAATGTAAGACACCAGTTGTTGTCTTTTATCTTGTTCAGCAATCTCATCAAGGCTAGCCTGCCTTTGTAGTTCAGCTGCATAAGCCTGAAGTTTTTCTTCATGGCTTAAATCCAAATCATCCCTTTCTTCCAGAGATTTCCAGATCTGATCTTCTCTGGCCTTCTTGTTGGCTGCAATTAAGCTCTTCTCTAATAGTTCAGCTGATTGAGAGATAGGAGAAGGGTTTAATACAGTCATTGTTGTAACAGTTGTAGGCCTGATGGGATCAGATGTTGGTTGAATGGGAGCAGTGGTTCTGGAAGGTTCAGTTGTTTGAGGTTTGGAAGTGTTAACTTCTGATGTGCTGACAACTGCTGATGGTTTGTCAACTACTGAAGGATTGTCTTCAGTACTTTCTGATTCTTCATCAGAAGTTTTGTCATCAGAAGTTTCTTCATTGTGCCTTAGGGATTCTTCAGATGTTTGGGTCTCATCTTCTTTCTCTGCTGCTTCAATCTCTTCTATTGAGACACCAAACTGTTTGGCCAATTTTTCTTTCCTGGCCTGATCTTTCTGATCTCTTTCAAGGATGGCCACTCTTGCCCTTATCCTGGCTTGGAATGACTCCTTAGGTTCCCTGATCTTCTCCCCCTTTTTGGATTCATCAATTTTAACCCTTGAAGCAGAGGGCTGGGAGAATTGTCCTTGAAGATGAGCAATCTGTTTGCTGTTGAAGTCTATTTTGTTGGACAGATCGTTCATCTTGGTCTTGATCACTCCAAATTGGTTCTTGATGGACAGCTCCAAGTCAGCTGCATATGTTTGGAAGTGATTTCTGATGAGTGTATTCATCATGTGGTACAGGGGACCCTCTGGGCTGCATAGCTGGTTCAGGTCTATGCTTGTTTGCCCAGGGAATTGGGTAGGCATTTGTTGTGAAGGGGGTGTTTTTGGGAGATCCTCATGTTGTACAGAGGATGCCACTCTAGGGGTTTTAGGGATTGAGTGGGCTTTAACCTGTGCAGAGGTGACTGGCTTCTTGAGCCTGGATACCCCTGATACCGGACCTTCAGAAAGTGCCGTCAATTCAGTAGTTTGTGTGTGTGAAACATCATCCAAACTAATGGAATCATCTGAATCCCTGATGTTGCCCTCAATGAGGACTGTCTCAGTTAAATCATGAGCTGAGCCCAACTCAGTTCTCTCATGAACCTCTTTTTCTTGGTTCTGAGGATTTCCTACCTCAGGCATTAAGCCTTCATCAGTAGTTGCCACATCTGAGGTCTTAGCTATGTTACTTCTATCCTCAGATCCACCACTGGGTGGTAACTGAGTAGTAGCAGCCTCAGATGCCCCAAGAGTCTCTAAAATTGGGCTTAAAGACTCTGGTCCACCCTCATCTCTTGGGATAGGGCTAGAGATGTCCACATCCATCTCCCAACTTTAGAGTGGACTCAAACACATAATAATATAATGAAACAAAAGCTTGTATTTTGGTTCAAAATATTTTTTGAATATTGTAGCATGGGAGAGAGTACCTTGATAACCACACTCAGTCATGGTTAGATGAATATCAGTGTTAGCAACATGGTCAGGGGCAGTTACATCATCCAGACCCAGTCTTGTTGCCAGTGTGGCCGGTGTGATGGTCAGTTGTTTCCCTTTTATTCTTGAGTTGAGGGAAATGACCTCATCATCCATTGTAACCGTCTCAGCATTTGCCCAGAACTCATTCAGAGTTTCAGTGTGAATTGGTGGGTTTATTGTGAGAGCAGTAAAATATTGGGATTTGACGACAAGATCAATGATCTCATCGTATTGGGACCAGCCTTCTTGTTTTTCAAGAAAGGCCCTTTGATTGTGTCCCTGTTTTAGAACTAGAGCCATGTGGTTTGGGTTTTGATCGAACAGTGGATTTGCAGGTATAGGTTATTGAGAGAGTTTTTGAGAGAGAAGGAGGGATATTTTGAGTTTGAAAGGATAAGTGTGTAGAAAAGGTATTTATTAGAAGTTTTAACCGCTTGAATCTTCTTTATTAAAAGTTTTAAAACCGCCTTTGGTTAAAAATCTCTTTATCAGAGGTTTTAAACTGATTAGGTTAAACCTCTGATGATGGGAAAAGTCAGATTTGCCCTTTTTGACTTAAACTGCTGATGAAGGATTACTTCATCAGTAGTTCCCATTTTCTCTTCAGTAGTTTTGACATCTGATGAGAAATGTTTTTATAAATACTTTATTCATAACTTCTGAAGGTTATTTTATCAGAAGTTACACTCTTTTTCAGAAAATTATCCCCATACTGATGATTTTTGTTCATCAGTAGTTCCTCTCATACTGATTTTTGTTTAATCAGTAGTTCTCTCTTTGTTTATCAGAAGTTTTGTTTCAGACTTTTGTCTTTTTGTAAGTGAAAACCAGAAAAAAGAAGGAAAAGGTAAACAGGATGGAATCAAGGATGGAAAAAGGAAAAAAAAATTTGATGTTTTATGCATAACAGTAGTGATTGATGTAGAAGTTTGATGTAGAGTTGGGTAGAATCAAGTGTTAACTTGGATTCTAACTGATATGCATATAAGAGAAAAAAAAATAAAAATAAAGTAAACACTTACAAATTTAGCATTCCAAGCATGGATACTAACTTCTGAAATGTTGATGTGTCAAGGGGCTTAGTGAAGATGTCAGCTATTTGATTAGCTGTTGCTACATGCTTCACCTCAATCTTGCCTTTTTCATAGCAATCTCTTATGAAATGGTACCTGATCTCAATATGTTTGGTTTTTGAGAACTGTACCGGATTTTGAATGATGCTAATGGCAGATTTGCTGTCTACAAACAAAGGTGTCTTGGTCTCTTTGATTCCATAATCAAGAAGTTGATATTGGAGCCATTGTATCTGTGATGTACAACTTGCAGCTGCAATGTATTCAGCTTCAGCAGTTGAAGTTGCAACAGATGTTTGCTTCTTTGATTGCCATGACACTAGACAGTTACCCAGGAATTGACAACCACCAGATGTTGACTTTCTTGTCATCTTACACCCTGCATAGTCACTATCTGAAAAAGCTGATAACTTGGTATTGCTTGAAGCAGGATACCAAATTCCCAGTGTTGGAGTTCCTTTCAGATATCTGAAAATTCTTTTGACTGCTATAAGGTGTGATTCCCTTGGTGCTGATTGATATCTAGCACAGACACATGTTGAAAACATAATATCTGGTCTAGAAGCAGTTAAGTATAAAAGGGAACCTATCATGCATCTGTACATGGTTTGATCAACCTGTTTTCCTTGATCATCAGGTTCAACTTGTGTGATTGGTGTCATGGGAGTGGAACATGATTTACAGTCATTTAAAGAAAATTTGTTCAATAATTCTTTAACATATTTTGATTGATGTATAAAAGTTCCATTTGTTTGTTGTTTGATCTGCAGTCCTAGAAAGTACTGCAGTTCTCCCATGGTACTCATCTCAAATTTTGATTGCATGAGTTTCTTAAAATCATCACACAGTTTTGTGTTTGTTGAACCAAAAATGATATCATCAACATAAATTTGAACAAGTAAGACATGATTTCCAACATGTTTAATGAAAAGTGTTTTATCAATGGCACCTCTTGTAAAGTTATTTTTGAGTAAAAAGGTGGAGAGTGTATCATACCAGGCTCTTGGAGCCTGTTTGAGCCCATAAAGAGCTTTGTCAAGTCTGTACACCCACTCAGGATGAGAAGGATCCTCAAACCCAGGTGGCTGACAGACATACACCTCCTCTTTGATTTTTCCATACAAAAATGCACTTTTCACATCCATTTGATAAACTTTAATTTTGTTGGAAATGGCATAGGCCAGAAATAACCTGATGGCCTCAAGCCTTGCAACTGGAGCAAAGGTTTCATCATAGTCAATTCCCTCTTCTTGAGAGTACCCTTGAACTACCAGTCTTGCCTTGTTCTTGATTATCATACCAGCTTCATCTTGTTTGTTCCTGAAAACCCATCTTGTACCAATTGGTTGCTTGTTTTGAGGTAAGGGACATATTTCCCAGACCTGTTGCTTGTTGAACTGAAGCAGTTCATCTTGCATAGCTTGCACCCAATTATTGTCTTTGAGGGCTTCCTGGTACTTCTTTGGTTCCAACTGTGAAATAAAGGCTAAAAATAGGCAAAAGTTGGAGAGCTGGTTTCTGGTAAGAACACCTGAAGCTATATCACCCATGATTTGATCAAGTGGATGATCTCTGTGTTCAATCAGTTGTTGTAAACCACTGACAGGTGTAGGTGGCTCTTGTTCTTCAAACAAACTACTGAGGTCTATAATATCTGGTTCAGCAGTTTTAGCTTCTTCAGTAGTTGCAGGTGCTAAAGCAGATGTTTGAGTTTGGCCTTCAGTATTTGTTTGATCAGAAGTTTGAGAAACTTCTGATGGTGTTGTAGTTGACTTAATGACTGTTTGAGGAGTCCATGGTGTAGGATCCTCATCTTCAAACCTTTGATCACCATAATAAGTAGGTTTGGAAGAAGTAACAGTCTTTTCAGGTCCAAAGTGAAACTTGTCAAGGTCAAAGAGTTCAGCAGGATGTGCTGGAATAAGAGTGTGTTTTGACTCATTGAACTTGACATTCAATGTTTCTTCTACTATCCTGGTGTGAGAATTAAAAACCTTGTAGGCTTTTCTAGTTGAAGAATAACCAAGAAAGTAACCTGAGTCAACTTTGGCAGCAAACTTTGAAATAGATTCCTTGATGTTCAAGATGAAACATTGACACCCAAAAGCCCTGAAAAAGGAGATAAGGGGCTTCATGCCATGAAGAACTTCATAGGCAGTCTTGGAATGTCTCTTGACCACAAGAACTCTATTCTGAACATAACATGATGTGTTAACTGCTTCTGCCCAAAAGTATAATGGCAGTCCAGAATCAGCTAACATTGTTCTTGCTCCTTCTATCAATGTTCTGTTCTTCCTTTCTACTACACCATTTTGTTCAGGAGTTCTGGGAACACTGTATTGTCTAATAATCCCTTTAGACAAACAGAATTCATCCAGAGTTTTGTTCCTGAACTCTGTCCCATTGTCACTTCTAATGGTTTTGACAGATAGAGAATATTGTTTCTCTACTTGTAGAATGAAGAACTTGATGATTTCAGCAGCCTCATCCTTGGAAAATAAGAAGAATACCCATGTGAATCTTGAGTAGTCATCAATGATGACTAAGCAGTACTTCTTTTTACCAAGGCTCATAATCTTGACCGGTCCAAATAAGTCCATATGGAGTAGTTGAAGACATGCAGTTGTTTTTGATTCTTCAATAGACTTATAAGAGGACTTATGTTGTTTTCCCTTTAAACAGGATACACAGTGTTCTTGACACTGGTATACTTTCAAAGGTAGACCTCTGACCAAGCCCATTTTTGTGACTTTATTTATGGTTTTAAAGTTCACATGGCCAAGTCTCCTGTGCCAGAGATCTGTTTCTGAAGTTGATGCCCTTGAGAAGAAACAGGCAGTGTTGTTCAATACTTTGTCTTTCTCAATGTCCACTGCATAGACATTGCCACATCTTTTGGCAATCAGCAAAGTATGATCTTCTATAATCTTCTCTATCAACTTCTGGCCTTCTGGTGAGATGATCTTGCATGCTGTCTTTGTGAAAAAGGAAGAATATCCTTTATCACACATTTGTGACACACTCAGCAAGTTGTATTCAAGGTTTTCCACCAGATTGACCTTGTCAAACTGTATTTTGCCAGAGGTGACATTGCCATGTCCTAGCACATATCCCTTAGCATTGTTCCCAAAGGATACAGATCCTTCTCTTTGGCTGATAAAGTTGTTTATCAGGTATCTGCATCCAGTCATGTGCATAGAGCCTCCACTATCAACATACCATATGCTGTTTAAGCCCCTGGAAACTCTCTGCACATAAAAGCAAATTAGTTAGATTTAGGAACCCAAGCCTGTTTGGCTTTGGGTTTGCTCTTGAGAACAGTTACAGTTTGTTCTTGACCAGGTTGAGAAATCCATATCTTTTTGGAAATGGATTTTTCATTAAGAACCATGGTGGTATCCTTTTTGGGACCACCATCAACCTTGGTCATCAGTAGTTCTACCATGTTCTTTAGATTTTGAATCTCAGCAGTTTGTGAAACTGCTGATGATTCTGGTCTAACTACTGACAAGGAATTTTGAGAAAAAGATTTTGGTTGAGATTTTATCTTTTTCTGAGAAAAGGTGTTTTCAGGTTGTTGTTTCTTGGGTTTAAAGATTCTTTCATAATCATTTCTGATTTGATTTCCCACAACCTGTTGTTTAAATTTTTGATTGAACTGAATTCCTTTTCTGTATCTACAAAATTCAGTTTTGTGGTTGAACAGGCCACAAATTTCACATTCTTTTGCCTTTTGTTTTTGATCTAAAGGCAAATTTCTGACATTTGTGAAAAGATTTTGCTCATCAGTAGTTTTCTGGGTCTCAACTCCTGATGTAGATGAAACTACTGATGGCTTGTTGTCAGATTTTGTAAATACTTCTGAAGTACTTTCTTTAAAAATGCCAGGATTTCTGTTTAGAAAGTTTTCATGGAAAGATGTGCATTCTTTCCCTTCAGAAGTTTCATTTGAAACAATTCTTCTCCCATCTTCAGTAGTTTTGGGAGAAAAATCTGTTGGTGTTTCAACATGATGGTATCCTATGCCAAACTTAACATTTGAAGCACTTTGTTTGTTTAGCAATAATTGATACCCCTTACAAGATTCCACCCATTTTTCACAAGTGATCCTGGTGTCAGCAAGCTCTTGTCTGACATCTCCCAGGTCATTTAGCATGATTTTGATTTGTGCTTGGGTTTCAATAGCAGAGTCAGTTAATTTAGAAACTTCTTTTGTTTTAGCACACAGTTTTCTTTCTAAATCACATTTTATCTGTGTGTATTTTCTCTCTAAATCATTGGCTTTGCCTTGTAAGTGCAGATTTGTCTCTCTTATGAGAGCAAAAGTTTCTTTGCAAGAATTTGAGCAAAGTTTTGTCAAAGATTCTTTTGATACCTGTGACAATGTAGATTTTGAAGTACAGCCTTCAAATGCCATTAAGGCAAAGTTCTTTCTGCCATTGTCTGGTTCTCCCCAGTTGATGTCAAACACTTTGTTGTCTGCATCAGGATTGCACTCTGTGGTGTCATAAGGGAGACTGCTCCAGTCAACATACCCTGAGGTAAAGAGACTTTGTTGAGAGGGTTGTTGAGGCTGTGGAGGAAGTTGAGCAGCTGGAAAGGGAGGGATTGATTGTTGGCTCTGCATCTGTTGAGCAGGCACTTGAACATATTGTACTTGAGGCATATATTGCTGTTGAGGAGCTTGTGCCTGTACAAAATGAGCACTCCCTTGAGTTCCATTATTCCTATTATAATTGGGGTTATAGTTATTTCCAGATTGTGATTGGTTAAAGCTAGAGCTTCTACACTCTCTAGCAAAGTGTCCCAACTTCTGACACTTGTGACATCTCAGTTAGATTTGTCAAATCCAATTTTTGTATTACTGGTCAATCCTGGAAATTTCCTTCCTGACCTTTTATAAAACTTGTTAGTTTTAATGCTTAGCATGGCCAGTTGGTGTAATATGTCCATTTCTTCTAAGTCATCACTGCTAAAGTTTTTCAAATCATCCATGATAAAACATAGATTATCAGCAGTTTGACTTTGGTCATTATTGTCATAACCTGGGAAAGATCTTTCTGATGAGATCCCAGTGGTTATGTCAATATTGTCATAAGATCCATAGGAACAAGTTGGTGAATCTTGTCCCAAAAGTGCTGTACTACCTGGTAGGTAGTCATCAGCAGTTTTACCAGATGTTTGTAATTTCTTCTTTTGATCAATTTCTCTCTCAAAAGTAAGTAATCTCCCATGGAGTTTTGTAAGAGTGAGGGAGCTAAAATCTGGTGAGGATCTTAAAACAATGGAGTAAGTTTCCCATTTGTCAGGTAAAGACCTTAAAAATCTATGTAACATAGACACTGTTGTATAGGTCTGACCATTTAACTTTAGCTCAGATATTAATGAGGAGAATCTTTCAAATTGTTGAGTCAAAGTTTCCCCATTAATATAAGCAAATGTTTCATATTATTGAGCTAAAATCTCTCTGGTGTTGGCAATCACCTCTTCAGTTCCTCCAAACTGTTCTTTAAGACAGTCCCAAAGTTCTTTGGCACTTTCACAATGTAAAAGGCCAGAGTATATCTGATTTGGGAGAGCCATTGCCAACATAAAGAATGCTTTTGCATCTAGCTCAAGTTTTAGGAAATCCTCATCTGTATATTCTTTAGGGTCCTTAGGGACCTTAACATTAGTTTCAAGATTAACATTTACTGGTTTGTGAGGACCATATATCACAGATCTCCAACAACCTGTGTTGGTTTGTGACAAGGTATGTGCCATTCTCTTTTGCCATATGTTGTACTCATTTCTCACAAGCATGGCAGGTTTGGTGGCAGAACCAGTATTATGTGGATCCATTTTTAAAGAGTATAGATTTGTCAGATGACTCTTTTAAGTGATGGATATTGATAAAAAGTGAACTTTTGATCTTTTTATTGAATATCAATAAGAGCTTTGTGTCTGATTCTCAATTTGTTAGATTGATATGTGATCAGATAAACCAATGCTCTGATACCAATTGTTGGATCAGTTTGCTCTTTTTGCTAAGTAAGAACTTGCTATCTTGACACTTAAGTGTTTAGCAAGTCCTTGTAAATCAGATTATAAGCACAGCGGAATGTATAAGTTAAAGCAACACTTTTTATACAAAGGCAGAGTTATTACTTCCCCTTGATGTTTGAAACTAATAAATGACAAAGTGTTTATTATGAATCTAAGCTGTAAATGAGAATTAGATACTTAGACAGATTCACAATAAACACAGAAATGGAATAGAACAATGAGAGTGTTTGAAGGATTTTTCTATTAAAATCAATGTCTAAAATAGAAGGTTGAAGCCTCCTATTTATAGACGTTTACATGCATGTATCTTGCCAAAAAGCAAGTACAGAAACAACAGAAACAAGTTGCACAAGTTGCAACATTGAAAGAAACAAATACAGCTAAAAAGTAATAATAAACAATAAACTACTGATGCAAAAGGCGGTGGGAAATATCTGATGCTAAGTGCTGATGAAGGACAAACTACTGAAGAGTTGTTTTGTCTTCAGTACTTCTGAAGTGAACTTGTCTGGTTTGGACTTCAGAACTTCTGCTTCTTCAGCACTTCTCATATCTTCTAATCAGCAGTTTCTTGTCTTCTCTTCAGTACTTCTATACTTAGCCAAAATGACAGAAGTGAATTAGACTAAGGTTTACAAAAGTGGTTTCACCAATCCTCTTTGTCCTAACAGTTTCTTCTTGCTACTCTCTCAATTTCCGGTTCAAACACTAAAGGAGATGTCCTCCCCGAATGTCTTGTATGCATGCACTACCTGTAAAATGCACAAATAACACACCTCGCGTAACATGGAAAAGTAGAGAATAAACCAAACAAACAATTAAACAGATTATCACAATGTCAACTACTCAATAAACACTAAGCGCACTAGCTCCCCGGCAACGGCGCCATTTGATGATCCGATCGTCATGGTTCATACAAAACCTAATTAACCTAGGTAAATAGGGTATCAATCCAAGGAGCGTGTGGTTAGTGAGTATTGTTTAGTCAACTAGAGAATGTTGCTTATGAAGATGCTAGTTTAGTTATGAAGGGTGTAAGTTATCATTTAAAATTTGATTAAAAAGTTGTTGTTGATTATAATGAGAATTTAATTGGATTAGTAAAAATAACGAGAATAATGAAACTTGTAAACAATAGGATTAAAGCGATTACACTAAGGATTTAGCAATTGAGTACTAGGGCTTTCAACAATTGGGTGAACAATGGTAATGCAATTGGTACTAACGGAGTGATTGTTCAATAGGTTTAGGTATCAAGTTTTGTCAATATCAAGATAGACTAAACTATACTTTATTACCTAGAACATACAATCCTATGATAGTGTTAATGCAAGGAATCATGCTTATCTCACTAGAAATTGGCACAAGATCAATTAACTAAAAATGAGTCTAGCATAAGATTAATCACCAATCAACACAATTAATTCAAGTAAACAAAGACATCAACAAAAGTTTAAAAACAATACCCAAATGTGTTCAAACCCTAGATATCAAGAGCCTACATCCCTAGTGTAATACAAATAGATTAGCCAAGCATGGCCATGATGTTCATCTTCAAGTTTGTGTCTTCAATCTTCAAGAGTCTTGGGAGAATTGTGTGTGTGTGTTTTTTTTATTGGAATGAATTCTTATAATGAGAATGACTCAAAATCCAGCTAAAAACGTCCCTTGCCTTCATAAATTCGTCATTAAAATGTTTTCCACCATCATTGACTTGAAAAAGGAAACAATTGACTGAATTCTGCCTTTGGCGTACCCTACGTCACTTTTGGCGTAGGCTACGCCAACTTATCCTTGCCTGAGCTGTTGCCTGCTGCCCTACGCCAGCAACTGTGTCCTTCCCTACGCCATTTGTGTAGGATACGCCAGTTTTGGAGTATCCTACGCCAAAACCTCCACTTTCTTCAGTTCTTGATTTTCCAGCTCATGTAAGCTCCCGTTTCTTGGCCGAGCAACTCCAAAACGTCATATTTGCCTCCATTAGTCATCAAATCCTGAAATTACATAATAATATCAAAGCAACACCATTTGACGACTTAACACTCCTTAAAACTCATTTATAGATGCTTCTATACACATCTTTTAACTAACCCATCAGTTAGTTAACACATACAGTGCCGGTGAGTCATAGAGATAAAGTTTGTCAAAAGTTTGTAACGTTTGTAAAACCAGACCCAATAATCCTTACAACTATACCTGATGCTAGCTAGACATCGTTACATGATACTAAAGTGTCGTGAACCACTGTTGAACGTTAGAATGCCTCAATACCCGTCACCGGTCATCACCCGGTGCCGTAATGTTAGGTAGGACAAATATGAACCCGTGCTGACCTCCAGTCAACCCAAATGGGGCTTGCCGGGTCCAATAGATCTATTCACACTTTCCACGCTATGTATCCACATATTAATGGTTCACTAAATGTTTGTTGGACATTAATGATGAAAATGTCACTAAGTATCCA